>JARHVA010002686.1:1180000-1260000 GCA_037957365.1 Torreya grandis
TGGATGTGAATTGGTTAAAGCTTACATGGATTTTTAAGATTATATTGGGATAAATGTCAAAATAAACTTATAGGTATGATTATGGAATTAAGTTTCCAAACACTTATCTTTACACTTAACACAATAAACACATTAATCTAGCATGACTTGGAGAATGTAATTCATGTGACTCGTCTAAAAGGTGCATTAACCTACTATTCTAGGTGGAAGATTAAAAATATAATTGTCCATCTACTTATTTAGTCCTTATAAGTGCATCATCACTTCATTATAATCCATTAAGAGGTCATATTACATCATTTTCATGCAAAGGATTGGTATTATGATTTTCCAATTTCCAAATTTTTTTCCTTTCATGTTTCTTACTTTTATGCAAAAAAATATTCTACATTTTCCTTGTGTTTAATTATTTAAATAGTCATACACCCATTTGATTGATCATTTCATGTTGTACTAGATCAACACTCCACTTTTGATTTCTAAGGATGAACATGTTCATCTTCTATTAATTTTGGTACATGCAATGCATTATTTTATCCATTTTACACTATCAATTTTTGTATCACCATCGATGTGTTCTTGTTAAATATGCTTTTGACATTGATGCATTCATATATATTTATGTTTCTGCATTTGAATATTATATATATATTTTTATTATGTTTTGATGTACATGTAAGGATGTAGATATTCTCCTAATGGGGTATGAAATCACCTTGTTGTGTAGGTAAGCATATTTTCTATTTCAGTTATTCACTATTTAATGAGATGAGAAATGTGTGTAGTGATTTTGATTTTTAGTATTCTTATTTAGTTTGCAAGAACACTTCCCACAATTAAAAAAAATCCATTTGGGGCAAGATATATTATTATTATTATTATTGTTTATTTTAGTCATCCTATCCAGTATGTGATATATCAATGTATGTTAAAACATCATATAGTTCAAAACCTTGTTCAATGTTCAGGTTTGTTTTTACATTACATACATTTTTCTAGTAAAACAGTCCAATCCATTATCTACTATTCAATATGTGGAATCTCGTATAAAAATGTTACGACATAATAATGTCTTGAACTAATTAGAATTTTTATTCTAAAGAAACATAATCATTTCATTTATCAACTCACATACAAACATTAAATGCTTTGACTTCAATGCATAACAAGGAAATGTTGAAATCATTAAATATGTCAAATATATGGAGCAATGTATAATATATGAAAAAAACAAATTTTGGATATCTGGATGATGAAAAATCAGACATGAGTATCATTTTATGAAAAGAACAAAAAATTATGCTCAAATCTAATTTTTGAGTTGAGTCTATCTTGGCTAGTGTTGCTCTAGATGAAATACATGTTTTTTTTTCTGAATACGTACCGAACCACCTAAATTTGGAATGTTTGGGTTTATGTATATATAAAATTACATAGGCCAAACATGAATTCTTAAGAACCCTAAAAATATGATGATCCTTCCCATAAATTTAGGGAATACTAAATCAATTTCATTTAAAATGACTTGGGCTTTGAGAATACATAAATCATAGGGACTAAAAATAGAAAAAAATATAGTTATCTTTGTTAATACTAAAAGCCAGGGCTAAACTTTTATTGCATTATCAATAATGTGATTGTTATAAGACCTTTGGATTTCACCTCCTTTTGTTTTGATCGATATGTAAAAATATAAAATGGATTAAACATGCATGTTAATGAAAAATTAGAAAAGATTGTAGTCCTTATCAAGCTTAATTTATTGCATGTAATTAACAACCATTCTCCTTATTTAATTTATCCTTTTACATATATTAATCATAATAAAAATAAATGAATTTTAAATCCTTTGGGTCAAGTAGATTTTGATGTTAAAAAGAGGTTGAACATCTAAAGGCCATAAATTTTAATCCATAGATCTATTTGAGTCCACCTTTACACAAAAATGACTAGATCAAAAATTTCAATGGAACCATAGATATCCCTTTCAGATATGGGATGATTTACATATTTTTTAAAGACCATATATGATCATCTGAGGGCCGAAATTACATTTTAATATTATCTTCATGGTTTTTCTAAATTGTGAAATTGTTTACTTTTGTAAATAGACTTTAATTTGATTTGAATTTCATTTTATAGGCTAATTTTAGAGCTTAGTTTATTTTTGGATATTGTTATAGCTTGCATGCAAAACTTACTAAATAAATAGTTACTAAAAATAACATGTCAAGTTTTATTATTTCTAGAGTTTTTAATTTTGCATGTCAACTCTAATTTTAAGTTGAAGCTTATTTATGAATAGTTTTTAATTATTTGATTCATTTAATATAATACTAGTAGTTTTTGAAGATCTTGGCCTATTAGATTTTTATTTATCTTGATAGTATTTCTATTTATTACTTAAAATCAGAGCATGTTCAAATCTTAGATGTGTAAGAGATGACGACAGGATGAGAAAAAATCACTTAGATGAAATGCACTATGAAATATATACAAAGGAAAGTAGAATAATTAAATGATATTGTTGTAACCAAAGATGAAAAAGGGCAGAAGATTATGTTGAGGATGACACAAATCTTGAAGAGGAAATTTCGCAAGTGGAGGAGTAAAATGAACCACCACCATAAATGGTAGATATTTAGAAGGAAAGAGTGCAAGAATCAAGGTTGATGTTCTAGATTATGGAGAAATTTTAAAAATATAAGAGTTGATAGATTGGATGAACAACATAGAGATTTTTTTAAAATGGAGAACTATGAGAGAAGAGTTTAAGGTAAAATTTCCATGCGCGAAATTCAATGGTCTTTTGAAGATTTGGTGGGATCACCAATAGAAAGAAAGACATATGAGATGTTAAGAGAATATCAACTCATTGGTAAATATGGAGGATGACATCAGGGATAATTTTCATCTTGAGGATTATGCACGAACCCTAAATAGAAAATTTCAAAATCTAAGATAGAAGAATCATAGTACACAAGAGTATACATATGATTTTTACAAGATTCCCACACATGTGGAAAATGATGAGAAAGAAGAGAAAATGGCTAAAAGGTATGTAAAAGTTATAAATTTTTATATTTGAGTTGAATTAAATGTGCATAGAATAATTTGCATGGAGGAAGCTTATTAGTTAACTTTGAAACTAGAAAAAAATAGACAAGATTTAAAAATAACATCTATTGGGAGAAGAAGAGAACAATATCCTAAAATAAAGGGATGAGGTGCATTTAATAAAATCAAAAGTGGGTTTAATACCTATATAGAAGAATCACCACATGGTTGATTAATACAAGAATATAATAGACAATGGTTTCAAAATTAGCAAAGAGGAAGAAGATTTTAGAGACGATGAAGCTATGGTGATGGTAGAGGATGGTTTATAAATTAACATAGGTCTTGTATTTATTATATATTTGGAGAAGAAGCCATAAAATTTTTTGATTGTCCACACTACCAAGATCAATAAATGAGGCAAGATGATCAACCAAGAGTGAATTTAATTAAATTTGAAATATAAGAGCAAAATATTGAAATTGTAGCAAAAACTATTAGAGAAAATCTCATGATAAGAAGAAGTATTATTGCTTCAAAGAAAGAATTTATGTAGAATAAAGAATATGGTGATGCATGGATATGAATACATATATTTCAAACAAGGTGTACATTAGGAGGTAAGACATGCAAGGTAATTATAGATGATGGTAGTTGTGAAAATATCATTTCTAATGATATGACTAATAAATTAGGTTTTTAATATGAAAAACATATGAATACTTATCGAATTTTATGGTTTAACAAAGGGAATGAAGTCACAATAGATAAAAGGTATTTAATCAACTTTTCTATAGGTAAAACTCACATGGATGAAATACAGTGTGATGTTATGCTGATGGATACATGTCATGTATTATTGCGAAGGCCATGCAAATTTAATAGAAAAGTAGTTCATGATAGAGAAAATAACATATATAGTTTATAAGAAGGTGGTATGAAGGTAGTTTTGTTACCTCTTATAAAATAATGACATACTAAAAGCATGTTGATTATACAAAAATATATCAAATATTTGAAGAACACAGGTTATTGCTAGGCATTAGTAGTAAAAAAAGAAGACACAAAAGTTGTGCATGTACCAAGAGAAGCAATAATAGTGTCAAAATAATATGTAGATGTTATACCTGATGAGTTACCATATGGTCTACCATCAAAAATAGATGTTTAGAATTATATTTTTTTGATTCTAGGATTAGCTCTACCCAATCAGATGGCTTATAAGATAAATCTAACATAACATCAAAATTGAATAATTAGGTCACTAAATTGGTGAGGTAGGGTGTAGTAAGGGAGAGCATGAGTCTTTGTGAAACACAACCATTATTAACTCCAAAGAGATATGAACGGTGCAATATGTGTATGGATAGTAGAACAATCAATAAAATTATAACAAAGTACATATTTCCTATACCTCATTTAGATGATATGATGAATGTTCTTATAGGAGAAATATTTTATAAAGGTTGATATAAGGAGTGGTTAGTGTCAAATTTAGATTCATAAAAGAGATGAATGGAGAGCAACATTCAATATTAGAATCTGGTAGCTAATGATTTTAGTAGGGAAGTGGGGTTGATAATTAATATGGTGAGTGAAGTAGTTGGATTTGAATTTATTAAACAATTATGTCATATAAATGAAAATAATTATGTAGTTTAATTGGGTCTCTAAGAAATAATATTATAAAATATTTGACAGTGGTGGTTTCACTCAACATTTTGGTAAGACAAAGACAATAACTTTGGTGAAGGAGAAGTATTTTTGGCCAAAGATGAAGAGATATGTAACAATATATGTCAGAAAGTGCAGAATATATAAAGTGGATAAAATACATATTCATAATAGAGATCTATACTTGTCATTACTGATTTCAAAAGAACCATGGACATATTTGAGTATGAATTTTGCATTGGGATTACCAAACACATAGAGAGGTAACGGTTGAATTGTTTTGTTGTAAACATGTTTTGTATGATGATTCATTTTATTGCATGAAGGAAAACCAATGATTATACTAGAGTTATATAACTATTTCTAATGATATTGTGAGATTGCATGGTGTTCAAAATATTATTATGTCACACAGTGACGCAAAAAATTTATGTCATATTTGTGGGACATTGTAAAGGAAGATGGGGACTAAGATAGAATTTAGTAGTATATACCATCCCCAAACAGATTGATAGACATAATTTGTAAATAGGATCTTAGAAAATTTATTGATATGACTAGTTGGAGAGAAGCCCAAGTAATGTGACTTGACTTTACTAAAAGCTATGTTTGTTTATAATTATTTAGTAAATAGATCAACAAGAAAGAAAATATTTTAGATTATTTATTGGAGAAATCTTGAGATTGATTTATATTTGGTATAGTTACCAATTACAGAATGAGGTAATGATGATGTGAAGCATTTATAGAATATATACAATAGTTAGAAGAAGTTAGAAGAAAGTTTTTACAAAGTGATGAGAACTATAGAGTAGTAGTAGATGTTAGATGAAAGTAAAAAAAAATTAAATAAAGAAATTTAGTGATGATTTACTTGAGGAAAGAAAGATTTTCCAAAAACACATAAAAATTTGAAGTACAAGAAAATTGGACCATCAAAAATTATGAAAAAAATTAGTGACAATGTTAATAGGTGAGTTTACCACATAATTTTGATATTTTTTCAGTATTTAATATTTTAAATTTATATAATTTTCATGCAGAAGATGTTAAAGGTGAATAAGATGAATAAGTAGATTGAAAGTAACAAGTGAAAAGATGTAGAAATAAAAGATGGTAAAGTTGCTAGATAAGAAGATAGTAAACACAACATAAAGAATTTATGACAGGTATTCAGTACAGTGAGAAGGATTAAAGTAGGAAGATAATACTTAAATTATAGAATGAGATTTATAGAAGATTGATAAGAACAAATTGCAGTAGTACAATCAAAGTAACTCACAAGAGCTGAGTTCTTTTCAACTGGAGGAGAATGATGTAAAAAAAGAGACTGAACATTTAGAGGCCATAAATTTTGATCTGTATCTCCATTTGAGTCCATCTTCACACAAAAAGACTGACTCTAAAAATGTAATGTAGCCATAACTAGCCCTTTCAGTTATGAGATGTTTTTGATATTTTATAGAGGCTATTTGTGGCCATCTGAAGATCTAAAATTGCAATTTAATATTATTTTCAAATACTTTCTAAATCTAAAAATTATCTAGTTTTGTAATTGGACTTGAACTTTTGTTAAAATTCCTCTAATAGATTGATTTTAGTTTTTAGTTTATTTATGAAGATTTTTAAAGTTGTATGTACTTGATTGTGAAACTTATTAAAAATTGTAGCTTCTAAAAATAACTAAATGAAGTTCTATTTATTTTTAGAGTTTTAAATTTTACATGTCAACTCCAACTCTGAGTTGAAACTTATTTATGTGTGGTTTGTAATTATTTGTATCATTCAGTATGAATCAATGTTGATTATTGTTCAAAATCTTGACCTATTAGATTTTTATTTGTCTTCATCTAATATTTTAATATGTTAGATTCTTATACAATTTTGTTCAAATTAAACCTTTTTTATTTAACCATTTAGAAAACAATTATTTTAGTCTATCTACATTTATATTCCACCTCCCTAATACAATTTATTAATTTGCATCTATATGAAAATATAGCAAATAAAAAATCTACACCTATAAATAAAAATATATATTTTAATTTAACAAAAAAACTTGAATTGTAAGTACATTGATGTCAATCAATAATAAATACTAGTGATCAAAATTGAGCCTTTCTTAATCTATCTAAAGGCTTGAAACCCTTCATAGAAATTTAAGTTCAAAATTATACTTTTAAAAAAAAAATCATTTACAAATTGCTTGACATCATAAAAATATATATATTTTAAATGAGAAAAGAAAAGTTATGTTAAGAAAATCATTTCAAATAATTTATAAACCCAAGTCACTATCAATAAAGTCCAATAGAAATCCCCAAAACTACATAAAATACCGCAAATTCCAATCCCAATGCACAACCTACACAACGCTTCATTTATTGTGTCCATCTGTATTGATGTCGAGTCATTGGGACCCATCTAAATTGGCAAATAAAAGTAAATTATAGTAGCATCCTCCCTGTGCCTTCTTTTATTACTCTTTTTCACATGCGAGAATTGGGCATTTGAATAAAACGTTGCAACAATTCATGATCGTGCTCTACAGTAACGACAACATGCATATTTTTTCTGTTTAATGTTTGTTGCTTTTGAAACATGGGATGGAAATCACTATTAAGTATTAGTTTCATTCACTTTCCTTCGCCTAAATCTAAAGTATGCCCGCTCCGGACGGTCCGATTCAGCGCCTATTCCCATCGTTCAATTCTTATACAACTTATGCAAGAATTGACTATTAATTCTATTTTCTGTCTTTGTTCGTGAATCCACCACAGATTGTGGGTCAGAATTTTTTTGTGCTTTTATATGCTGTAAGTACTCTTTGTATCGTAGACTTGTAAAAAAAGATTTTCATTTCTTTTTGGTTCATTTTCTTTATTGTGGCCTGAAAATATTTGTAGAATCCATCATATAATTTACTTGGCGGACTTAAATAAGCCACTGATATCCTGGACATAAATAATGCGATTCCTTTTCTCTTCTTTCATTTCAATCCAGTTGTTAATACATGTCAACTTCAAAAAACAACAACAAATACGTCAAGTTGTGCTTGAACTGTACAGCTTATTATTGGACGATTGGACTTAATGAAAGAATAAAAGTAGTGCAGTTTATTGTTTCCAATCATTAAAATATTTCGAACAAATCCGCTCTGTCACATACGCTACTTTTTCACATCTCGGAATTGGGAGTTGCTGCAGTCAAGAAAAATAAACTTAGGAGTTTTGATACACATGTCAAGCTTTGCTTGAGGTGTAGAGCTTATAATTGGGCGATTGGATTAAGGAAGGGAGAAAAAATAAATGTGGGTCATGGTTTTCATCCAGGAAAAAAACTTCCACCACTGTTATAAACTATTTTCCTTCCCTCAATTACAATGAGCTGCATACAAGGAAAACTAAATAAAAATAAAAATAAAAACATGTTTAGAAAATGTCAATATTAAATATTTTGATGAAGCACATAAGATTATGTAAATTATGTTTTGTATGGCAAGTATTTCATTATGTCGACAATTTTTTTTCATTAAGAGAGTTTGCCACATGTTACCAGAATTAATTCATTGTGAAGATTGCTGTTAATTATTTTCCTATTTTATTGTTTGATTAAAAAATGTTACAATTAGGAAATATTAGTTGGAGATAATATTAAATTATGGAAATTTTTGCATTTAGAGGAATCACCTAATTCTAAAATTGAACGAGATACCCATGTATCCAAAGGATTTTAGTATTTGAGGTAGCTGTAAGAACTTTCGTATCAGATCTGTACTCCAGCATTATTGGAAAAAGGCACGAAGAAGTACCTTAACAACTACAAACACATGGACATGAAGGTTTCCGTTCGTATTTGCATTGTTTGAGATCTGATTTTATAGAGTCTTGTATAGAGAGCCATGTCTATGGAGATTGTGTGTAATGTGATTTTTGTTTGATATTTGTTATTTTGACTATGCACTGTGCAATGCATCGGAATGTGACTGTTTTGTTTCTTTTTTTCCACCCATATGAGTAATTTTCTGTATCATTTTTAAATCAAAGGAATGTGACTAGTTTGAGTAGTTGTAAAATTAATGATGATAAAGAATGTTTTGGTTGAGTAGAATAATATTTTGGAGAAAAATGAAGAGCAAATCAAAGGAGCAATTTTCTCGTGTTCCATATGTTTCTACAATGATTAACTGTTTATTTTCTGCATGGTATGGACATCACTTTGTGTCGCCTCAGAATCTTCTGATAAGCACCATCAATGGCACCAGTGTACACAAACAAGGTGTTATGCATGGATGGTTCATTTTACCAATGCCATTCTCTTTCCTTGTTGGTTGGTGGAATTTTTAATGTGCTTGGGCCATCATTACTAAGGGTGCTTATGGGTTTCTTGGGTAAAATATCTATAATAAACAATACATTGGTTTCTAAGATTTGGCTCTCTATACCCCTCGTGCCAAAAAAATATATTTTATATCTTTATACTCAGCACCATAACTACTTGATATCAATGCAGGCCCCAAAGATCTTTCTAGTTTCATAGAAGATCTTGAGAGTGTCCTATTAAAAAAGCATTCTTCCTTTATTAAAACTCACTCCATTTGCAACCGAATGTGCTTCATCCAAAATATAAAATGAAAATACTATAGTATAATTTCCATACCTACCTTGAAAACAAACCATTATAAGCATATATGCCTCGCAAATCAACCCATGACATGCGAGCACACTGTAGAATAAAGCATTGGACAAGATGTTGAACTGATAATTGAATGTGGCACTTGTAATACATTGATTGACTTGCTGCTTTAGGATATATGGCAATTGTAAATATAACAATATTTAGTATGAAGGTAAGGATGAATTCAATAGGAAATGATGCAGCAGGATGTCCTACATGAATATTTGTATCAACATCAATGGACATGTCGAAAATAATTATAGTCTTTCTTATTGTTTCAAACAATTACAAATAATTATACAATAATAAAATATCTCTCAGACATAATTATTCATTAAAGTCTTCATGCATTTATTACAAAATGCATCTATGTTAGAATGCTTGGAAATAATTATAGCATAGTATTACAGTCTACATTACTCTCTTGATGACAAAGAAGCATAGGAAACATGATGTATAGAACATGTTGACCTTGTAATCAAGTACCCTTTCTATCTCTTGAATCGAGAATACACACCCTATACCTCTCAACTTTTGTCCTTAATTCAACAAGAATTTTATTATTATTATTTTATTTGATAAAGTAATTGACTTTATTTGTGCTCATGTGATTGCCACAATGTCCTCATCCTCGACTACACCAATCATATTAACATTCACTTGATTTGGAATATTGGCATCCTTATAAGCCATGGCTCCATCCTATCAATATAAAATTCCATAATTATTTTTATATTTTTTGAAACCACATTAAAAATGTCCCTACTTGATATGTTTTATGCATTACTATTTGGCTTTGGTAGGATGTTATGTGGTGTCAATCTTCCTGCTTATGTGAAGAGTACTTTGGTGCACTTGTTATACACATTTTATGAGAAACCCATGAAAAAAATTGCAAAAATGTTTATCTATGGCATGCACCTTTGTAAAACAAAAGTGGAAACACCTTAATCCTTCTTCATAATGAGGGTATGATCCCATCAAAGAACCATCACATATTTATGTTGTTAAATTTTTATTTCTCAAGTTTTCCCTAACAATTATTTGAGTCTTTTTTTATAAACATACAAATTATCATGTATTCTTTCTTGGTAATATATATTTCAACAACAAATTCATCATGTCTTAAGACCTAAAATGTATTATCGAATTCTTTCATTGATCTCTAATTTTTCCAATCAATAAACTAATTATGTTCATTTGTCTACCAATTTACACTCCATATTATCACGTATCTCCTACAATGTCTTTACATTTATTCAATATATCAAAATCTAATAGTGCCCACTTATCATTTTATGTAAGTGGAGTTGTTGGGGTATCAGGTTTGTGTCATGTGGGTACTAATTACTTTAAATGATGCTCTTATAATAGATCCTTCTCCTTACAAATATTTGTGTTGACCACTCATTTTCTCTCTCAACACTGTTAAATACCTCCTTACTCTCAAACCTTTCTTAGTAGTAATCCATATGATATATTGATCGACCTCAGGTTTCCTTTATATGCTATGTACACTTCCAATTAACTTTCGATATGCCCCAATGTTTTTGGTTGTCTTGAATAAGAATATTATAAATTTTGTTAATATTTTTATCATACATGAATGTTTCATCTTTCATGAATAATTTTTCATGAAAGTCCATCTTAAATAAAAACTACCTTCAAAGGTTAGGATCCTAGTCAATTCATTCCTAGATTCAATTGCTTTAAAACACCCTCTAACCCATGAAGTTTGATGTGCATTGCACTTCCTTGCCAAGATTAAATTATTTGGAAAAATACATCCACTCCCTAACCATGAATGGCATAGAATCAGGGTTGTTTTGAGCACTGAATATTCATTAATTTGTGATTCATGATTTTAGTTTTGGAGATTTTTTAGGGTTGGCATATAGAACTAGATCACCAAAATTTTAGGGATATTTTTTCTTGGGGGTTGGCTCATCAACCCTTTATAATGATATATAAGATTACACTTAAATTAACTAGATATATATGGTAGATCCCTTGAGGGCCTAATCAATACCAACCAAGGCAACAAGTAGAAGTAAAATTATAGGAGCATAGAAGTGAATAATAGCAGTGATTAAAGAAAATGAAAGATATCACTGAATAGCAAGAGAGACTGCATCATTGAATAACATATCTAGATAATAGTGCTAGATGCCATAGTTAAACAACATATCCAAATGACATAGATGAATGATAGTGTCATATGATAGAGCTCAATGATAAAGCCAAATGATATAGTTGAATGATAGAGCTAAATAACAAAGTCAAATGACAAATTTTAATGAACAAGCTAAATGACATAGTTGGATGACACAACCAAATGGCTAGAGTTGAAACCATTCTATCAAACAATAGGACTGAATGAGAGTATTGAATGATAAAGCCATAAAGTACAAGTAATCATGGCATCTGGTGGGAAGGGTAAAAAGATAGGCTAATCATCAAGGAAATCATCTATATTATCTTATTTTAAAGAGATAACCAAATAATTTAAATAATTGGAATGCACTCTAAATCCAAGCATTTCTTATTATTTTAGTTTGTCATAAATTTGACTTCAATTGTTCAATAATTGAAAATTAGTTTTACTTGCATAAATCCCCATTGTTATCTCATAAGAAATAATCAACTAGAATAACATATTACCCTCTCATTTTTTTTTTTGATGATGACATACCACCACTCAAAAATGCTCCTCTATTTGTTGATGAAAATGATAATGACACCAAAGTGGTAGAAGAGATTAGACTGTCTCACTAAACATAAATTTTAACTAAAATGTCCACTCAAAAATCTTCCCAACAGAACAGAAGTAGATGGACAATTGGAAGGTCCTTTAAGGTCAACTAGAAAATAAAATTTCTATTCATAGAACCTGTAGAGCTTAAAAGTGTTGATGATACTCCAAAAGAATGTAAATGTACAATATGTAGCTAGAAACTAGATAAAAACTAAGAATGCAATTGAAATTGGATACGATTGAGAAACATTATGGAAAGGTAAATGAGCCAGTGAAGCACCCAAATGTATTGATAAAAAAACACATAGGTGGAAAACTACATAAGAATGCATGCATGTAAGATATGCATCGAATCATGAAAATGATAAGAAATGTCAAAAACATCTTATGGAGAAAGGTGTAAGAATTGAAGCACATTTTATAAAAATCAAGAAGTCCCATCTAAAGGCAAAATCTATATAGTTCTCTATGATATACAATACTATAAAAAAGGTAGACCTATTTCTATTTTTTTAGATTAAAAGATTTTATTTCAACATAATGAATTTTTGGATATTTGAGAATCACATTGGTCAGATAGCAATGCTTAAAAAATAGAAAAATGTCTAGAAATGGTTGAGATTGAAGATATGAAATAAAGTGCTAAGAGATCATTGTTTATCTCATTGTCAACCAATGAGGTCACAGTAGTTGACAACATAGCTTGAGTTTACATTCATGTGTATACTTTTGAGAACTATTCAAGGCAACCTTATCTACTAGAAGTTCATAAATGGTAGAAATTTAGAATGCAAAAAATCTGCACAAATTGGTTCTATCAAATTTAAGAGATAAAGTTAGAATGGATGATTATGTAATAGCTACGAAGTTGATGTCTGTTGGGGTTGATGGTGCACTAATTATGTAGAGACATAAAAATAGTTTGTGTATTTTATTTCAAACAACAATTACCCCATATATGATTCCAAATCATGACATGGATCATAGGATGAACCTTTCATACAAAATGGTTATCAAATTTGCTAATGTGGCCAAAGTGAAGGATCTCATTCGCAACGTACATACGTATATGTCTAGTAGTCCAAAAAGAATTTTAGAGTTCTAAAAGTTTTGAATAGGAGTGGTTGATGGTAAGAAAGTATTGAAAGATGTTGATACAAGGTGAATTTCTATGTAGGAACCTACATGCCAAAATTTTAAAGAATATCCATCATTAGTAGGTTATATGTATAAATATCATAGAGAGTTTGATAAGGTAAAAGATTTCTTGCACCATTTAACAAATTTGGAAACAATGCAGAATTTATGTGGAATTATTCTAATACTAAAAAAAATGAATTTATTAATGATTCATTTTTAGGAAATGTTAGTTTGTATTTTGGACTTCAAACGGTTGAGAAAGTAAGTGTGTCAATCTCTAGACATACTATACACTTCGAATGAAATGTTTCAAGGCCTTATTTTTAGTAGTTGGAAATATTTGAGTGATTGAAATAACCCTAAAATTTATTTAAATTTAAATATAAATTATCATATTTTTGTTGTTTTTAGTGGAAAGGAGATTCTAACACACAATTTCTACAAAAACCCTGATCTTGTGGGAGTTGAATTTGAAGAACTGTATGTAACACATATTCTATATGATATTATTACATCTTAAACTAGGATGAAACTAGTTGAACTTTCCCAAAACTTATTTGTGGAGATCATATATCATTTTATTAGGGAAAATTTGTTGGAGCAATGTCAGTTGGGAATCCCATTTTTTAGAACATTAATGATAGTCAAAAGACGGTTAGCAATTTATTTCACAAATACATGCACTATCTTGTAATGCATTTCTTTAGATCTATAGAGGTGAATGGAGTAGAAATTATAGGTAATTTAACAAAATATTTACCAACATTCCAGTCAACCCATTTTGGTATGATAATTTTTGAATAATATCTTCTACGTGAACCAACAAAGAATGGGCAATTACAAGACTATGGAAAAAACTTTATCCTAGTAGTATATTGCAAAAAACTCTAAGTGAATATTTCTAATTATATGAGCTCTGTCAAATAGTTATTTTGGAATCAGTGGAAGAAGAAAGAGTATTTAGTGCATTACCATTCATAAATTCAAAATTTAGAAATAGATTGGATAGAAATTAAGAAATATGTTTGAGATTATATGTTTAATGTTATGTAGTGGATATGTTTCCTTATAAAAGAGATATGGAAACATGGAGTTATCTAACTGAAAGAAGAGGTGCTAGTAATAAAATAATAAATAAATAAGATGTAAATAATGACACTGAATATGACACTGAAATGATAGATGCAAATGTCATTGCTAATGATCAGGTTTGTGTAGGATTGTTTCAACTATTGGACTATTAGTTTTGAGTTTCTTAATTTCAATTTCACATGTTTATCATAAGATGGAATATTTATTATATGTTTTCTAAAATTCATTTCCTTTTTTTTTGCTAAGTGATAAAGGTAAAAGATTAGTATATTTTGATTGTGTAAGGGGGAACACTATAGGTAAATATGGTTCTTTATGTCTTTGATACATATTTTTTATAGATTAATTTTTTTCCTACATCTATGATATATTTATTATGCCTTCATAGTACATCATATATATATATATATATATATATATATATATATATATATATATATATATATATATATATATATATATATAATGTGTTTTATGTTCTTATTATGTGTTAAATTTGGATTGCTTATAGTCTATTATGCTCTTTCAATGCACTCATGTTTTACCTTATTTAATTGTTTGTAAATAATTTTCACATGTTTATCATCAGATCCAAGATTATTATACATTTTCAATTGTTCAAAAACTGTAATAACTATGTCAATGCCTAATCACTTTTTTGTGGATATTTAAAAAGTTATCCAATTAATTGGAGTCATTAAAACTGATTCTTTTTAGAATAAAGTGATAAAATCAAATATAACATTTGAATCACATAACCATGAGTATGAATGACACTCATGTCATATAGGATACCTGTTCACATATTTGTAAAGACATTACCTCTTGTTTATACCAATTTTTATTTGAATAAACTTATTTTGTATTTCCTTATCTAGCTAAACATACTCATAATATTAAAATATACATTAACCTATTATATAGTTCATGATCACAATCAATCATGCATATTTTCAACTTTGATAAATCTTCATTATTACTGACTATCACAATGCTATCTTAAACACAGACTTCTACCAAACATGAATGTTATTTTATAATGGCCTCGAACGCATCTCAAATCATTATTTATTCAATAAACAATCTGAATATATAAAAAAATATCTTCCATAGAAAACAACACACTTTTTTTTATCATAACATGCAATAACTATTATATAATTTTTGAAATTCATTTTTGTGTTTCTTGTTAAGTGATGACTGCACAACATTGTTATATTACAATTGTGTTAGGTGGAAAACTTTATAAATAAATATGTTGACATTAATCCATCTATATTTAGATGCAAATTTCACAAGTGGATTAGAAATATGAAAAGGGGGCCTAACACAATATAAGTTTTCAACATCATAAAATTGAAATTGAAATCACAATCTGCATGGCTTATCTATTAATTAAAATTTAAACCTCAATAAAATTTTCAATGCATCTACAAAATTTAAATTGCCATTCATAATATATATTTTAAAAGAAAGCATTGTTTACAAATACATAAAATAGACTCTCAACTACTCAACAAGTTTCTTAATGCCTTTTTCAATTTCTCTCTCGACCACTTTCTCAACTACTTTCTCAATCAAAACATCCAATGTGCCACTATTATCCTTCAATATCACTACTTTTTAAAGATCCAAAGTCACAACATTAAGACTTTCAATATTTTCTCTATCTTCTTTTGCAGCATCTCCTATAGAAAGTAGACATGGATCAACAATTGTCTTTTACTTAACTAGTGCATCCTTTCTCCGTAATGATTTCTCGTATTATGTTGTTCTATTTATTCAACATAATAAGCTTCTCCTTGAATTGAATGATAGATTATAAACTTTTATATGCATTTTTTAGATGCACATTGAGGACCAAAGCTTCTTTTTTCAATTCTCATATTTTGCCTACATTTTAAAATATAATTTAATTAGATGTGAACAAAAATAAGAACGATATGAAATTTTATTAAAATTAATATACGTTATCAAATATTTTTCTTTATTTTCATTCACAATCCCAATGAGGTTGTTGTCTTTCACCCATTTATTATATTATGCCTAGGCTTCTACATTCAAATTCTCCAACTTATTAAGCATGATAGTCAACACATTATCATTGTAATCATTAGCAATAGTAACTAACCTAGATTTATCTTTGTCAAACAAAGCATCAATCTTTATGGGTTCCTATTGCACCAATGCATACAAATTTTCTCACTCAATGTGGTTGTAATAATAAGCATTTATTTCTATTACCAATGCCTTCGCTCGTATCTCCCACACACATAAATTTTTAATTAATAAATTAGTCCATCTTGAAGATTAGTAATAATAATATCTTCTACCCAATTATTCAATGAAAAAGATTTAATGACATCATCTGATAGGACAACACTCTCTATTAGTGTTAGACTATATGATGAAATTAAATTATGTGAAAGTTCATTCTGAGTAATCACATGAACATGTGCTACTTATCCCTAAATAAAATCATGTGGATTTAAAGTAGTTCCAACATTAGCACTAATTTAAAACTTCAAATATTCTTTGTTAATTTTAATTATTGGCAAAGAAATCAATCCCTGTGCACTTGATAAACCTCCAATAGAGAAAGAGAGAAATTGGGAACCTGATAATTGTAGTGTTGTATTTCATTATAGGTAGAGTCTTTTTTAGCAGTAAATATTGGTTAATTCATGAATATTTCAATTTTTAGATTTTGGTTTTGATAAATTTTTAGGGTTGCTAGATGGAATCTAATCACCTAGATTTTAGGGATATATATTATTTTGGGGGTCATCTCGGCAACTCTTTATGACATTATCTTCAAAAATAATTTAATTCAATATATATATATATATATATATATATATATATATATATATATATATATATACCCCTCGATCTTGATATCAAGAAACAAATCATTTATGAAACATGATTAACCAAATGGCATTATCAAATGACCACACCAAATAATAAAACTAAATTGATGTACTGAATGATAGTATCAAATGACGTTTCCAAACCAAAAAAATATAAAAACTAAAATTTCAAACCTTGAAAGACAAGCATTAAATCTATACACAAAACTTGTATCAGGAACTAGTGAAGCTGCCAAATCAGGAACTGGTAAAGTTGCCTCGTAGCAATCATGTCATAGATCCATTAAGATTTGGATAGCTTTAGAATTCATATGGAAACATATCAACTAAACAAAAAAAGGTTCCACATTAAAAAATATAAAACCCTTAAGGACATAAAGATAGAAATCATGCAACAGTTCAATCTTTATGTCACCTAGGGTTCTATAATGTTCAATAATTTTTTTTCATGATCCCATATGCTCTAGATGAAATTTGAAGTGTTGAAGCCTAAGGCCCAACTCCCAAGGACATAAAATTGGTAGTAGAGTGACCACACCTAAAAATCATCCTAAAATACCAGTATCACCTACACAACAACTTGACTAAATGATAGAGTTGAATGCCTCCATAGAATGGTGGAGTCGAATGGCAAGGATGAACGGATCTATCAAACACCAATGTTGAATGGCTCTACCAAATGGTAGAACTAAACAGCTCCACTGACTGATGGATTTGTGTGGTTCTACCAACTGGTAGAGTTAAATGGCTCTACCAAATAATAGAGTTGAATGACTCTACCAATTGTAGAGCCCAGCAGCTCTGACCTCAGTTTTGCCAATGTTTGATCTTGATTTTGTGCCTTCAACATAGATGAATGGCTACTAGTGGCAAAACCAAACATGGCAGTGTTATTTGGCTCTATCATGGGTAGAGTCATTTTTCTCTATCACTGGTAGAGCCATTGTGGGTAGATCCAAGGCAAAGCCATTTGGGCCTTTGGATCTAATATTGTATTGTACCAATCTAAAGTGCTCATACATACATACATACATACATACATACATACATACATACATACATACATACATACATACATACATATATATATAAAGGATAGTAAAAAATAAATAGACATATATATAATGATAATAATAAATGTTCTCTCAATCAATTTTCACGAAAGAAGAGTTATTATGGTGGAATGGTAATTTTAAGGACATTTCAGATATGTTGATTTGCCATGGAATGAATCATATTTCCCTACATGAATCTAAGGGGGTTTGACATATGGCCTCTTAAAATGAACCTTGAATGTGGGGGTTGTAATGAAATGGCTTTCCCCCTTTTGAAAAATGTGTTTAGGGGTGGAGGTAGCATTTTAAGTTCCTTAAAAATAGATGATGGTCTCAAAAATGTAAGTTATTTTAGAAAATAATTAAATAGAGAAAATAAAGTTATGGAAAATTGACATTAAATGTTTAGTACTTGTATTTGGAGATAATATGTCATCCAATGTATGCAGCATATTGTGAGTGACATGGGTGTTTTGAGATGGTACATTACACAAAATTTTAATCCTTATATATATATATATATATATATATATATATATATATATATATATATATATATATATATATATATATATATATATATATATATATATATATATATATATATATAATGTAAAATACCTTCTGTAGAGGGATGAGAAGGCCCAGTAGGTGTTACTATTTATTTTGGTGGTATTGGTGGTAATGGTACTTGTTATTCCACCATCTAAATTTTTGTTGACTCAACTAAAAGATTTAAAAAAATAACAAATAATACACTTGAGTCTTCAAAATTAAAATCTCATTTCAAATTTTTTAATAGAAAACCTAAACATGGAGATGACACTGAAGAAACTAGTGGATGTTTCAAATGCTGATAGGAAATCATGAATGATTATGTAGACTATGAATTTGTAGATTCTTCAACTATAGTTGCATGCTATGATTTTGAGGCGGATTATTTTTACAAGGCACACATTTTTCTTGTAGGTTTTAATAAACAAAGTTTAAGCATTTATTAATATTTACCTTGCTAACCTTTTAACAAACAAATTAATATTAAACCTTAGATCAACAAATGAACAAAAAAACTAACCTTTTACTCATCCACAAACAAAGAGTTTGTCATTATTTTTAGATCAAGCACAGTTGGACCCTATTCTTTTTTTAGGTCAAAGAAGGATTCATAATATAATGTGAGAATAAACTTGTAGGAACGTATAGTGGAACTATGATTGGTAGAAATAGAATTTAATTCAAGTCTTATCTTAGAGGAAATAAAAGAGCACCAGTCAAATTTGTATTTGAAAATAGTATGGAATATGTAAACTAATGCCCAATAAGGAATATCTACTACTCTTTCTTGCAATAGTATTATATCTTGGAAAAATTGAACCATTGATTTTTGAAAAGGATGATTATCATTGTCAACACGGAGGCCCCTCTTCCAACTATCTAAAATGATAGAGTAAAAGAGGATTTTGGATTGCAAAAGATTAATTTTGAATATATAAATAAGTGTATAAGTACATACTGATTCAACTGATGTCTAAATTGACTTTTTTTACCAAAAAAATCTTGTCTTCATATGTCAATATTGATTTGGAACTCACAAGGGTTACATTATGAAATGGAAGACCAATCAAATGGTGAATATATATTGGGGAAGTACCGAATGAAATAATTTTGCATTCCACTTTGAGGGTGAAGATCTTCTCATTACGGTCATATGAATACTTGACAATTTTAAAAATTGGAGTGTCTATGTCATACTACGACATGTCAATCAATTTAGTAAAGTTACATTCTTAAATCCAATCATTTTATGAATCTCATTGCTACACTAGCCTTAAAATGTTTGGGCATAGTGTGTTCTTGAAAATGAATTTTATCTCCATGGATACCAAGGGGGACAAGAAATAATTTATGAAAAATGTTAAAAATGAGGGTAAAGGCAAGTATTTATAGAACAAGGGATGAGACTAGGCAACTAGGTAGAAAACTAGATACACAAGTCATAGTCATTTGATTCTATCACATGATCCAAAAGTTTGAATCTACCATTAATATTTGGCATTTGGTCAAACCATTCAGCTCTATCATTTGGCTATACTATTCAATTCTATCTTTTAGATATGTCATTCCGTTATATCATTTAATTTTACCATTTGGCTCTGCTATTTATCTCCAACATTTAGCTCTGCCATTTAGTTTAGCCATTCAGCTTGGTCATTCTATTATATCATTCAATTTTAGCTTTCATCTCTACCATTCAGTCTAGTCATTCAAATCTGTTATTTAGTTTTACTATTTGGCTTTACTTTTTCATTTTGCCATTTCACTCTACCATTATTTTGCTTCACTATTCAGCTTAATCATTTGATTCATCCGTTGTGTTCAACCATTTGGTTATGACTAATAATTTGTCATCAGCCATAGAGGATTCATCATACCAGTGAATCAAATTTCTCTAGATTTTCCAAATATTTCTAATAGGTTTTCTTGTAGGGCCTCTTAAAATGAACCCTATGGAGAATATTATAGTTTTGAGGATATGAGAGTTGATTAATTAAAAGGTTGATTGCACTTCATGTTTTTCCAGTTTAAATCTATTTGAAATGTATCATATAATTAGTTGATCTAACTCTAGTAAATTTTATTAATCAAACTTTTTATTAGATTATAATTTTGTCTATACATGGTAATATAATACCACTAATTTTATAATAGCTGATACATCATTATCCTTCCTGACATACCTTTTGGCTACAATCCATCAATACATATGTTTCTTTAATAGGTTTGTCAACCTTTTTATTATGAATATAGACTCAAATAACACAATGACTTGTAGAGGATTATTATAACTATTATGATGTTAAATAATACAAAGGATAAAGTCTCACACTTATTTATTTCAATATTTCTAAGAAAACAAGAATATATGCCTTTATAGACTTTATTCACATATATAGATTGAGTTTATTCAATAACTTTCTCTCCAAGTGGATCTATCTCCTAAAACCACTTTTAATGGTTTAATTAAAACATATCATATATATGCATAAATATTCTTGACATTTAGATGGATCTTTTTAATGTTATAATGGATTTTATGCTTTCAAAACCATAGATTGTAGATGGGGATTATGTACAAACAGTGCATGGAAAATCAATAACAATCCAATTCATATGACCTCTCTTGGATTTGTCTCTTAAAAGGACTCTACGAATCCATGCCAATATCTGTTACATGTTTTTTGGTCCCAAACCATTCTTAAAATGGATTAAAACAACATTTTCATGACTATCATGAACCTTGTCAATCCCTTGTTCTATCTTTTTAGGTTTTAAATATGAAAATACCCTATAAAAAATTATAAATATGATTTAAAAAAATTAAAAGGACATACACACACATATCACCAAATTTAAATTGATTTACAATATTTAATGAAAGGTTATTGATTGCTATATAGCGTGCACACTATCACAGAGTCCTCTCAATCCTTCCTTTTTTTGGACTTTATAGCTCAATCTTTAGCTTCTTTAGGGTTGTTAATATCCCCCACTTTATATCTTATCTTCTCCACTTACCCTCTTAGTTTTATTTCTCTTTTTTCCTTCCATTCAATTGCAACCTCCACCAACCATGTACCTAACTCTCTGAGTCTAGTCAAGAGTTGACCATGATTGAGTTTAGCATGAGAAATTAAGAGTTAATATATTTTGGGGACTAAATAAATGCCACAAGACCACCTGACCCCTTTAATGAGGATCATGACCATAAAATACCCTTGAAGATGAAGAAAACTCTTACAAAATCTTTTTACATTTAAAAAACATTAAATTTCTTGGTATTGGCCACAAAACTAGTTTTTAATGTCTATGGATAAAATTGAAAAATTTAAGATTATAAAACCACTTTATTGAGCTAACAAGAGATTCTATATCTAAACAAATCCAAAATTTACAAAACAAACAAAAACCCAAGATTTGTTCTTGTATCATGAAGACAATAAATGCTTCTTGAGAACTATTGATTGTAAAGGGTTAGAATTTCAATTTAATAAAAAAAATGTTGAATAATTTCCAGGTTGAATGTTGGATTAGAATATATTATGAATTTGAATTAACCTTGATCTATTATTTTCTTATTATTTATTGAATTGTTTTTTTAACTACTTATTTTTTTGAATCACAATGTGTTTGTCTTCAAGATTGAGGATTCCAATGGACTCATGTAATGTAGAGGGAATTTCTTTACCCATGATCATATGGCCAATGAAGGACTACCATGTGATACAATCACATTTTTTAAATAATATATAAATATGGTGATGCATATGGAATTCCATGATTTCTTTATTATGTTGCCATCGATTTAGTTTTTCATTCCCTTCTGCATAATAATTGAGTGTCATGGTAACCATTAATGTAAATCTAATTATTATAGATGATAGATACTTGGGTAAATGTTGTAAACCATATTATAAACTAACATACATGCAAACTGTTATAAGTTTCTAACTAATAATTTGATGATCCAATGGTCTAGATTTATGATAGATGGTTTGGAAGGAAATAATTTCTTGTAACAAATTCAATGGTCTAAATATATTGTTAGTAATTTCAATTATTACACTTGAAGGTGATTTTTTTAGTTAAGTATTATTTATTGATGCTAATCACCTATCACATATATTCATTTAGGAGATAGAAATCAATAGATAATCATCATTATGGATATGCCCTAAGTTTAGACCTCCCAATTGGCTCATCACATATATTTATAGGCTTTCACATGTTACACCCACCAGTGGGAGTAGCCACCAATATCTCATTGGAGAAACTCAACATTCTTTTTTTATTGTAATCTCAAATGAGTGGACAAAACATATGATTTTAATGATATTTTTTGAAATGGCCATGCCATATTTAATGTTAACTTTCCATATGTATAATACTAAATTTTTACTGACTTCACATCCACATTGTGATTTTTAATGTTAATTTCAATATTGTAGAATAATGAGATGGAGTGGAGCGAAGGAAACAAGGCTATTCTTGAATAATCCAATGACTTTCTATTATAACATATAGAAGAAGGTTTGCCCAAATTAATCTTCATTAAATTTTTGCTTACCTATGCTATTCAATAATATACCTCTTTTGATGTACCCTTCAATTTTATACATTGGCTTTATGTATATTAGGTAGAGGGGGTAGAATGGAGCCATGACAATGAGGTGAAAAATAGCCTACATGTTGAATTTATCTCCACATATGTGTGTGTTGGTTGTACTTATTCTTTTATCCTTTATCATGATCATACATGTCTATTATTCCATTTATGTTTAGAGAGTCATACTTTTATTGACCATTGATGCAGTAAGAGAAGTAATTAGATGAGGTTGATGAGGATGTCGATGAGATTGTTGAAAATGACAATGATAGTGAGAAGATTATGGATGTATTGGAATCTTATTTGGAGGTTGTCAGACCAAACTGTGTAAGAACAATTTAGTGTCTTTGAGTATGTTGTCATTTTCTTTTTTATTTATATATATAACCTGAAATGTCTTATTTATTAGCTAACAATTTTTACGTTATTATAGGATTATGGATATGGGTATTATGAATGAGTATTTTCAAATTTGCATGTTTCCTTCATGCAAGGTTTTTAGTTTTCAAGCTGGTAATCCTTTTTTGTCACCATAAAGACTTAGCAGTCATTGTCTCAAAATTTATGGTCGAAACCCATTCCAAGGAGACCTTAGGGAATACCATTAGAGGGACATACTATGTTTCATTTTAATAAGAGAGATACCTTCTAATATTTCTATACACGGCTCTCGATTCATATAAAACATATCACTTCTATAATTTTAGATGCTTATTGATTCCTTCATGGTATATTTTATACCACATGTACTGAGTCACTAAAATTTTAAATGTTTGGGGTTGTGTATATAAATAAAACATAACACTTCTCTAATTTTAGATGCCCATTGATTCCTTCATGGTATATTTCATACCACATATATGAAATCACTAAAATTTTGAATGTTTGAGGTTGTAATATTAAAATCTAGGAACAAACTTTGACAACATTATGAAGAGTGTAATTCTTGTAAAACCTTCAGAATTTGCCTCCTTTCTCTTTTGATCAAAATGTGAGAATGCTAGATGGCATATGCATAGATATCAGCTAAAAAAAGAACAAAAATTAAATATTTTTTTATTACACCTCCTTAATCGATTGCATATATTTTGCATCCATTTCCTTTATTTATTTTATCCATTTATATATCTTAATAATATAAAAATAATAATTTTGAAATATTTTATGTCAAAAAATGTTTTATAGTCTTTTATTTTTATTCCACCTCTTTTCTATTTCAAACCATTTAAAAATTAACGTATATTAATATTGTAACATTGATATTTCACCTTTTAGGTCTATATGAAAATATAGTAAATAGTAAGTCTACACATATAAATAAAATGTATATAACAATTTAAATAGGAGCCTAAATTATAGGTAATTTTGTACCGGAATTAATATTTATGGTGAAGATGTTGAATATTTACAACAACTTTAGGAAACACCTCAGTAGTCAAAATGCAGGTCAAAAATATAAGGAAACACTTCCATAGTGAACATAGAGATCTACACAAGTCAGACATCCTCTGGTTAAGTATAGTCCTAATATTTCAATTTCTTTGATTTATAATGTTGTGGGACCTAATTTTTATTAGGGAGCATTAGAAGACAATGATAGTTTAAAATGGAAAAGGACAATGCAAGGGGAATGGATGGTTTAGATATGAATAATTCATGAGACCTAGTAAAACTTATAAAAGGTAGAAAACACATTGGATGCAAATTGGTTTACAAATAAAAAGATAGGTGTTGAGGTAAAGTTGAAAGGTACATGTATAGATTGTTGGAAAAATGATTTACACAAAAATAAGGAATTGATTACCATGATTTTTTTTCAACAGTCATTAAAATTGTTTAAAATCGAGTTGTCCTAATATTAGTAGTTTTACTTGATTTGGAGTTGGAGCAATTAGATCCTAAAATAATAATATTGCGCGCGTGCACACACACACACACACATGGAACAACTCAAAGGTTTGGTACATGATAAAAAATGGATTTGTTTTCAAGCTTGGGAAATCAATGTATGCCCTGAAATAGTCGCCCAAGCAATGATAAAAGAAGTTTTATTATTTCATGGGGAGCCATAATTTTGTTAGGAGTGAATATGATCATTATGTTTACTTCAAGAATTTTTACAATGCCTTATTCATTATATTGGCATTATATGTTGGTGATATGCTTATAGGAAACAAAAGCATGGTGAAGCTATCAATTTAAAGATTCATCTAGCTAGAACATTTGATATGAAGGATCTAGGAGCACAAAAACAAATTTTAGGCATGGAGATACATAGAGACAAGAAAAATAACATGTTTTATTTATCACAACAAAGGTATTTGGAAAATATAGTAATCGAATTTACTATGAAGTATATAAAACAAGATAATATCCTTTTTTGCTTTCCATTTCAAGTTTTCTTAAAGTTTATGTTCTAGTAGTGATGAAGAAAAGCAATATATGGCTCATGTACCATATCATAGTATTGATAGGTTCACAAAAAAAAAACTGTTACAAAAGATAAAATGGTGTTTGGCTTATCTTGGCTTGTATAAAATGTGATGTGTTGGTCAGCAAGACATTAGACAAAAATTGTTGTCAAGGTGGAGATTGTTAGATATGTGACAACACAATTAAATTTTGAATCTCTTTGTGGTTGGGTTTGTAGCACACATCTCGATAGGGAGGGTGTGGTGAAGAAATGCTCCCCCTCCTCTCCTCACCCCCTTCCCCCCTCTTGACAATTGTGTAAGGGTAGTCTAGGGAGTGCAGCGTTTGAGGGGTGGTGACTCCGAAGCTAAAAATCAAGGAGTCAAACACCTATTTCTAGGAAGACGAATTCTATTGGATTCTATTTTTTTAAACAAAATTTTAATGAAATTATTCCTCTCTATTTCTATGAAGAGAAATCCTAATGTTGCTTTACCAATTAGGTGTATTTATTTTTGTGGAATTTACATGTAATCAAGACAATGAGTTTACATGTAATTTGTTCCTCTTGAAATAAATAAATCTTGATATCTTGTACCATAGATATTTCCTTAGCTTTGTTAAATTTTTATCACATAAATGTTGTGTTTTTGTCTCATGTGTGTTGTGTATTCTATTTTTTTAATTATCTCTATTATTACATTTTGTTATTCTTCTATTATTATATCGTATGTAGTTTCCTAACAAAATGATTTATACATACATATCAACTAAAAAAAGCAAAGATTATACTCCTTGTTAGACCTCTCTTTTAATTGATTTCATGTATTCCGCATACATTACCTTTGTTTAATTTATCCCTTTGCATCTTTTAATCACACAAAAATAAATTAATTTTAACATCTTTTATATCAAACGTGTGTTAGAATCTTTTGTTTGTTTTCTTCCTCCTTTCTATTGCAGCATTTGTCTTTCACCTTCTACGTCTAAATGGAAACATAGCAAACAGGAAATCTTCATATATATATATATATATATATATATATTAAATAGGCACCTAAATTATAGGCACTTTTACGTGGGAATGAATGTTAGAAGAGATCCTCCAATAGAAATCAAGGACAGCTCTCCGCCAATTTACTCTCAAGCTTAATTTTGAGTCTAAAACATTGAAAACAGGCTAGGTATGGTCCAATTCAGCGCCTATTCCCATCGTTCAATTCTGATGGAAAATTCGACTGTTTATTCTTTT
Organism: Torreya grandis; assembly: GCA_037957365.1. Classification (NCBI taxonomy): domain Eukaryota; kingdom Viridiplantae; phylum Streptophyta; class Pinopsida; order Cupressales; family Taxaceae; genus Torreya; species Torreya grandis. The sequence goes on from JARHVA010002686.1 coordinate 1,207,152, forward strand.
CTCTATTAGAAGTAAATCAAGAGATCTGATTACCAAAATCACAGACGGTGTGAGATTAATTGAATTGACGTTTCATTTCAATAAGAGAGACATCTCGCAAGCTTTCTATGTATGGCTTTCGATTTATGGAATACTTATTTCTTCTCAAATTTCAGGTGCCCACTCATTCCGTCTTTGTTCGTGCATCCGCCACACATTGTGGCTCGGGTTTTTTTTTTAATGGTTTTATGTGCTGTAAAGCCCTGGTATAATAGACTTTTAAAAAAAGCTTATCCTTTATTTTCTTTTCCTTTCCGTGCTAAAATATTTGTAGTATCCATGATATAATTTACTTTGCAGACTTAAGTAAGCCACTGATATGCTGGAAAAAAGAAATGCTTCCTTTTAATTTATTTTCTTTCCTTTCAATCCAGTTGTTAATACATGACAGATTAAAAAACCACCAGACACATGTCAAGCTGTGGTTGAATTGTACAGCCTATTATTGGGCGCAATAATAAAAGTAGTGTAGTTGATGATGTCCATTCATTCCACTATGGAACAAATCTGCACCATTCCATACGCAACTTTTTCTCATCATCGAATTGGTAGAGGGGTTCTGCAGGCAACAAAAATAATTAGTAGTACTTCAAGTTTTGCTTGAGTTGTACAGCTTATTATTTTCCATTCATTCCACTGGAACAAAAGATCTCCACTACTGTTATACACTATTTTCCCAAACTCAATTACCATTCGCTGTTTACAGAAAGAATAAGTTATAATTATTTGAAAGATAGACAATACCCGATTTCAATAAAATAAAATAGAAAAGAAAAAATTGTTTCGACATTTTAATGACATTGTGTATAAATATTACAAACCATTGTTATATCCTAAATTACTCCATAACAATTAAAATTAATAACAAAAGAAATATGGATTAAAAATAGTAAAAGATTGTAATAAATTGTATGGTAATATATATTTTTAGTAAAAATTGTTCCTTGATAAATTTTGAATTAAAAAGAAAAATTAAAAATACATTATAAAAATGTAAATATTAAATATTTTAATGTAAAATAATAATATCATACAAAACTTTTCTTATTTGTATAGTAAGTTTCTGTGTCATGTCAACAAGTTTCAATGAATATGAGGGCTTGCAACAAGTTAGAAGAAATAATTCTTTGTGAAACATGCTATTAATATTTATTTAATTGAAAAAATATTAAAAATATGAAACGTCAGTTTGAGTTAATATTATATCAAGATTAGAAAGATAATTTTTAAAAACCCTATAGGGTAATAGATGTAAGAGTATCTAGGGTGATGTAAGGTTTCAGCTCTTCCGTGATTAGGGCCTTTCCTTTGGGAGCAGGTAATGGATCGATGGCAGCAACAAGGGTGGAAGGTTTTCAAACATCGAGAGACAATTCCAGAGGAAGGAAAGAGGGATAGAAGAAGTAGAACATAGTCGCCTCATCCAGATGGCAGGGAGAAGAAACACAACTATGATCATTCTGATTCGATGGTAGGAAAGGGGGAGGGGAAGTAGATCACTGGCTTTATAGATAATTTGGAGCAGCTACCCAGACTTGTTAAGAGGGTTAACCTTGCAGCTAAGGCATCCTCTGGACCTTCTAATAGTCAAATTGAGCAGTCTAGGGTTTTGAGCATTGCAAAGGTTTATCTAGTTGTTAATTTTGAATAGGAGGATCTTACAGATGTTCTTTAAAGTGAGGATTGGTATGCCAAAAGGGGTTTGTTGTGTCATTTTGATAGGTTTTTTCCTTCCCTTCCTGTTCTTTCTTAGTGGATTTCATATTCTTTGTAGCATTCTTTAGAGAGTAGCATTAAAATATATCTTTGTGCGAAAGGTTTTCTTATTGTGGCTTTTGACAATCTTGTTGATCATAATAACATTTTACGAGTGAAATCTTGGAGTTGTGATCATCACCTTTTTATTATGAAACCTTGGTTTCTAGATTTCAATCCTCTTACTAAAAATCTCTCTCTTAGACCCATTTGGGTGTGGCTATTGTATCTTTCTCTATAGTTTTGTTCATAATTTGGGTTAACCTCTATTTTGGGTTCATTGGGTGATCTACTAGAAATTGATGCTTCTTCTTTGAATTTCGCCTGAATAATTGTTGCCAGAGTACTTGTTTGTATGAATATTTCTTAAGATCTCCTTGATAGACTTGAGTTGAAATTTAATGACTATTTTTGGTTTCAAACCCTTCATTATGAATGAATTCCCTTTAGATGTAGGAAATTCTTCAATATTAGTCATCATTCCACCTCGTGTCTGAAATTGAAGTGTCATGTAGATTCTTCATGGTAGAATGAGGAAAGTGAAGAGCTTCTGATAGTGTTTTTCAATAGAGATTCTAATTGGCCTTCTATATCTAATTCAAAACTTCCCAAGGAGGAGAAATCTAGTATGATTTTAGTTCATTTGGTGTCTCCACCTCAATTTTTTAAGGATTTTGGTTCAGTTGGAAAATGTTTTAACGATTTGATTAGCAAGAAAAAGGTTTTTTTAGGCTCATCCATATATAAAAATTGCTTTCCATATTTTAATTTAGGTAAACTAAGTAATCGAGAATAATAGATACTTTTAAGAAGTAATAAAAAAGGATGCTTCATTCCCAATTCCCCTTTAAGGATACTTTATTTTCATAGTTTAGCAAATAAGGCTGAGAAATAGTGGCTTAAGGATTTTCATTTTTTTAAATTTTGGTCTTTTGATGGTAACGTGAAGTATTTTAAAATATGTTTAGATCGTATGTTTCATTTTTTGACTCGGTTATGTGCCTTGACAGTTTTATTGTATGTCCAGGTCATATGTTTTTTTTAATTATTATTGTTAATAGGAATGGACCCTATAAACAATGATATCGATCAATAAAAATATTACATCAAGGTCCCTTCTACATCCTTATATCCATAATTAAATTCAAGAAAGAAATAAATAATAAGCACAAATACTGTCAAGGCAAAGAAATAAATAGATACATTACTTGTGGAAAAATATATTATATTGGTTCATATTGAATGAGTAAAATAATTACAAAAAAGTGCATGAAAATAATTCTCAACTTAGAATTGAAGTTGACATACAAAATTCAAAACACTTAAAAAATATTGACCTATTATTTTTAGTCATTATTTTTCATAAGTTTCGCACGCAATCTTGAACAAATCTAAAAAACTCCACATATATCCTAAAAACTAAAATTAACATTAAAAAATAACTTGAACCAAAGTTCATGTCTGGTTACAAAAATACACTAATTCTAAAAATAGAATAATATTTAAAAAATATTAAAATACATTATTTCACTATCATGTGGTCACATATGGCCCCTAATTTTTTTGAAATCGTACCTAAGAGACCAATGTAACTTATTACTGATTTAATTTTTTTTGATATGATCAGTTTGACACAAACGAGAGCTCAAATGGAGTTGTGGATCAAAAGTTATAGCATTAATAAGTTTATGCTCCATATCATTATCTTCTAGTCGAAAAGATCTTAGCTCTTGTGAGTTGCTTTGATTCTACTCCTGCCATTTATTTTTTTCAATATTTTTTAGTTCCCATTATGAAATCCAAGTATCATATGTCTATTTTAATCCTTCCCACTATATAAAATACATGTCATAAATCATGTGGTAAACTCGTCTCATAAGTGTTGTCAATGATTTTTTTCATAATTTTACACGGTCCAATTTTCTTGTACTTTAATTTGTTATATGTGCCTTTCAAGAATATTTCTTTCCTAAAATAAAATTCACTATATCTCCTTCAAATACATTTGGACTTGTTTCGAAATATATTATTATTTTATATTTTTTATTACTTTCCTATAACTTTTATCTTACTTTTAAAAAATGTTGTATATGCTCTACAAATACCTTTTCATCAGATCAATACTAAATCATTTTATAATTGGTAAGTATAGCAATTATAAAACATCCATAGGATTTAGCCTATAAAAAATCTAAAATATTGATTTTCCTATTGATTTATTCACTTAACTATTATATGCACCTCAGTGTATGATAAATCCAAGTCCCATTATTTGGGCTTCTCTCCAACTTTGCATCTCAACAAATTTTTCAATCTCCTTTTTACAACTTTTTTATATCCATCAATTTGTGGATGGTATGCACTACAAAATTTTATCTTTCAACCCATCTTCAATAAATTCAACCAAAAATGACTTAGAATTTTTGTGTTATTATCTGATGTAACTATATTTAGAACAACATGCTATTTCTCAACATCCTTAAAAAATTGTTTTGTAACTCTAGTGGCATAACTAATTTTCTTACATGTAATAAAATGAATTATTTTATAAAAATTGTCTAAAATAAAAAAAATTGAGTAATTACCTCAATGTTTTTTTTGTAACCCTAACACAAAGTCCATACTCAGATTTGTCCATGGTCCTCTTATAATAGGTAGTGGCATGTACAACCCTATATTTTTTGCATGTCCTTTAACCACCTAATATATCCTACACTTTGAAACCTATCTTTTCACATATCTATTTATATTTTTCCAAGAATAATTCTCCTCCACCAAATATATTATCTTCATCTTACAAAAATGTCCAACCAAACCATGACTGTGCAATCATTTTATGATATTATCTCCTAAAGACCCAATTGAATACATAATCATTTCGCTTTGATTATATAACCATCCTATATATAAGGTACTCATTATAAACATTACTTGTCTCACATGTTAATGGATTCTTCAATTACTCAACTATATTTCCAAAATTTGGATAAGTATCATATAATTACCTAAAAATTTCAAATCCAACTAATTCACTTACCATAGTAGTTAACAACACCACTCTTCTACTCAAAGTATCAGCTACTTGATTCTATTTCCTTGATTTATACTTCAACACAAATGTATAATTTTCCAAAAGACACCCACTTTGTATTCATACTCTTTATATTTTTTTTAATGTTCACATACTTCAAAGCCTCATCATTGATAAATAAGATAAATTCCTTAAACACCAAGTAATTTCTTTAATGTCTTATTGATTGTAGAATGGCACAAAATTCAACATCATACATAGAATAATTTTTTCTTACCTTATTCAAATTTTTAGTTAAATATGCTATTAGTTTTCCTTAGTTATTCAACACAACACCAATTCCTACATATGAAGAATCAAAATCAACTTTAAACACATTTCTAAAATATGGTAATGTTAAAATAGGCTTTTCTATATTTTCTTCTTCAACAACGAAAAGCTTTTTGTTTGTGCTCTTGTTGATGCAAATTCTTTTCTTTTCATTGCAATATATTATTAGTGCTACAAGGCTACTAAAATTTTGAATTATTTTTTAGTAAAATATTTATAAACAATCCAACCATCTTACCTCTATGGTTCTCTTTAGAATAAGCCACTCAACAATTGCCTTTACCTTTTCTTCATCCATTCTTACACCATCAACTAAAAGTATAAGTCCTCAAAATAGTAAAATATTCCACATAAATCTATAATTTTTCAAAATTGTATAGATTTTATCAATTCTTAAAAAAGTTAATACTATTATCAAATGTTTTAAGTTATCTTATTTAGTTTTATTTAATATCAAATTATCATTAAAAAAACACTAAAATCTTATCAAGATAATGTTATAGCACTACATTGATGACCCTCATAAATGTTCTAGGTGAATTAGATAATTTGAATGGCATCACCATCCACTCATATAAACCATCTCTAGTCCTTAATATTATTTTCCATTCATCTCCTTCATGAATCTAAATCTGATAGTATCAACTCCATAGATCAATCTTGGTAAAGTATTTGTCTCCTAAAAGCACATCTATTATATCATCTAAAGGAGTTATAGAAAATTCATAAGTGGTAGTAATTTTGTGAATTGTTTTACTATACACATAGATCCTTCACCAACCAATTTATTTGGAGTTAGCAATGTTGATATTACACATAGACTGATGCTTTCCCATACTATACCATTCCTCACTAATTTATTATCTTGTTTATTTAATTCTACATTTTTTATTGGACACATCTTATATGTTACTTGATTTACTAGAGTTGATCCATGAATCAAATCAATATTATGTTGAATATCTCTCTTTGATTTTAAACCATCTAGTGATTCATCATGTATAACAGATACATGTTATTTCAACAATATTATTACTTTTTTGGTATTTACACCACTTATGTGTCTTCTTTCTTCACTACTAATGCATAAAAATAACATTTCATCTTCTTGTTTTTGATAAATTATTTTAAGAAAAACAAGATTTCAAGCTACCCTTCTTCTTTAGGAGTGAATAAAACTACCTTAATATCTCATTTCTAGGAAGTATATGGGTTCTTTACTCTAGCATGAATTTTTTTCCTATCAAACTATTATGGTATTCCTAATAACACATGTCATGCATCCATGGTTATAACATCACAACATATTTAATCCTTGTATGTTTTTCTTATGAAAAACTTAATTAAGTACCATTTATCTATTGTAACTTCATTCAATTTCTTATACCATGAAATATGATAAGGATTAAGATTTTTTTCATATTACAAACTTATTTTCTCAATCATGTCTTCACAAACCATATTTTCATAACTAGCACCATCTACAATTAATTTTCATATCTTACCTTCTAAAATGCCCCTTATTCAAAAAATATTTATTCACATCAATGCATCACCACATTATTTATTTTAAACATATTCTTTCCTTGGAGCGACCATTTTTCTTCTCATCATGAGATTGTTACCAATAGCTACTACTTCGACTTTGGTATATTTCTCTTCATTTTGAGTTTCAATCAAATTCCCTCTTAGGTGATCCTCTTTCCTCCCTTCTTGTTCTTGTTAGTGTGGACACATAAAATATCTATCTCCTTTTTATCCACATCTATAACAAACTTAAGATCTACATTGATTTAGAAACTATCTTCTAGAACCACCATAGCCACATCCTATATTAAATCTTCTTCCTCTATATTAAGATTAAACCCTCATCTATTATCTTCTTATTTTTGTAAACCATTTGAGTATTCTTCTCTTCTAAAATTAAATCCATCTATAGTGTTATTGAATACACCTTGTCGCCTTATTCCAAGGGATTGTCCTCTTTTTGTAGCAATATATGTTCTTCTAAAATCGTGTCTATTTTTTTTCTCTTACCTTAAAAACTAACTAATAAGCCTCCTCTATGAAAAGAATTTTATGCATCCTCAATTCATCTTGAATATAAAAATTAGAATATTAACAAACCTTCTAGTCATTTTTTTTAAATTTCATCATTCTCCACTCATATAGACAACTTGTTAAACTCATACACTCTTTTATACTACGATATTTTTGCTTTATATTATGAAATATTCTATATACGGTCTATGTATAATCAACATGAATAAATTTACCTCTCAGCTTCTTCTCCATATTTTTCCATGTATTGATATTTTATTTACCTTTTATCTATAATTTTTCTACAAGGGATCCCACCAAATCATTGCATGGCCTTTAATTTTTCAAATACAAACTTTACCTTCTTTTCTTCTCTTATATTTCTCCATTAAAAAAACATATCCATGTTCTTCATCCAATCTATCAACTCCTTTTGTCACACCCTGATTTCTCTCTAAGCTTATTTACTTGTTTAACTATGGATTATTATGGTTATTAAATTGATTAATTAATATTTAAATTAATTTTTAAGTCATATCCTATTATGGTATAGCTGTATATTACTTATATCATGTGATTAACTTACTATGAATTAATATGTATTTGTACATACTTTACATTATGGTCATGTTGTTAGTTGTTACAGTAGTATTTTATGGATATATATCATGATATTATGGAATAATTACCTTACTATTTTAATTTTAATGTAGTAGAGATCCATTCATTAGAGCATAATAGAAGCAGAGTATCATCAGAGATGGTGATGTAGATTGAGGTGTTAGGGATAATAGAGGAATAAATATAAACCCATGCATGCACCATGATAGTTAGCATTCTTTATATGCATTGTTTAAATTATTAGTTATATTATGCATGTTGTGCTATTTGTATCTAGATGATTGATTATGTAATTTACATATGATTTAGTTTTCATTTAATGCTTAGGGGGGTCTAGTTTTGTGACTACGTTATGGCTTTAGTACATAGACTGAGTGCATAATGGTACTTTTTGATCATGAAATTTTATTATATTCATGATTACAGATAAAATTGATTTTAGAAGTAAATTTTGATGTTTCATAGTTACTATTTTTTATAGATTAACTAGAGTACCTTTATAATATCTTAATACATTAGCTAGTTATTATAATATTTGGGAAATGTCATTGTTTTAGCTTAATAAATTGGTGTATAAAAATATCATAAAGACATTCAGATAGTCTATATAATAGTATTAATAAACTAACTAAGTAGTTATGATATCATTGTGTTTGATATTAATATAATAGTTATGTGATTTGTTATTAAATTCATAAGCTTGTTATTTTCTTTATATTAGTCATTTTTCTATTTTAAGTTATCTTTCCTTAAGAAAAATATATAATGACAACCTACGTTATCCTATGATATAAACTAAACTAATGGGTCAAATATCTTAGCATTACTATGAGTTATGGTTTCATTGTTTTGATATACTTGAGTTATTAGCATCATTAACAATGATATTTTAAGTAGAGTTTGTAAAGTCTATTCATGAGCATGTTATGTGAAAATACCATGCATATTTTTGGATTAAAAATAATGATGCAACATTCAAGTGATTTAAGGTTTTGGTTTATGTTAATTTGTGGTTAACCAGATAATTTTGGTTTGATAATTCTTTATGAAATTTGGTGAACTATTGTTTTATTGATAAATTCCTTCCATCCATAGTTCTGGGCTTTGTTCTTGATGAAAGAAAATGGGAGAAATTAGTGGTAGTCAGGTTGACAAGGAAAAAATAAAAAGGAAAGAATGGGAGAAGATTCAAGAGAGAACAGTGGAGAATAGTCAATAGTAGGGAGAAAAAGAAATAGCTTGAATCAATTATGGTTGGCAAGAATGAATTTATGTAAATTTTATTATGTTGGTAATGCATTTGAATTTTTGGATGTTAAAACACAAGTATTTATGTGGAATTAATAAAAGGGTTTAAGAATTTTACACTTGATAATGTATTTTAATGGATAAAGATTAGGCCCTATGAATGATTGAGCCATCCACATAACCCAATCTATATCGTAGAAAATCCTAAAACCTAAAGCCTAGGTCTGTATGTAATTATGGTAATATGAATTTAATTATATGTATGAAGACCATGTGGCAAATTATAATGAAATTAGGTTCTTTAAAACATAGAATTTTATCTAAAAAAAATGTATGTGGATATATATAGGGGTATGTATATATACCCTATAGGTCTCTATTAACCATGTGTGTGTGTGTGTGTGTGTGTGTGTGTGTGTGTGTGTGTGTGTGTGTGTGTCTGTGTGTGTGTACTAAAGTATATAATACATATAATAATTAGTATATATATGTAAAACAATTGATTTGAGGTAAAATGATGAATGTCATTAGGGATTCAATTTTTTTTAAAGAAACATATGAAAGTATATTATTTTCAAATTTATACTCTATTTTCATATAATACAAATCCCATGGCCAGGCCTTAGTTAGAACGTGATTTATTTAATTGTGTTTCTAAGGATTTTTGAACCTACAATATATTATATATATGATAGAGTATTGATTAATTAATAGGCAAACTTGTATATGGCTGAGCATGGGACATGCAAATAATAATGGACATTGGGGGTTGTCTATGAATATATTAGTAACCTATGTATTTATGCCTATTGAAGTCATATAACATAAATTGAATTAATTTTCATACCATGTGAGTTGGGTAAACTACATATAGTTTATATGGGTCTTATTAACTATTTAGAAGATATTATGACATTTAGTCTAATTACATGGATATATTATATGATATAGAAATTATATTGCATATTAAATATGCATAAACTAGAAATAATAATTAAAAAAATTTAGTTCATAAAATGTCTATAAATGCAAACAGTATGGTCTAATGACCATTTTAACTTCATTAGATCTATAATTCTTGTTTATAAAATCATGAAAATAATTTAGTGGAGTACTATATTTAGAATTTAATACATTCTAGTTTGGATATGTAAAATTTATTCATTTAGTTGTAGTTAGAAGGCCAAATCACTTAAATTATGTTGTATTCTATATATAAATTTATTGGTTATTGACCGAGTTTAATATATATGGAATTCATAAGTTAAAGAACCATCATAACAATAGTACATATATATTATCCATCTACATACACACTCATAAGATGAGCAATACAAAATTTAAAATGATGTATTTAGTCTACATGACTATGCTATTAGATATATTTGAAAATAAATTCATGAAAAATTTAAAGGGGTATGTATATGTGGATATATATAGGGGTATGTATAAGTATTTAGTCTACATGACTGTGCTATTGGATATATGTACATATAAATGAACTGAGATAGATATTTTTATCTTAAATAGTTCTATATTTGTGTTAATTTTATAATTAGTATCTTGTAAACCAAGTATAATTATATTGAAATGGTATATCCTATTAGTACTATACTTGTTTATGACTATTATTTTTAAAATAAATTATATGTATGAGATTTGTTACATATGTTTGATGGATTAAATGGATGTACTTTAATTATTTCTATACTTAGCATGTTATATGCCTACTCATAGGAAGTAATGCATTTGAATCTATCATTTATATATTAAAGTAACCAAATCTCTCATTTTTGGTACTAAATGAATGGGGACATAAACTTTCTGAGCTAACTTATCATCACCAATGTAATATGAATGTAATTAGATCAGGTGGTGTGTATCAATTTGAGTGATCCTAGAGATAATTAACTATTTAAAAACCTTGGCCAAGGTAATATTTATTTAATGATTGGGTAGATTTGGGATAATGAGAAACAAAAGGGGGAGTATAAAGCAATACCTTTTTTCTAAAAATAACAATAGATAAAGTTGGAGACAATGTTAGAGATGCTTCAAAAAAGAATTTGACAATGACATAAAAGCATGAATTTTGGAATTTTGAATGTAGTTTTTAGATATATAATTTTTTTTAATACCCAAATGATAAAAGATTGTGAAATAGTTGTATTTATGATAATAGATTGGTCATTTTTTATAAAAAAAAAAAAAGATAACAAGAGTGCATGTGTATGAACACACTTTTTTTGAATAAATGATTGAATTTTTATATGATATTTTATATATAAATAGGTGAAATGTCAAATATTATTAAGAATATTTTTCATTAATTTTTTATTATACATATAATTTTTAAATAATTTTACAAGTCAAGACAACTAGAAAGTTAAAACTGAAAGTGTACAAACACAAATTTTTGACCTTAACTTCATGAAAATTATGTTTATTAAAGCATAGTTGACAATGTGTAGATTGTTGAGATATAAGTTTTATAAGCATTTGATTAATATTCAAAAACTTATAATGGAATTCGTGGTGATATATATAGACTATAAGGAGCTATGTTACGTATAAATTAAATAATAATTATAAATAATAATCTAACATTAAAAAAAATTATATATTTTAAAACTAAGGTTTCTTCTCTAAAAACCCATATGATGTTTTTTTTAATTTTTTTTTTTAATAATAAAATATGGCTGATCAAATGGGTCAATTAAAAGGAAAAAACACCCTAAATTTATTATAAATTTCCTTAGTTGGTCCATGATAGCATTTGGTCAGATTTAGGACCACCCAAGTTTAAAACTAAGGCAAAATTAGAGGGAAAGTAGGAAAAAAACTGTAAGTATTAGAAGGGCATACACCCTTTCCACAACCACCAAGGGGCAAATTAATGCATTTTCCCATCGATTTGTGGATTCCAAAGGGTGTGTGTGCTTTCTAAAGCACGCATGCCATTTATGATTCATGAATTTTTTTTAATCATTTTCCACTAAAATGAGTATTTTATTTTGTCTTTTCCAAATACAAACTAGTTTTTCTACTATAATTATCCAAAGTTGATAAACTGTTCATCTGTTTTGTTTGAATCATTAAGAATTATAAAAGTTTAAATATATAATTGTCTTATTTTGGAAAAGATAAATAATGGTTTTGGGAATTCATTGCAAAATACCAATAAAAGAACTAACAAATGAGAAAATTAAAGAGAAAAGAGAAAAAGAAAGAAAAAAAAAGACAAGTAGATAAGAGGGCATCCAGAAGAGCTCTTAGGCAAGGTGAAGGTTCTTCTTCTATAATAGGTAATACTTATAATGAAAATAACATGCCCAATTATATATAATTTAGTTTGCATATGTCTTCAAATGAGATAAGAAAACAGAGTCAGTCTTTGTTAGAAGATGAAATTCAAAATATAAAGCATGTAAGTAATGAATTTGTAATGAATGATAAAACATATGGACAAACACAATATAATGAAACATCCATTCATAATTAAATTTTAGTGTATGATGATAATCAACATCAAATAATGACCCTTAATGATGTGTCTCCTAAGAAAGAGGAATTTAATTCACTTATAACCCCTAATTTATATAGTCGACCCTCTAATGTCCCTACTACAATTGAAGTGTTAACACCACATAATTTAATAGTAAATATAGCTATTGCACCCACACCTCCAAGGATAATAATACAACCACTAAATTATTTGGTTGAAATAGATAAAAAAGTAATAGAACCTATTAAAGGTAAAATGACAAAAAGATCAGTTCAACATCATGCTCAAAGTGTATGTAACTATGCATTTAAGAATAAAATCTATAAAAAATGGTGTCAATTATTTGTTCAATTAATAAAAATGCAAAAAATGTGACATTTGATCAACAATTTGAGGTTAAGAATATTAAACACGTATGAAAAAAATAATATAATAGAAAATAATCTGTTTAATGCATTTAAGGTAGTAGGGAATAAAAGTAAGAATAAAGATAGTAATGTAGAAATATGAGTAATAATGGAATATATAGTAAGAAAGTCAACATATAAAGCTCAAATTCTTAGTGAAACAATTAAATCCTTGAATTTAAATAGAAAATATCTAGTAAATGTCATAAAAATAATAAGACTTGTTAACCCTTCACTCACGAATTACTAGGCATTTAGTGGTAGACTTCCATGAAAATAAAAGGTATTGGTTGAAGGAACAAAATAATTGATTCAAATTTTTTGGCATGCTAACACAAGGGTATCATCTAATGTAAAAGACATTGTTAAAAGAAGAAAGTATGTGGTTTGTCAAATTTGATGTGTTGTTTATATGAAGATATTTCACATGAATTTGGAAAGTATGTGTTAAAAGATGGAAAAGAGTCATCAAGATGTGAATTGCTTATGACTAAAGTTTTTTAATGTGATTTCATGTTTTAATTCGAAAATAATACTATATACGAGCATGCAAGACACACACATAAATCAAATTGGTTAGATAATCAATTCAAAGAATGCAAGGACAATTTACCAGTTGGCACCATTATTTTGGTTATGGATTTTACTAAAAACTACATACTACAACCTTAAAATGAGGTAAATCCTACTATTATAATTCAAGTCAAGTTGAAATTTTTGTTTAGATTACATTCACACATGCACTTGATAGTACATATGACAACATAAAGATCTTGAGGGAGTGCCATTTTTATATGAGCAATGATAGATCACATTCTCCAGAGTTTGTCTAGGGTTATTTTGAAATATTTTATATGAATATGAATGCAGGACGATTCATTTTTTATACACACTACATTTGGTTAGACAACTGTGTAGGGAAATTTAAGAATTTTGAAATTTTTTACTAGTTAAACTTAATACATAAGAGGAACGGCAGTCAACATTTTTGAAACTTCTTTGAGGCTGGACATGTAGAAGGGGAACATGATGGTGTTAGCGCATGTGTAAAAATATCCCTTAAAAGAGAGTAGGCAAAGTATAAGGATGGTGCTAATTTTATCAATACAAAAATTATTGTGTGTTTATGCAATGAAAATATTTACTATGGATGAGATAAACATTCTCCTATATGAAGATTATTTTTGTCAATAGAGAAACAACAAAAGGCAATGTATGAATATTGCATTATAGTACCTGGATCAAGTGTTTTCCACTACATTGAAAGCTCAAATTCATGTTCATGGACTATTTATACTAGCAATATGGCATGTTTTTGTTCCTCATGTATTGAATTTAATTGGAATGAATGTTAGTCAAAAGAATTGGTTGATGAATGGTATTGTAGACCTATATTACCTAAAGAGAGTATACATTCACTCCAATGAGTGGCAGATCATGAAATGACATCATTAGTAGACTTTGACCACATCTCAAATCTTGTGCAACCAAGCACAATCTATTATTTAATTATATATATAGCCTTAGATATTAGTGATATTCCTATTTTTTTCTAGATGTACTTACAATTTGATTATACTTAAAATATAGGGCATGTTTTTACAATAATTACACTTGAAAATAATTATGAGGGATTAGACTACTACTTGTGTCATTGTGCAGAGGCAAAAAAATTAATCACAAATGTTATAGATGGATAAGAGCTAATTTATACCAATAAATCTATAGTGGGTATTGGTACTTGGCTTCATAGGTAATATCATAAAAAAAAACGCAATTGTTATTTGAGGACTTTGAAACACATAGGACTGTGCTTCATTATTCAAACCTTGTTATTGCTATAAATATTCAATTTATCAAATATCATGGAAACCCTCACAATAAAACATTGTGGAAGGTGACTCATTCTTACCATGAAGTGATTCTTGAAATAATTGTAAATAGAGATGATCATAAAGGTATGTTAAATTGAATTAGTAAATTTATATAACTTATTTTAAATTAATATAATAAATTTATTTGATTTAATGTATTTTATTTTAAAAATATTTTATGATTATATGTTTATTCTATTTAATATTTTTAATAACAATTTAAATGTAGGTTAGTGGCACCATACGAGATTCCATCTTCACTTGGTCAGTGTCATGAGTAGAGAAGATTGTCTTCTTGAAATGAAGAAAAGCCAAAACAATTTATATTAATTTCATCTACTTCAAGAAAATCCTTTTTCACATTCTCTCTTTATCTTTTCAAGAAAACACTAATGTAGGGGCATCCTTTAGTGTTGTCATCATGATGTCATTTTTGACTTGAAATAAGGTAAGAGGTGTCACATAGTAGTTTTTGGTCCTTACGAGTTTTTACTAGGTGTCTAGGATTCATAAAATTCATAAAGGCATTATTCAAACATTTGAATTCTTGTAAGCCCTTTTGAGGGATCATAGCATCTATTAGATGATGTTATATATAGTAGTATGTAATAAAGAGTCTTGAAAAGGTGAATGGTTTCTAATGCCTTGACTCCCATATGACATGGGTTTGCATATTAATTTAATTTTTAACCAAGGTTGTGTCAAAGACTCCCACATGGAGAATGAATCAAGATTCAGTTGTTGGTTGGTAAGAGAGATATAAGGTTTGTTTTGATAGTTTTAGATATATATTCTTGAAGTAGAAAAAAGACAATAGTGGTGAATAAAAGGAAATTGTTGACAAAACTATCTTTGCTCATTGTATTATGTGTATATAGTATATTTTGTGTTTTATTGAATGTATATGCTATGCAAATTGATTGTGAATAATGATCAATAAATGAAAGAAGTAATTCATGTCATATTCTACTAACCTCTATTTTAAAGGTTTCTATTAATAGACCCTTCTTTTATGGTAATAGATTTACTATAGTGTAGATAGGGGTATAGATTATTTACATATGATCTAAACAAATATTAGATCCTAAAATGGATCCATACATTTCAATTTAGTCATTTATATACTTCTATACCTATTCCTTATGTAATGCATGACTATTAGCGTGTGATTTGTGATGAAGGTATACAAACTCATTATACATCAATAAAAGTCTTATGCAACCCTGAGTTGTTTGTATTTCAGGTTTAGTAGGATTTGACGAACCTAATTCTCTAAGCTTTAAAGGTTTACAAACTCATTTTACATGTTTTGGACCTGACAGTTTGTCTATAGCCCTCATGATTCTCGTGCAACTCATTATAGAAGTTTACTCATTTTGTACATTCAGGGATGAGTGAATTTTCCTAAGATATGCCTACAATCAACTACATCTTTCACTATTAGAGGTTTACCGATACCTAACAAAGTTCATTCTAGCCTTAAAGTTCCTATCCTAATGTGTCCATGTAAATGGTTCATTGATTAGGTTGATGAGTCAGAATCTACTACCCTCACTAACTAACTTTTGGCATTTTTGAGAGATTTATCCATTATATAAATTTCATTTATGCATTTTATCCATCATGAGTTGGATAAAATTCTCCTGATATTTCTTAGAGGACTCATTCGTGCATGTGTAAGACATGATGATTCATCTATATCCCTCATGATTCTCGTGTAACTCATAATAGAAGCTCACTCATTTTGAACATTTGAGGATGAGTGAATTCTCTTAGGAATGCCTTTGATCAACTACAAATTTCACTCTTAAGGGTTGACCAAGACCTCAAAAAGGTGATTCTATCCTAAAAGTGCCTATTCTAATGTGTTTATATAAGTGATTTGTCAATTGGGCTCACAAGTTAGAATCTACGATGCTCATTGACCAACTTTCACCCTATTTTTAGAGATTTAGCCCCCCAAAAAACCTCATTACTATATCTCATCTATCACAAGTTAAAAATCATTTGAATATTTATTACAAGATTTGTCCATACATGTGTAGGAATTGATGTTTCTTCTCTATCCCTCACATTTCTCATGCAACAAACAATGGATGTTTTATCATTTTACACATTCAAATATGAATGAATTATCTTAAGGAACTATTATGATCAATTTCAAATTTCAATCTTGGGGGTTGACCAAGATCAAACAAAGGTTATTATATATTGAAAGTGCCTATGCTAATGTGTACATGTAGATGGTTCATTGATTTGACTGATGAGTTATAATCTATGGTCCTCAGTAACTAGCTTTTGACATGTTATAAGAAATTTTGCCATGAGAAAAACCTTGTTTTAGAATCTATGGTCCTCATTAACTAGCTTTTGACATTTTATAAGAAATTGAGCCATGAGAAAAACCTTGTTACCACATCTTATCCATCATGATTTAGACAAAATAATCTCTATAGTTCTTATATGACTCATCTATGTATGTGTAGGATCTGATGGTTTATCTCTATCCCTCATGCTTCTCATGCAACTGATGATGGAAGTTTGATCATTTTTCACATTCCAGGATAAGTTAATTCTCTTAAGGAATACCTATTATCAACTAAAATTTTCACTCCTATTAGTTGATTGAGACTTGAAAAAAGTGATTCTAGCCTAAAAGTGCCTATCTCAATGTCTGTGTAGATTGTTCATCAATTTGGTTAATGAGTTAGAATCTACGGCCCTTACTCACCAATTTTTGGCATGTTCTAAGACATTTGGTCAAGAGATAAATCTCATTATCACATATTTTATATCATAAGTTAGATAAAATACTCCTTGTATTTCTTATTGGACTCATCCATGCACATGTAGGACTTGATGATTCATCTCTAGCCCTCACGATTCTCAGGCAACTCATGGTAGACATTCACTCATTTTGCACATTCAAGGATGAGTGAATTCTCTTAGATAATGTCCGAAATAAACAAAAAATTTACTTCTAAAGGCCAACCAAGACTTGACAAAGGTGACTCTAGCCTAAAAACACCCATCTAGATGTGTCCACATAGACTATTCATAGATTGGGCTATCAAGTTAGAATCTACGGTCCCTACAGACAAACTTTTACCCTATTCTAAGGGATTTGGCCATGCAAAAAACCTCATTAGCACATCAAATCCATCATAATCTATTAAAAAATATTAATATTTGTTATAAGACTCTTCACTACATGTGTAAGACCTAATGGTTTATCCCTAGCCCTCATGGTACCTGTAAAACTCATTATGAAAGTTCACTCATTTTGCACATTTTGGGATGAGTAAATTCTCTTAAGGAATTCCTCTGATCAATTGTAACTTTCACATTTAAGGTTCAACTAAGAACTAAATAAGGTTATTCTATCCTCAAAATTCTCATCTAGACATGTTTGTGTAGACGGTTCATCGATTGGGTACACGAGTCAGAATCTATGGCCTTCGATGACCAACTTTTACCCCATTCTCAGAGATTTGTCTACAAGATAAACCTCATTGCCACATCTCATTTGTCTAGAGTTAGAAAAAATCCTCTTGACATTTCTTAGAGGACTAATCCTTACACGTGTAAGACCAAATGGTTCATCTCTATCTGTTATAAATCTTGTGCAAATTATGTTGCCAGTCTACTCATTTTGCACATTTAAGAACAAGTGAATTCTATTAAGGAATGCCTCAGATCAACTTCAACATTCACTCCCATAGGTTTGTCAAGAACACAAAAAGGTTAATCTACCCTAAAAATTCCCATATGGATCTGTTCGCATAGATGGCTCATCGATTGGGTTGATGAGTCACAATCTATGACACTCGATGACTAAATTTTACCCAATTCTTAGAGATTTAGCCATGAGATAAAACTCTTTAATGCATCTCATATATCATGATCTATAAAAAATCCTCTTGAGCTTTCTTAGAGGAATCATCAATGCACGTGTAATATTTTATAGTTCATCTCTAGCCCTCATAATTCACATGTAACTCATGATAGAAGTTCACTAATTTTTCACATTTGGGGAAAACTGAATTCTCTTACAGAATGCCTGAAGGTTAACTGAGATGAAACCAAGGTTATTTTTTCCTAAAAACACTCATCTAGATGTGTTCACATAAATGGTTCATTGATTGGGATGATGAGTCAAAATCTACAACCCTCGCTAACCAAATTTTAACTCATTATAAGATATTTAGCCATGAGAGAAACCTCATTGCTACCTCTCATCCATTAAAATTTATAAAACATCCTCCTAATATTTCTTTGAGGACTCATTTTTACATGTGTATGACTTAACGTTTGTCTCTATCCCTCATGGTTCTCATACAACTCATGATGAAAGTTTTTTCATTTTGCACATTTAAGGACGAGTGAATTATTTTAAGGAATGGTTATAATAAAATACAAGTTTAACTCCTAGAGGTTGACTGAGAGGTGATTCTAGCCTAATAACACCCATCTCAATGTGTCTGCATAGACAGTTCATTGATTGGGATGACGAGTAAGAATCTACAAGTCCCACTGACTAATTTTTACCTCATTCTAAGAGATTTATCAATGAGATAAACCTTGTTATTGTGTCTTATCCATCATGAATAAGACAAAATACTCTTAGGATTTATTAGAGGACTCATCTTTACACATGTAGGACCTAATGGTTTATCTCTATCTTTCAAAGTTCTTATGTAACTCATGAGAGAAGTTCACTTATTTTGTACATTCAGAGATGAGTGAATTCTCTAAATAAATGCATTTAATTCTCAACCAAGATTATAAAAATATTGTTATAGCCTAAAAACACTAATTTGGATTTGTGCACATAGACAATTCATTGATTGGGCTCTTGAGTTAGAAACTACAACCCCTACTGACTAAATTTCACCCTATTCTGAGAGATTCTGTCATGAGAGAAACCTTGTCTCTACATCTCATCCATCATAAGTTAAAAAAATACTATAATTTCTTATAGGATTCTTTCCTCCATATGTAAGACTTGATGGTTTGTCTTTATCCCCCACGATTCTCATGCAACTCGTGATGGAAGTTCGCTCATTTTTCACATTCAAGGATGAATGAATTCTCTTAAGGAATGCCTCTTATAAAATAAAAATTTCACTTTTGAGGCCCAACCAATATTTGACAAAGGTATTTATAGCCTAAAAGTGCCTATCTAGTTGTGTCCACATAAACGATTCATTGATTGGGCTTACGAGTCAAAATATATGGCCCTCACTAACTTTTGGCATGTTTTCAAGGATTTGGCTATGATAAAAACCTCATTACCATGTCTCATCTATCATGAGTTAGATATAATTATCCTAGGATTTCTGAGAGGACTCATCCTTCCATGTGTAGGAGGTAAAGTTTCATCTTTATGCCTCATAGTTCTCATGCAATGTGGGACTGAAGTTTGCTTATTTTACATAGTTAAGGATGAGTGAATTATCTTAATGAATGCCTCTAACCAACTAAAAATTTCCATTTTAGGGCCTAAATGAGACTGAACAAAGGTCTTTATGGAATATAAATACCTATCTAGATGTTTTCATCTAGATGATTTTGTAATTTTGCTGATAATTCAAAAACATTAGCCCCCACTAACCAAATTTTACCCCATTCTAAGAGATTTTTCCACAAGATAAACCTCATTGCTTCATCTCATCCATCATGATTTATAAAAAATCCTTTTGAGATTTCTTATAAGACTCATCCTTCCACATGTAGGACATGGTAAATCATCTCTATCCCTCACAGTTCTCATGCAACTCATGACAAAAGTTTTCTCATTTTGCACATTTAGAGATGAGTGAATTCTCTTACGAAATGCCTTTGATCAACTAAAAATATCACTCCTAGGGGTTGACCAAGACCTGACAAAGGTTATTATAGCTTTAAAGTGCCTATCTTGATCAGTCTATGTAGATGGTTCATCGATTGGGCTGATGAGTCAGAATCTATGGCCCTCAATGATAAATTTTTGGCACATTCTAAGAGATTTAGTTGTGAGAGAAACCTCATTGCTTCATCTCATCTATCATGAGATAGAAAAATTACTCCCAATATTTCTTAGAGGACATGTTCTTGAATGTTTAGGACATGATGGTTCATCTCTAGCCCTTTTAAGTTTCATGCAACTCATGATGGAAATTTTTGTCATTTTGAACATTCAGAGACGATTGAATTAACTTAAGGAATGCCTCCAATCAACTACAAATTTATATATTAGGGCTCAACCAAGACATGAAAAAGGTGATTAAATTCTATAAATGTCCATCCTGACATGCTCGTTTCGATGGTTCATTGATTGGGTTGATGAGTCAAAATCTATGGCCCCGACTGACCAACTCTTACCCCATTCTGAGAGATGTGGATATGAGAGAGACCTCATTATCTCATTTCATCCATCATGAATTATAAAATTCCACTTTGGATTTATTAAAATACTTGTCCATTCACATGTAAGACTTGATGTTTCATCTCTCGCCATCATGGTTCTCATGAAACTTATGATGAAAGTTGAAACAGTTTGTACATTCAGAGATGAGTGAATTCTCTTAAGGAATGCCTCAGATCAACTAAAAATTTAACTTCTAGGGGTTGAATAAGACCTAAAAAGGTGATTCTAGCCTAAAAACACCCATTTCAACATGTTCATATAGATGGTTTGTCAATTAGGTTGATGAGTAAGAATCTATGGCCCTTACTGACCAACTTTTACTCTATTTTAAGAGATTTGTTCACTAGAGAAACCTCATTTCCACATCTTTTCCATCATGATTTAGACAAAATCTTATTGGATTTTGTTATAAGAATCACCATTATTTAAAACTTGATGATTTATATCTATCCCTAACAGTTCTTGTGCAACTCAAAAATTAAGTTTGTACATTTTGCACATTCAGGGATGAGTGAATTCTCTTAAGGAATTCCTTTGTTCAACTATAACTTTAACTCCCATGGGTTGATAAATATTTAACAAAATTTATTTTAGCCTAAAAATTCCCATCTAGATGTGTTTAGATGGATGGTTCATTGATTGGGTTGATGAGATAGAATCTATGACCCCCACTGACCATCTTTTACCCCATTCTAAGAGATTTAGCCACAAGAGACACCTCATTTCTACATCTCATCCATCATTATTTAGACAAAATCCTCTTCAGATTTATTAGAGGACTTACTCATGCATGTATAGGACCTAATAGTTCATCTTTAGCCCTCATGGTTCTCGTGCAACTCACGATAGAGGTTTACTCATTTTACACATTTAGGAATGAGTGAATTCTATTAAATAATTTGTCAAATCAACTAAAACACTCAATCTTAAGGGTTTATCGATACCTAAAAAAGGTTATTATAACCTACAATTTCTTATCCTAATGTGTCTATGTAGATGGTTCATTAATTGGGCTAATAAGTCAAAATCTACGACCCTCACTAACCAAATTTTGGCATGTTATAAAACATTTGGCTATGAGAGAAACTTCATTTCCACATCTCATCCATCATGAGTTCTAAAACATCCTCTTGTCATTTCTTATATAACTCATCTATGCATGTGTATGACCTAATGGTTCATCTCTAGTCCTCATGGTTCTAGTGGAACTCGTTGTGGAAGTTTACTCATTTTGCACATTTGAGGATGAGTGATTTCTCTTAATTAATGCTTTTCATCAACTAAAAATTCCAATTTTTAGGGTTGATCAAGACCTTTTAATGGTGATTTTGGCCTTAAAATGCCCATTTGGATGTGTCTACATAGATGGTTTATCAATTGGATTGATGAGTCAAAATCTATGGCCCATGCTAACCAATGTTTATCCCATACTAAGAGATTTGGCCATGAGATAAACCTCATTACCATATCTCATCCCTCATGAGTTAGACATAATCCTCCTATAATTTCTTTGAGGACTCGTATGTGCACATTTAGGACCTAATGGTTCATTTCTATTCCTCATGGTTCTCGTGCAATGTGTGATGGAAGTTATCCCATTTTGCACATTTAGGGATGAGTGAATTCTCTTAAGGAATACCTCTAATCAACTACAAATTTCACTTTAAAGGGTCAACCAAGACCTGACAAAGGTTATTATAACCTAAAAATTCCCACCTAAATCTGTCTACATAGATAGTTTATCCATTCATCTGACGAGTCAAAATTTATGACCACATTGATCAAATTTTACCCTATTCTGAGAGATTTGGCCATGAGAGAAACCTCATTTCCACATCTCATCCATCATGAGTTATAAAAACTTCTCCTAGATTTTCCTAGAGGACTTATCCTTTCATGTGTAGGACCTGACAGTTCATGTCTATCCCTCAAAGTTCTCATGCAACTTAAGATGAAAGTTCACTTATTTTGCACATTCAAGGATGACTAAATTCTCTTAAGGAATGGCTCTAATCAGCTACAATTTTCACTCCCATGGGTTGAATGAGATGAGACAAAGGTGATTATAGACTTAAAACACATATCTAGGTGTGTCCACAAAGATTGTTCATCGATTGGGCTAATAAGTAAGAATCTATAACCCCCATTGACCAAATTTTACCCCATTATAAGAGATTTATCCATGAGATAAACCTCTTTCTCACATCTCATCTATCATGATTTAGATAAAATACTCCTAGGATTTATTATAATACAAATATAGTAATGTGTAGGACCTGATGATTCACCTCTACCCCTCACAGTTCTTATGCAACTCATACTATAAGTTTGCCTATTTTGCACATTTAGGGATGAGGGAATTCTCTTAAGGAATACCTCTGATCAACCACAAATTTTTATCTTGAGGGTTGATCAAAAATTTTAAAATATTATTTTAGCCTAGAAACTCCCATCTAAATGTGTCCACATAGATGGTTCAACAATTGGACTGATGAGTCATAATGTACGACCTCCAGTGACTGACATTTACCCCATTTTGAGAGAGTTGGCCATGAGAGAAACCTCATTACCACCTATCATATATCATCAATTGAAAAAAATCCTCTTTGGATTTCTTATAGGACTCGTCCATACATGTATGATGTGACAGTTCATCTCTAGCCCTCATAGTTCTCATGAACCTCATGATGAAAGTTTGCACATTTTGCACATTCAGGGATGAGCGAATTCTCTTAAGGAATGCCTTTTATCAACTAAAAATTTCACTATAAATGGTCTATCGAGACTAGACAAAGGTGATTCTAAATTTAAACATCCCATCTAGACATGTTCATGTAGATGGTTCATCGATTGGATTGATGAGTCAAAATCTATGACCTCTATTGATAAAATTTTTACCCCATTTTGAGAGATTTAGCTATGAGAGAAACCTCATTTCTATATCTCAACCATCATGAGTTAGAAAAAATCTTCTTAAATTTTCTTATAGGACTCATCCTTACCCATTTAAGACCTAATGGTTCATCTCTAGATTCCATGGTTCTTGTAAAACTCATGATGGAGGTTTGGTCATTTTGTACATTCTAAGATGAGTGAATTTCCTTAAGGAATGCCTCTAATCAAATACAAATTTCACTTTCAAAAACTGACCAAGACTAGACAAAGGTCATTATAGCCTAAAAGTTCACACCTGGATGTGTCCATGTAGACAGTTTATAGATTGAGCTAATGAGATAAAACCTATACCCCCACTGATCAACTTTTACCCCATTCTGAGAGATTTGGCTATGAGATAAACCTCATTACTGCATCTGATCTATCATGAGTTAGATCAAATCCTTCTCGATTTTATTATAGGACTCATTCTTCCATATGTAGGACCTAATGGTTCATCTCTAACCCTCATGGTTCTTGTGAAACTCATGATAGAAGTTTTCTCATTTTATATATTTAGGGATGAGTGAATTATCTTAAGGAGTGCCTTTGATCAACTACAAATTTTGATTATAAGGCCCAATCAAAACTTGATAAATTTCATTCTATCCTTAAAGAGCTTATCTAGATGTGTCCATGTAGATGATTCATCAATTGGGCTGATGAGTTAGAATCTATGGCCCTCACTGACCAGCTTTTGGCATGTTCTGAGAGATTTGGCTATGAGAGAAACCTCATTTCCCTATCTCATCCATCATGAGTTAGATAAAATACTCTTGAGATTTTTTATAGGACTCATCTCTCCATGTTTAGGCACTGATGGTTCATCTCTATCCCTCACGGATCATGTCCAATTCACTACCAAAGTTTGATCATTTTGCATATTCAGGGGTGAGTGAATTCTCTTAAGGAATACCTCTGAGCAATTACAAATTTTACTTTTACAGCCTAACCAAGACTGAAAAAAGGTCATTCTATCTTATAAATTCCCATCTAGATATGTTTGTGTAGATAGCTCATCGATTGGGTTGAAGAGTTAGAAACTACGGCCCCCATTGACCTACTCCTACCCCATTCTTAGAGATTTTACCATGTAAAAAACCTCATTACCACATATCATCTGTCATGAGTTAGAAAAAATCCTTATTGGATTTCTTAGAAGACTCATCCTTCCACGTGTAGGAACTAAAATGTTGTCTCTATACCTCATTGTTCTCTCATAACATGCAATGAAAGTTCACTCATTTTGCACATTCGAGGACAAGTTAATTCACTTAAGGAATAACCTTTGTTCATGGATTGGACTAATGATTCATAAACTAGATCCCTACTGTCCAACATTTACCCCATTCGAAGAGATTTAGTTGTGAGAGAAACCTCATTACCACATCTCATCCATCAAGATTTACACAAAATCCTCTTGGTTTTTCTTAGAAGACTCATTCCTCCATGTGTAGAACCTGAATGTTCATCTCTAACCCTCATGGTTCTCATGAAACTCAAGACATAAGTTTTCTTATTTTGAACATTCAAGGACAAGTGAAATCTCTTAATAAATGCATCCAAACAACTACAACTTTCACTTCTGAGGTCTGATCGAGAGAAGACAAAGGCTTTTATAGCCTAAAATTTCCTATTTGGATGTGTCCATCTAGATGGTTCATCAATTGGGTTGATAATTCAAAATATACAACCCTTACTAACCAACATTGAGCATGTTCTTTGATCATTGGTGGTAACCTCTATTGATTGTTAAACTTTCCTCTAAGGCTCTTGTATAGTATGGTTCATTTGTGCTATATCTCTTTGTATTCTCACCATGTCTTTCTCCTTCTAGATTCAAACATACTCTGATAAAAGATAATGAACTCAAAAACTATCAAGATATATAAATTATCAATAGGTGAAGATCTTGAAATAATAATTAGAATTGATTCATATTACATGACTTGAAATAATTATAAACTCAAACCATGCTTAAATAAGCCTCAACTAGGAATTTAGAGTCGATATGTAAAAATTCAAAAAAACTAAAATCTAAATTTTTTTTTTTAGCAGCTACTATTTAGAGTAAGTTTTGCATGCAAGCACACATGGCTCTAAAAGTCTCCTGAGATACTCAAAACACTATAATTATCCTATGAAATGAAATTCAATTGAATTATACATCTGGTTCTAAAAAAATATAAATTTTCTAAAAATAGTATATTCTCAAAAATATCATTAAACATTAATTTTGGACCCTTGGATGAGCACATATGGACTCTAAAAAAATATTTAAATTAATTATAAGCGATATCATCAAACTTTTTGAGATGGCTATTTTTTTGCATGAATGAGCTTAAATAGAGCTATAGGTCAAAAGTTGTGGTTTCAAAAAGATGGACCTACTTTTTCTGTATCATCTTATGTCAAACAATGACTTAGAGTCTTTTGTTTGTATTCCACCTCTTTTCTATTTCAAACCATTTAAAAAATATAATATCTTAATTTTACATCATTTATATTACACCTTTTAGGTTTATATGAAAACATAGAAAACAAAAAATCTACACTTATAAATAAAAATGTATATAATAATTTAAATAGGAGCCTAAATTGTAGGCACTTTTGAGTGGGATTGAGTGTTGATGGTAAAGATGTTGAAGATGTTAATTATTTAAAAGAACTTGACCAAACACCTCAATAGTTAAAATGGATGTTAGAACATGAAGAAACACATCCACAACTAGTACAAAGATCTACATGGGTCGGGCATTCTCTTAGTAAGTATGGTCCCAATATTTCAATTGTTTTGATTTACAATGTTGGGGAACCTACTCTTTATTAGGAAGCATTGGAAGATGATAATAGTGTCAAATGGAAAATGGAAATGCAAGAGGAAATAGATACCTTAGATAAGAATATGTCATTGGACCTAGTAAAACATCCAAGAGGAAGAGAACTAATTTGCTATAAATGGCTTTACAAACTAAAGAGAGGTGTTGATGATTAAATTGAGAGGTAAATGGCTAGATTGATGGAAAAAGGATTTACACAAAAATAGGGTATTAATTACCATGAAAATTTTCACCAGTCATTAAACTTTTTTTAATTCAAGTTTTCTTAACATTAGTAGCCTTAATTGATTTGGATTTGGATTAGTTATGTGTTAAAACACCATTATTGCATGGAAGTTTAGAATAAGAAGAAGATGATGATGTGTGTTTGTGTGTGGAATAATCTAAATTTTTTCTATAGGATAGTAAAAATAGATTAGCTTATAAGATCAGGAAATCATTGTATGTTCTAAAACAACTACCTAGGGAATGGCATAAGAAGTTTCTTCTTTCATGGGGAGCCATAATTTTTTTAAGAGTGAGCTTGATCACTGTGTTTATTTAAATTTTTGTTTAAATGCCTTATTCATTATATTGACATTATATATTGATGATATGCTTGTAGCAAGCAAAAACATCGCATAAATTAATAATTTAAAGGCTCATTTAGCTAGGACATTTGATATGATAAATCTAAGAGTAGAAAAACAAATCTTGGGCATAGAGATACATTGAGACAAAAAAAAATTCATGCTTTGGTTATCATACCAAATGTATTAGGAAAACATATTAATCATATTAAGTATGAGGTATGTAAAACCAATTAGTATTTTTATGCTTCTCTTTTCAATATTTATTCAAGTTTGTGTCCTAATAGTGATGAAGAAAATTAATATATGTCTTATGTACCATATCCTTGTGTATTAGATATTTACAAGGCAAAATATTTCACATCTAATTAGAGTTATAAGTAGATATATGACAACTTTAGGTAAATAACACTGGGTTACAATGAAGTGGGTATTTTGATACTTATTAGACATAAGAGACTATTAGATCATTTATAATAGATGTATTGATTATACATGTAGATATGTTGATTTCAATTTTGTAGAAGATGTAGACAAAATAAGATCAATATCTAGTTACATGTTTGCATTTCTAGGTGGACCTATTAGTTGGATGTTGAAGCTTCAAAAGACTATTGTTAAATCAACTACCGAGGAAGAATCGGTGGCTACCTATCATTATTTTTAGAAGGCTATTTGGATAAAGGCCTTATTAGGTGAGTTTAGAATAGAAAAATATAAAATGAAGGTACTATGTGATAGTCTGAGTACAATTTAATTGGCCAAAAATCTAGCTTACTATAACATGACAAAGTATAGTGTGGTAAAGTACCATGTTGTCAGATAGGTGATTGATGAAGGAAAAGTAGCACTTAAAAACATTCACATAGAGAAAAATAGTATTCATATGTTCACAAAACCAATGTTGTTGTAGAAGTTAAAATGGTGTTTAGCTTCTCTTGGCTTGAAAAAAATGTGAAGAGTTGGTTGCATTAATATCATATGGAAATTTTTGTCAAGGTGGAGATTGTTAGATATGTGACAATAAAGCTAAATATTGAATCCTTTTGTGATGCAATTTGTAGCCCACATTTAGACAAGGAGTGTGTGGTGGAAAAACAGCCTAACCCCCATCTTGACTATTATGTTAGGGGGGTTCAGGGGTGATGGTAAGGTTTTTGGGGTAACCCCCTCAAAGGAAAAAATCAAGGAGTCAAAAACCTATTTCTAGGAAGATGAATTCCATTAGACTTAATTTTTAGAAAAAAAGTCTTAATGATATGTTCCCACTCTATTTTTATGAGTAATATTAAAGGTTCTTTACTAATTATGTGTATTTATCTTTATAGATTCATATATAATTTAGACAGTGTGTTCACATGCAATATCTTCATCTTCAAATTCATAAATCTTGATGTCTTATACCAGGTATAGTTCCTTAGTTTTTAAAAAAAATTACCACGTAAATCATGTGTTTTGTCTCATGCATATTGATTATTTTTCTATATTTTATTATATCTGTCATTACATTTTATTATTCTTATATTGTTGTAGTGTACATGGTTTCCTAACAAAATGGTATGTGCATACATATCAACTTAAAAAAAAATTGTACTCATTATATTGACCTCCCTTTTAATTGATTGCATGTATTTCACATCCATACCCTTGCTAAATTTTTGCCTTTACATATTTTAATCATATAAAAATAACCATAACCATACAAAGTAATATTTGATCCACCATAACTTAATACAAAATCAATGGTTCCTCTCAAATATCGAAGAATCCATTTCACTGTCTACCAATGCTCATAACATGGATCACTCATATACCTGATCATAAATCCCACTACATGGGAAATATCTGGCCTAGTAAAAACCATGGCATACATCAAGATACCAACTATTGAATAATAATGTACCTTGGACATCTTAAGCTTTTCAACTTCCATCTTGAGACACTGCTCCTTTTATACTCTAAAGTGGCCTGCCAAAGGAGTACCAACAACTTTAGCATCCAACATACTAAACCTTTCCAAGACTTTTTTTACATACTTTGATAGGGATAAAACTAGCTTCCTCTCCTTCCTGTTATGAGTAATCCTCATACCAAGGATTTGCTTTGTAGCACCCAAAACCTTCATAGTAAATGTGTCACTAAGCTATTTCTTGAGCATATGAATTTGTTGTATGTTGTTTCTTGAAACTAACACGTCATACACATACATGCATAAAATAATAATGGAACCATCATCAAAATGTTTTATGTACAAACAATGGTTAGAATTACACCTTTGATATTCTTGTTCAAACATAAAACAATGAAATTTCTTGTACCATTTTCGTGGAGTTTGTTTAAGGCCATACAAGCTCTTCTTCAATTTGCACACATAGTTATCCTTTCCTTTGACCTCATATCCCTATGGCTACTTCATATAAAACTCTTCATCCAAATCACCATGAAGAAAAGAAATTTTCACATCTAACTATTCTAAGTGCAAATATTCAACTGCAACTAAACCAAGAACAATCGTAATAGAAGTCAATTTTACAATAGGAGATAAAATCTCATCAAAATTAATACCTAATTTTTGCGCAAACCCCTTGACCACCAACCGGGCCTTATACCTTTTTCTCCCTTGATCCTCTTCATTTATTCTAAAGATCCCCCTATTTGGTAATGCACTCTTGCCCTTGTGTAGCCTTACAAAATCCCATGTTTGGTTCTCCATGAGAGATATATGCTCATCATAAATGGCTTGTTCCCACTTCAAATTGGCATCTACCTACATTGCTTCCTCATAACACTTTGGTTCTCCATTGTCAGTGAGTAATAAATAATTCAAAGAAGGAAAAAAATGTTCAGGTGCTCTTCTTACCATAGAAGATATTCTTACCATAGGAGTTTGGGGTCCTTGTGTAGAAGTTTACTAAATTGAGTCCTTAGATACTTTTCCATCCACAATGTCATCCAATATTATGTACTCTTTCTGTTCCTGGTCTTATTCCTGTAACTAATTCTTATACATGAATTTTTCATTAAAGACTTCATCTCTAAACTAAAATATTTTCTAATATTTAATGATCCATAAATAGAAACCAAAGTCATCCTCACCATAATCAAAAAATGTGCTTTTATCTAATTTATCCTCTATATTGGTCTTATCCTCTTTCTTGATGAGAGAAAATGCTTCACATCCAAAGACTCTAAGAAAAGAATAATCAACATTCTTACTAGACCAAGCTTGTTTTGGAATGCCTCCATCCAAAGGCATAGAAGGTCCTCTGTTAATCAGATATACTATCATGCTAACTATTTTTACCCAAAAGTATAATGTCAACCTTACATGTAACCTCATTCTCCTATCATGTTCCATTATTGTTCTATTCATCCTTTCAGATACCCCATTCGACTATGGAGTTCCTAGAACTATTCTTTTCCTACAGATACCATTGTTAGAATAATAATCAAATAAAACATTACTATAATAATCACCTCCATTATCTAATTTGAGACATTTCAATTTGAGACCTTTTTCATTCTCAACCACAGATTTCCACTTATTAAAAGTGTTAAATACATCAGATTTATTTTTAATGCAATGAACCCAAACTTTCCTAGTTGCATCATCAATAAAAGTAACATAATAATTAGATCCACTAATAGAAGATACCTAAGCTAGTCCCCATATATATGAGTATACGAGATCTAAATTGTGGTCTATTTTTGTGGGTCCAAGCTTAAAGAAATTAACATGCTTCTGTTTCCCATACACATAATTTTCACAAAAGTTTAGATATAGATATTTCAATTCAAGTAACATAACTTTTAAGATCTGCATGACTTTATGGCTAATATGACTGAGCCTATAGTGCCACACAGTTTCATCTCCATATGTAGTAACTAAATCAATAGAATCAACACTACTAGTCAAATATGAATTAACAACTTTTCTACCACTCAAGATCACAAGAGCACCTTTTATAAATTTTTGAGAAACTGTAGTAAACAATATTGCATATTCTTCACTACCCAATGGCCCCACTAAAACCTAATTTTGTCTCAACGTAAGCACATATCTAACATCCTTAAGGATCCAAGTGTTCCCATTGTACATCTTTAATAGAACACAACTTTTCCTACTATCTCACATGGTTCAACAACACCAACATATACATATATTCTCTTGAACATAATCAGTAAAATAATGCCTATGTGGGGTGGCATAAAAAGAAGCCCTTGAATCTAATACCCAAGACTCACAAGAACTATCCATATAAAGAATTATAGAATCTTGACATGATTTACCTAATGTCACATTTACCTTATTCATTTTCTCCTTGCTAGAATTCTTATCCCAAAGTGACTAACAATCCTTCTTTGAGTGTCCACTCTTCCCACCATGCCAGCATACCATCTTGGATCTAGATCTAGACTTAGATCTACCTTTTGACTTTCTTTAGATGCCTTTTCTCTTGTCATTTTTCCTCCATCTAGTAGCAATGGATAAAGCATTACCTGAAGATGATTCACTAGTGTTTTTCCTTAACATCTCCTCACTAAGGATCACACCTACAACATCCTCAAAATTCAATCTTCCCTTCATAGGGATTGCATTACTCACAGTCACAACCAAACAATCCTAACTATAAGGCAAAGAACATAATATTACCAAAGCTCTAAATTCATCATCATACTTGATTCAAAATAAAGTGAGCATACTTAAAACCATATTAAAATCATTTAGATGATTATCTATTGAACCATTCTTAGACATTTCATGTTAAACAATCTTTTCATAAGAAAATTTTTATTAGAAGCTGAAGGATTCTCATATAACTTCTCAAGTTTATCCATGAGATCCTTTATAGTTATTTGATCTGCAATGTTAAATGTAACAGAAGATGCAAGGCATAACTATATAGATCCTAATGCCTTCCTATCAAGCAATGACCAATCTGCATCACTTATACTTATAGGTTGTCCTCCTTTCACCTCCAAGCAGAGTTGAAGTTTATATTGATATAGGTAATATTTTATCCATATTTTATACAAAACAACATGCTTACTATCAAACTTCTCAACTCTAAATCTGATCTCTTCTCCCATAACTCCCACTCAAGTTAATAGCCTTCCTATGATTTACCACTTCAATAAAACACACAACCAATGGTTCTGATACTAGTTTTTAGGAATAAAACACTTATAAATCTAGATTTAAAGCCATGTACTAAAATACATCACAAAAAATTCCTTAATTCATCATTAATATGAAAGAATAAATGAGAGCAAGATAAAAATAACACAGATGTAATGTGGTTCACCTAATGTGGGCTACATCCACAAATGAAAGTTCTCAAATAAATTAGTAATCTAAAAAAAGATTACAATAAAATCTCATAGAGATAGAAAAATATATTATAAAAATTGCTACACAAAAAACTACACTTTCACCTGCAGCTACACAATGCTATATCTCACAAGTTACGAAACCACACTCTGTAATGAACACCTACACTTTTCAAAACACCTATACTTTGAATGTAATCCTCAAAACCACACCCTAGAAATAAACCATCAACCTATAAAGACCACACCACATCTTGTATATATAAGAAAATGAAAAAAATCCCCTAAAAGGAGGAGCAAATATGCAATGCTTATCCAAGATAAGCATTATCCAACATGTGATAACCCTCCTCCATCTTATCAACCCTATCCAAAAGATCTCCCAAGGAATAATTTTATATTTCCATCACTCTAAATTCTAAGTGCATATTTTCCCAAAAGCATGTGATCAAAACCAACTCCACTTAACAAGGAGTTCCCTTTTCCAAAAAATAACTAGCTTCCTCACAACAATGAAGTAAGCATGGGAAAAGGCATCTGACTACCAACTCATGAAATATGGAATACATATAATTTAGGAATACCAGGAATATTTCACTCACATGTGAAGACAATGAAACTTATGCCCCCCACATCTTCTGAGCTCTTTAAGTCCCCAAAATTTATTCCTATGGTCATGCGATAGCCCCAAAGGGCTCCACACTCAACACACACAATGTGTGAAACATTAGGATAACATAAGGTAATTATGTAAAGGATGAGGCATAAATATATGTGACCCATTTTATGAAGTAATGAGGATTGATAGTTAATTCCATGAAATGTTATGTGGTACATTCAGTATGTACCCTTAGGAGGACTCATACACTCTTAGAGTTGTTAAAGGGTTGGTTTATCAAGTGTCTCAATGGTGATGGTTATACATGATGTTTGGGTAGGTGAGTGTATAACATAGTTCATGAGTTATAAATAAGAGATTCCAACAATATTTTTGATAACTTAGATTGAACACCTTAAGAATGATTACATATTTACTTGGTAATCAAGTTACCCTCGCCACTTGTGTTTTGTATTGTGAGTGTATAAAAATCATGGGATGCTTCTCACTTAAGAATATGTGCATTTTAGATACAGTTCTATGACTTATGTAAATTAATCCAAGGGGATAGAATCCTAATAGACCATTTATTGATTGTCACCACCTAGTGTGATGGGAATACTCATTGTAGTGGAGTGTAGTTATCTCTGTTGAGGATTCCTATGTGTTAGGAGTTTGCTTCTAGATTGACACCCCATATGTTTATTTTGATTGGGAGAAGGTATCATTTAACATAGATATAATATAGGTGAGTTATTACTCTCTCACCCTCCTTTGACATCATTATAAGCCCACTATGCAGATTCATATTTTCATGATGTTTATTAAGTGTTCCCTTAATCAAAAAAATTTCTTGGAATGATGTTTCGATAATATTCCCTAGATTTAATGGGATAGTGTCTTCTAATTCTTGTTAATAGAGAAGTTTTAGGAATGAAATGTATTGATATATCTATGTGGTTAATATTTTTCCTTCTAATCTAGGAAATAGGTTATGATACAAGACATATAGGTTTGGTAAGTGTGTAGTGATTTTGGCAACTTGGATTGTGTTGTTTTCTTCATACCATGTGAGGGTATTTAAGAGTTTCCTTTTTGATATGATAGTCCACTACTATCCACTTATGATCTTTGACCATATGGAGTGGTGAACCTTGAATTTATATTAGTTTTGGATTAAGATTTATAAGGTGATTATAATCATTATATTTTGACTCACCCTTGATTAGATTGGTATTATTCTCATTTTCATTAAAACATGTTTTAATGAGAAATTTATGTAGATTTTGCATAGAGAGAGTATGGAATAAGTTGTGCAAAACATATTGTTAGTCTAATGGGTTGAGATTACCTTGTAACTTGTTATGTAACTAGCCAAGCAAGTGGGGAGGCATTGTCTCACTTTCTTCATTTATAAGGTTCTAAGGATGGTGTGATCCTTGGACATTGTTGGTTATGTTAATTTTAACATTATTTCCCCTTAATTATGAATATAAAAGAGATGGATTAAACTGTGAAATTTGATACAAGTTATGTTTGGTTAATCATAACTTAATACAATTTTGGAATGCTGTTATGATTTTTATTATGATGGATATTGATACATCTTGAATTATTTATTGTATATCATTGTAGCCTAGGATTTGTTAATATGGATTTGTGATTCATTGAACCATGTGATAATTTTGGATATCATTAGGTCATGTAGACCTAAGGGATGAGTGGTGAATTAGAAACATGAGTACTAAGAGATGATAGTGGTTTCTAGTTAGTCTCACATTGACTCAGTAGATATTGAGTTAGGATATGATAAATAGATCTTGTCAAATCTAAGATTTGGTATGTGTGACTTATGATATTAATTCATATGGTCATATGTATGTATACTGAGGAATGTTTATTTATTAATTTTGTATACATTGGAAATGCATTATTTGCATTTCTTATTCATCATCATACATTTCAATATTTATGTGGAGTGGAAAAAGTATTGACATGTCATACTTATCAGAAGATACATAGAGTACTGATGGTATTGACTTATACACATTTTTATTGCTAAGTTCTCTAAACTCTTTTCCGCAGAATAAGAAAAACACTATGTAGATTAAAGAAGTGTGCTGAGGGGATGGAAGGCTTTGTGTAACTATCCTTGGCTATTTTTTTTTGGCTTTTATGATGATTTCATGTGCCTATGGTTAAATATTAAATTTTAGAAGTTAAAAAAATTATCATCGAGATAGGTGGGACCCTTTGAGGTGTTAGAAGTGGTCAATCCTATAGTGTATAGGCATGCATTGTCTCTAAGCCTATCTATATTACATAATGTATTCCATGTTTATTATGTTAAAAGTATATAGCTGATCTTTTACATGTGTTAGATTGGAATGTTTTTTAGGTTTTAGAACTTGAGGTGGTCGTGATAGAACCAATCAGAGTAATTGACACTCACAAAATTTGTTTACGTAATAGGAAGATGTCAAAGTGCAAGGTCTTGTGGGACCAATACTCTGAAGATAATGCGACTTGGAAGGACTATGATTAGTATCACAGGTGATTTCCACATTTTTTCATTGATTTGATATTTAATACTATGTTATTTTTCTACCAAATAATATTTTTAATTCAATACTTATATTTGAATAAGTGTCATCATGATGATGACCAGATTTAGGTTGGAAGGATGTTACATCTTGATTTCTCATCAAGAGAATTTATTTAATTATCTATGGATTTTTTATAGTTGATAATTATTAACTAACATGTAAGTCATACGTTATTATGGGATAGTTCAATATTGATTTGGTTTGATTATTTAATTTCTATGACTTTATCTATATTGTATATCCTTTATATTATTATCATGTTGATTTATTATTGTATAAATATTTTATGATATATATGTCACGATTCTATAGACTAACTAGCTTATTATCATGATTTAGACTCAAGAGAGATTCATCCATCAGATCATGATGGATATAGAACATCATCAAAGAGGGTGATAGATATGGAGGTGTTGGGGGATGATAGAGGAACAACTAGAATCCATTGGGTAGACACCATGTGCATAGTTTGAATGGTTAACATTAGTATTTTTTTATGTTATTTACATTTCAATATTTTCATGTGTGTATGTAAAATCAAATTCATATTTAGGTGAATTAATATTTCATGATTGTATTTATGTCATGCTAATGTGTTCATGGCTATTAATGTTTTCAGAAATGTAAATTTATGTGAATAGTGTTTGCTAGTACTATGTGTAGATTAACCATCATGTCTTAGTAATGATGAGAACATAATATTGTTATCTATATGAGATTCAAGAAAATACTTATAGGTATTAATGACTTAATATAGATATAAAATGTTATTTGTAAATAATGACTTGATTTAAATAGTTATCATTATCATAGTAGTGTTATAGTTATTACTTGTGTTATAATTAGCTTATGAATTTAAAATATATTATTGAATTTATATGGGTCAAGTTATTATGATTATTAAGACACATTATTAATAAGTTATTAAAAAAATATAAACAGGAAAGAAAAGAAAAAAAGGGGAATAAAATAAAAGTTAAAGCATGGTCAGGCCAAATTAGGAAATATAAATTTTGGAAAATGGAAGATGAATGGGAGGCTTTATAAAAAGAGTGAAATTTATTTAATAAATTAAAGGAAAGAAAATAATGAAAATGAGAAAAATAAAATAGATGTGTGTAACATAAAAGAAAGAGCAGAGAACACAAAAAATATTATTATGAACTTATTGCGTTTTAGCTAGATGACTGCTTAGATTCTCATGGTAAATATAATAAAAAAATATGTTGATAAAAAAGTTATGTTATTCTAAGTGGGTCCTAGTAGGTATGTTAAAAAATTCATACCTTGATGGAGTACCATCCTACTTTGGACAAGTTATCTCTTGATTAGATTATGCTACATATTTATAAGAATTTTGTTGGTGGCATGAAGATGGCCAAATATTACATAGTCTACATCAGTATGTGGTTGATTGATTAATGCTTTAGTGTATATGAGTTATATTAGTATAATCAAGAGTTATGATAGTTTGGGATTGATCAAGGGGTTTATATTAACACCATATCCATGACATTACATAATATTTAGTGCTCATAGGCTACATAGTAGGCCAAAAACCATTGTTGCAAATCTAGCCCCATGCCCAAGTGATGAGTGATATCATGTGGTTCTAATGGTAGCAAGTGATGATGTAGGGTGTATTAATGGGTATGATTAGTGATTGCTTAAATATTAATGTCATTTATTATTTCCTATTAGAGTTTTTTCTCTAGGTGCAATTCTTGTAACATATGGTGGTGGTGGAGAAATAGGTGGTGACATAGGAGACGATGCTCCTACAAGACTAGAACTAGTTGATGATGCATCCATTAGAGACACATATGAGTAACTTAGTTTTGGTTATACATATTATTTTTTTATAAAAGTATCTAGTTTTAATATAAGTCACTAACTAGTGTATTATCTCAAATCTATGTAGGTAACTAGGAGTAGTCAACCATGGTAGATCGATTAATTTAGGCCCTCACTTATAATATGCCTAGGGACATATCCAGATATGGATTTATTCAGAGACTTATGAATATTATTGGTGCACATGAGCCATTATTTGAACCTGTTATGAGAGTTGTGGTAGCATATAATACTATAACCATAGAGCTAAGGAGTTATATGTAAAACTAGATGCATGAGACATCCCAAAATAGAATTCCACTGAGATTATGGAGACACTCTTTGAGTACTATGATTGTTTGAGATGAGAGTATGAGGATACAACATGGTTGAAAGGTTCTTCTTATGAAAGAGTAAACATGATATCACATGCAAGGAGCCCATAGTTTGATCCTAGTGCATTTACCTATAGAGGTGTTGGCTTCATGGATGATGAGAGTGATGAGGAATATACCTTAGGGGATATGCCACTAGCTTATGATTGATATTATTATTTGTAAAATCATTGTACTAGTTATATATACATATATATATATATATATACATATATATATACATATATATATATATATATGTACTAGTTATATATACATATATATATATATATACATATATATATACATATATACATACATACATATATATATACATATATATATATATATACATATATATATATATATATACATATATATATATACATATACATATATATAAATACATATACATATATATAAATACATATATATATATATACACACACACACACACACACACACACATATATATATACATATATATATATATAAATAGATATATATATATATATATATATATATATATACATATACATATATATAAATATATATACATATATATATATATATATATAGTTATATATATATATATACATACATATATATACATATATATAGATATACATATATATATACATATATACATATATATATACATACATATATACATACATATATGTATATATATATATATATATATATATATATATATGTATATATATGTATATAATATATTTGTACTATTTAATT
The DNA here is from genome assembly GCA_037957365.1 of Torreya grandis. NCBI lineage: Eukaryota > Viridiplantae > Streptophyta > Pinopsida > Cupressales > Taxaceae > Torreya > Torreya grandis. The sequence goes on from JARHVA010002686.1 coordinate 1,246,249, forward strand.
ATTTATTGTTCATTACATGGTTTGTTAATCTGCATTTTATTTCCGTGGTGTATGTTGTGGATATGGTAAAAAGTGTAATAAGTATTTCAATTTAATGAAATACTTGTATGATTTGAATAAGAAATTACTCATCATATGTAATAGAATCCTATAGAAAAAATGAACAGTTTACTATAACGATCATGTGGTACAATAACTATTGCATTTGCTTATGTACTCAACTCTATCATAATTGTAGGTGTAACCGATGAATCTATAGGTACCTTATTAAGAGCCCAAATCTATTGTGTAGGTATACCCCTTCCATGTCTTCCTCTATCAATATCCTAATAAAGTAATATTTCCTTGGTAGGATCAGTGTGGGAGCGATTAGTCATGGTAGACGGAACACTAGGATGACTTCTTCTATTGGGTACCTTTTTTGAACCTCTATGGATTACATATTTCTTAGAAGGATCAACATGGGATGCTTCAACCCTATTATATGAGCCTCTAGGAAATGTATGTGAATGATTTATGGATGCATATTTTTAAATTAAATGATTCCTTGATCTATTGATTGTGTAGTATTTTTCTCAAGAACAAAACACTCATTATATCTATGACCATTAATACCATGATAAGTGCAAAAGTGGTATCATTTTGCCTCATCAAATCTATAATGTGGGTAATGTGAATAAGGAGGGATTATGATCACTCATTATTCATATTATTTTTAATATATTGTGTAGTATTTCTCAATACCAATCAAACTAAGGAGGTTGGCATCTTCTAGTATTATATGGTCTAATTTTGGGACGTACTCAAAAAACATGTTTCTTTGCTTTATTTAACACTTTAAATATTGTTGTTTTGGTTGGTATTGGGGGTTTTGAATAGTCTTTTTAAAGTGGTTATTGATCCTTTGTAACTTATTCATGTGAACTTAAAACATTATTCTTACCATGATTGGGTTTTTATGGAAAAATAGGTATTTCATTTTATTTATTCATCAAATAAAATGCATGTTTATGCCAATCCCAATATAAGGTCTTGAATAAAGAAAAGTGTTTATGTAATGACATCTTTATATGTGGAGAAATAATAACCCTACTAAATATTAATTTTACTTCCAAATTTGAAGGTGTATAGTTTAATGAATAGAAAGCATCCTTAAATTGAATAACATAGCCTTGTATAGACTCATTTTCATTTTGGGTCAATGCTTGAAAATGTTCCAATGGTAACTTAGGTAAGCTAAACATATGAAAATGTGATAGGAATACATACTCAATATTATTGAAATTTTATGATGAACCGTTTGGAAAGATTTAATACCAATAAATATCCCCATTGTTAAGCTATGATGGAAATTTTCTAATAACAAGCTTCTATTTTGGGCACAATGTCCAAAGTAGTGTATATATAATTGCAAATGAATAATAAGATCCCCTTGACCATAGAATAAGGAGAAATAAGGCATGATAAAATTCTTTAGATAAGGATATTTAAATACATATTGGGCAATAGGTTGTTCTTGTAATGTATTCTCCTCAAAAAGACCCTCATAAGAAGAATATTGTAAGTTAAGAGTGTTGACTTGCTGTTTTAAATATCCCATGGTGGTCATGATAGGTAACATATCATAAGGAGAGGTTAAAGTTTTTACTATAGGTTTTAAAATACCATTCATATGAAACATAATAATGTAATGGTATTTATCATTCTTAAGAGGAGAATCATAACATGGTTTTGGAACATTTAGTAAAGGAGTACCTATTGCTAACAAGGTAAGTATATAATGTTTGATATCATGAAGGGTAATACCATTACAATTACAAGATGTTACTTCACTAGGATTTTTTTAAAAATTAGTATGGATTGCAAAAATAATTTCACTTGTAAATATTTTGTCTTGTTAAGCCAAAGATGAAAAATAGGGAGGAAGATAAACATGTGGTAGTTCATATGCAATATCATAAGGGGGGATGCAACTATCACATGAATTTATACTTTACAAAGGAAGAGAGAATACACTAATACTATTGATTTTTTACATTTATATTATTTTATCTTTAAACAAGATATATCAAATGGATTTGGGAGTTGTGTGTGTCCCCAAACAATGCAGGTTTTATGAGTGTTTCCATAGGATGTTCATTCACACACTTGTTATGTTATTCAAAGAGAATAATGGGAGACATAAGATATGTAGTTTTATCATTATATTATAGATGAGAAGAACAAATTGGACTAGTTTTACCTGAATCATGTAAGTAAGACATTTGATTTTCAACATTGGTATTATTTGGAGAAGGCACACACTTGATTTTGTCAAAAATTTTATTATGAGATATATTGGAGGAACATTAAACCTTGTTAGAATTTTCAACATTTGAAATGGGTGACACACACTCATTTTATGAGATTGCTAAAGAAGGTGGAGACACAATAAGTCAATTTTAAAAATTAGGAATAGTATCATATTGCATGTTTGCTAGTTCTTGAAAGTATTGATCATTACAAATAAAAGGAAAAGTATAGTTTTCATAGTTAGGAGGGATACAATATGGTCAATTTACTATATTTTATCCTTGGTCAATTTGGCTTAATTTCAAATTCATAACTATCACCATCTTGGTCAATTAGATTTACATTTTCATCATTAATTATTTCATTATCATAATTATAAGTAAAGGAAGGGGTGTGATCCCATTTTCTATGTTCCATAAGATCATAATATGAAATACATTTATCATAAGTGACATTAAACCAACTATATAAAGGATGAGGCTTTTTGTGTTGAGGGTCCCTTGGATTGTCATAAAGTAGGAAATCTATTAAAAGTTGAGACTTTAATGAAATTACAAAAATCACGACTATGAGGTCAAAACAATCATGAAATTTAACACTCACAAACTAAGCCTACATGATAAAAAATCATATTTGAAAATAAAATATATAAATCTAACTTGAAAATCCTAAAGAAGGACAAAAACTTAAATGCAAACTAGGGTTTGGGTTCAACAAACAAAAGATGGGTTCACAAAATGTTTAAAGTACTTTTGAAGTTTTACAAGATAATACCCAAATAATTAAATTGTTTGAAAGGAATGGAAATATTTATATTAACACCAAAGTATAGTTAGTAATGCATCTTTACCTAATTTAGGCTATGTAATAAATATAATAAGTACTAAGAAACTAAGGGATAAAAAGAGTGTATCTTAATTATTATTTTGTTCTAGACTATGAAAATGGTTAGGAGTCATCACAGGGTTATCTGAGAGGTTTGTAATTTATTAATTCTATATCATAATAATTTTTATCGTCATATAGTTGCATCGATATGGCATAATAACTGATGATTATGTTTGTATCTAATGCTAGAATCTAGTGAGAGATATACAAATAAGTGACCTCAAATTTAGATCAAACTTGTGATTCTACCTGTGTAATCATTGCATGTCTCAACTTATGTTTTCCTATGTACCAAATAAAAATAGTAAACAACCTTAGTTCCTTTGCATTATACCTATTAAAAACAAGTAGAAATGGGATAGTAACACGAGTCAAGCTAGCCCTAGCAACCCTATTATTTATAAGCACTATGTATATAGCCAATACTCCTAAGAAGGCCTTAGACTTCGATGTATTTCTTATTTCAATGCATGTGTGTTGAATTGTAATAATATGACTTTATGATATTTGTCCTAGTAACCCTTGGGACAAGTGATGTAATAGTATATTTGACCTTTTTCATGATTCAAATATTTAAAATAGTATTGTAGTGTAATTTGATAGATTGAAATAGATAATACTTTCTCGTTATAGAGTTGTCTTATCAAATACAAAGGTGTATTGATTAGACCATGAACTTTGTATATATAGGATCCTTTTGAATTTTAATTATAACCTAGTACATGCAAAAATATAACCATAGGATGATAAAAGAGGGATAAGAAAATGTTCACAAAGAAAAAGATAAAAAAATAATTTAGATAGTTGCATTGAGGTTGGACACTAAAATTGATGCTAGTGTCTAAGATAGATGCAAGTGTCTAAGGGCTAAAGCACACAAAAAATAAGAAAACTAGGTAGGGGTCTCTAATATACATTGAATGAAGACTAGAAAACATAACACACATGCCCAAGGGGTAGGTAAATCAAGTGAAATAAGATGTAACTAAAGAGGTCGATGAGAAACTATGTCACTAGATGTTTAATTCTTAGTAAAAAGGTATATACATACAATAAGACTAAAAATATGTGTACTTGTACCAAAATGGGTGCCTAGACCTAGAAGGAGACAGGGTGGCCAACTAACATAAATATATTTAAGGGATTTTTGTGAAAAATAAATTTGTGAATGATAAAAATTTAAGGCATGTATAGTGAAAAGAACAAGGAAAGTAGAGAATAAAACTAGAAATCAATGTAAAACTATAACATGAAAAATTTATTATGATAAGCTATATCAAATATATTAAAGATCATGTGTATGGTGTTTATTTAATCTATAATTTCATTCTTGTATAATAATTAATCATACATTGATATACAAAAAAGGGATAAGAAGCATGAGTTGAACTATTTCAAAGGTTGACATATTAAATAGTTTTAGTACAAGTAGTTGCAACATAACAAATTATAACATAAAGCACACCATTTAGTAATAGTGATAAACCCTAAATCCTAGGTAGTCCTCAATCTCTGTCTCTAAACCCTCAGTAAGACTTGATCTTAAGAGACCATTTCGAGTATGTACATTGGTAAATTTATAAATATAAAAGAGTAATCTAAATTATATTTCTTTAATTGTGTTGATAGTCATTTACTTCCTAGAATAATACCTCTATTCCATTTTTAATCAAAGGTCATTATTTTAAGTTGGAAGATGAATACTATCATGTTTCCATATTTCTATCACATTATGTGGGATGATTGGCACATGATCTAAGACCAAACGTCTTTTACCAAGGATGTGTTGGCCCACTATAAATTGAGTGGCTTATATATTTATTTTGAGTGGTCAATAAGTCCAAATGATAGGAGATATACCTTTCTCCATGTTAAAAACTCTATCATGTAGATATTAATCTATTGTATTTGATGGATTCGTTTTTGTTTTAGATTTTAATAAATATTTAAAGATGAAATGGTGCATTTTATGTATTATTAAGCCAAAGAGATGCTTTAATTAATGGAATATTAAAAAATAATAATATTTATTTGAAAATGTCATCTATGAGATAAAAAGTTAATTTTTAATAATCAAACATTTACCTTAATTGTGTAGATACCCATATTTGTTAAAAGCACAATTACATTGCATGTTTTCATGGCTTTCCCATGTATAGGCCTCTTGAATGAGAGTTGGATATATTGTTGTATGGTTTCATATTGACATCTTCAGTTCCATATTTTTTCACTTACTTTATCTTCCCATTTTGTCCTCTATGTTATAAGAAATACCTTGAACCTAATGTATTCTAAGCATCTCTACCTATGGTTTCTTTTTTAAATTTAATTTAATTTAATTTATTTTTATTTTTATTTTTTAATCTTTGTATGTTTTAGCCTCTAGACACCTACATCTATGTTGGAATCTTGCATCAATGTAATTTTACAATTAAGATGCAAGTGCATAGAATTATCTTTAAATATCTGTCCATAATTTTCATTTGTTTAACATTGTATGTTCATTGTATTATTGATTTTTTATGTGGTACTAGGTTGTAAATAAAAATAAAGAGATCCATATATATAAGAAGGCTATGGTCTAATTACACTGCTCACATTTTGATCAATCAAGTTTCAAATTAGAAAATAATTTAAATTTTAGGCTATTAAATTACATTAAATTACTAAACTAAAATTTTGAAGCATTCAAAAGGTCAACATACACTTGCATTTCTTGTACCAATGGTTACCACAAGAGAAAGAGAATATAGTAAATAATCACCATTCCACACACAAATATCTAGGAGGGATAACTACATGAGAGTCTATGGCCATCTCAAGAGTATATCATTACATAAGTAATGCTTATAAATAACTTAGGTTGTTAAGGTTAGCTCGACTCTTGTGATAATCCCTTTTTACCAAGTTAGCAGAGATCAAAGGCAATAAAAGTAGGGTTCTATTTATTTTTTGGATTTAATGCATAGTTGGACACATTCTGAAGGATAAAATAAGCATATAGGTTACAACATAACTTTGATGAAATTTTTTATCTATTCCTGCATATATCCTAGGCTATAAACCTACATCAAAGAGAGACATGTGTTGATGCAAATGGAAAGGATTGACATAAGTGTCATAAGGGAAAAAATGGATGAGATACGGTGAGAATCTATTAGAGTTAGTGGATTATCATGAGGTAATTCTTAATAATTATTGCATTCTAGAACAAAACATGAAATAAGATATGTTTTCTTTATCCCTTGGTTGCCTAGCACTTTAACTTATTTATCCCATGTGTAACTAAGAAAATATCTATAACTTGGCATATATGAATTAATTATTAATATCATCATATTTCATTCAAAAAAATTATTATCTTAAATTTATTTCTATAAAAAAAACCCACTTAACATAGAATAGATTATCAAGTGGGATAGCAATTGGGCATGTAGTCATTTTTAGGTGATTTCAACTCAAATTTGTTAATTGGATGAACATGATCATATTTTATTTATTTTAGTTTTTTTGGTGACAATGATTTTTTTTTTTAATAATATAATTCTTCATTCATAAAATTATATATATGCCTACAAGGTCATAATCTAGTTCTTTTCAAAGCCCTTTTTTGTGATTAGAAATAGGTCATGATTACCATTATATCAAGGTAAAATCTATCCTATGGATAACAAAATTAATTATTTTTCCATTTTTTAAATAATGTTATGTTACTTGATTGAATGGAATCATTAGTTTCTTGTAAATAGAGATATATGAATATTTTATGGATCTTCTAATGGTTTTATGTAAATAGATTATGTGGGCTGAAACATTCTTATGTTTTGATATCTCAATGTACATTGACTATAGATTGAGCATGAAATAATTATTAGAGGGTCTAATCACAAATCATTGTCTTTAAGTGAATGTTGTGATAATACATTATTTTTTTATATCTTCATTGCTGACACTAATAGAATTTATTTAAAATTAATATGTTTCTTATGCTTACAAACTTCTATAAAACCTAGTAATATCATGATTTTGTTCTTTTTAAAGCTGTATTTTGTCATTAGAAGTAAAAATATGTCCTCTAAATAATTCATCATGAAATATTTTTTTATGGTACTATGTTTGTTGACATCATGGAACCATTATATCTGTAAACATATATTTTTTGATGGTTTACATCTCTTATTAATGTTTATGTAATATAGGTTGTGCTTATAAATATTGTGTTATTTTGATAATTTGACATGTATAGACCAAATATTTTAGAATTTTACCATTTTAAAGTGATTTAATGTTGAATTAGTGTGTATACATAAATATAGAGAGAATATTCAATTTATTTTATTTTTGTTACTATCATTCATATCATTTTTTTAATGTATACATTTTGTTTTCCATAAATTTTATACAAGTCTATAAGGTATGCTTCCATTATTTTTTAAAGTGTTATGTTATTTACTTAAAATTTATAAGTTTAGACTACAAGAGAAGAGAATAAATTGGATATAAAAGGGTTTACAATTGAAAAATTTATTTTCCTTGTGTACTTTCTTGCCATCCTTGCATGCCACTTATGTAGGAAGTTATAGGGGTCTTGCACATTAGTTATGCTTAGTGTTCTTTCTCGTGGCCAAGGTAGCCATATATAATTATTTCTCCACTCTCAAATAAAACTATTGTTATAGGAGATAAGTGGAATGCTTCCCAAAAATATCTCAAAATATTGTATTGAAGGTATATGATAGGGCTCTCCATTTCTTCTTCCCTCTTATCAAAAGTTATGTCTTTTTGGTGATGCTATAGAAAGTGCATGTAAATGTCTTCAAAAAATTTCACTTATTGGATTATTTTTCATATGATTCCCTTTTAAAGAGTCTCTCCATAATTAGTTTTGAAACCATTAAGAGATTACAGATGTCCATGTGTTAGGCATATAGAAGCTCACCAAAGGGATTTTTGGTTTAATTTTAAAGAGCTATTTGAAGTCTAAACCCTCCTTGTCAAATCAAGCTACTAGTTTTTAGAAAACTTGCTCTTAATTTTATCCATCTAGTTTAATCCTTCAAACCTCATGATGCCCCTTTGGTCTTTTATCAATCTAATTCTTACACCTGTTGGGCACATTATTTTTTGAGGAAAAACTCAATTGGTTTTCTACTTACCCTAAAAATTAAGTATTTGTTGAGGTTTACCTATACAAAGACTTAAAGGATTCCATTAATATCTTAGTTGGTGATGATCTCTAGTAATAAAACATTATGTCTTTTAGCCTACCTGACTTATGTTGTTAGGGATCCAACTATTGAATAAAATATTGTCCCCTTATGGGATGTTTGGAGCCTTCCTAAGCCCCTTTTAACATGAGAAAAACAAGGTGGAAAAAAAAGGGATGATAAAACCATGGTTAATTATAAAAAATCATAGATAGAGCCAAAACACTCCTATCCAATAGCTTCTTCTCTAGTAAACAAGATTTCTTTGGAGATACCCACCTTGCCTCCCATTAATGATTTTGTCAAGAAGACCCAACATAGTGTAATTTTTAACAATTCCCATGATTCTATGGTTACTACGGCTAGGATATCACCAACCAATGGCTCATTATCTTAGTGGTCATGTGGCCCACCCTATGGTGGTAGTGACTCTCCCTGAGACAAGCATGGGGCTAAACACTACTCCATCATGATAAAATATTATTCTCACAAAAACCAATATAGTAGTTTTGAAGTGTTAGTAGATTTTGAGGATAGATAAGGGGAGTTCCACATGGATAATATTTCCCCACTAACATATTTTCTTAGAATGTTTGAGGTCTTATAGAGTCCACCTACAAATAATTTTTGTGTTTATTGTCAATGAAAAGATTATCTCAATTTTGTTTATCTATAATAAGTTAGGGTTACAAAACTTAATATACATACTTATATACATTGTCTTTGGTAGGATGCCACCCATTTTTCACTCTAAATGAAGATGAAAATAACAATTCTAGCATGTTAAATTATGGCTCTCTCACTCTAGACTTACTCTTGACTTATATGTTATCATTTCTCCAACAACGATCTATTTTTATAATATCCACCTAACACTAATTGTAAAAAATATTAATTACTGAATAAATTTCATCATAACCCAAGTTTCCAATTGGTTAATTTTTATAATAGAGATATTGGTCATTAAATGGTGTTTTAAAAAAAATATATATATTATTTTATTAATTATTTTTTCATTTTTTGGTTTAAGTTTGGTTTTCTTTAAATTTTATGATGAATAAATAAAGATTAATAATATTTTTTATTAATAATGGTGAGGATTGTGGTGAAAAGGATTTTATTTTAATTTTTTAGCTATTAGTTATTTTCTCTATTTTGATTTTCAATATATCTGATATTGTTGAATGCTAAATCTTAAACCCTAAATACTATTAAGGTTGGTGACAAAATTACTACAGAATGAATATTAAGATCTAGAATTTTTGTTTTATAATCATGTAATTATTATTATTGTTGTTGCTTTTATGTTATTTCAATAGATAATATATGTTTTTGGCATAGAAATTTAATAATATTATCTACTAGTTTTATTTAATATATATCTTAAATATTTATTAAATATTATTACTTTAGTGTTAATTACATAATAGACTAAGAGGGGGGGTGAATCAGTGGGATTTTTAACTTTAATTTCTTAAAAATAATGTCCACAATAAAAACATTCACATGAGATCTATCTATTAATAAACACAAGATTTTTTGTGGAAAATACTCTCTCGATAAAAACCAAAAAGAAGAGCTTCTTGGAGCTTTTGTCCAAACCTAGTTTGAAAAATATTTTTTTTTACAAAATTTGTAGGCACCAACCTACTAGTGACACCAATCCCCACTGCCAAGCACCAACTTATAAAAATACATAAATCTCATTTTATTAGGAACCAACCTCCAAAAAAATCAAAGTTACACCTTCATATTATTACTTCTTAAACAGATGATGGTAATTTCAATTTCTTTCATACCAAATATGCTTAGAGTTAAAGATACAAATATAATTTGTTTCCATGCTTCCTCCAACCTCTCTACACTTTATTTGTAGCCCTTGATACCCCTTCGTGGAGAGGGGAAACTTATCTAAGGGAGGTGATAATTTAAAAAAGAGGTGTAATTTTATCTATCAAGTGGGATGACTTTTCTGCAAACTTGGGTAGCAATAATTAGGGGTCATCCAACCCTTGTTTATGCATAAAAACTGTTAAATGGGCTCCATAATTAATCAATAAATCACCTTTAATTTCATAATAATCAAATATCACTTGAATATTATCATGAAATTAAACTGACTTTGATATCAATGATAATATTTATAACAATCACCACCTTTGTCATTGATGGCAACCTCAAACTTGCAACCGAATAATATGTAAATACTATAATTCTCCACTTTTTTATAGATCTCCTCCTCTTATCGCCCTTTATTTTACTCTCCCCCTTTGAAATCAATGCAAAGGGATGTAAAATACAATGATAATGTATATCACCAAACTATCCATGGAGAAACAAATAATAATGCAGTGATTAGATCCCCCTTAACCATTGGTTCTCTTGAAGATTTTAGTGACTAGATGAAATATGGATCACTCCCAATTTTTTCCTTATATACTCAAAATTCTATTTTGGGATGGGATTCATGAAGATATATTATATCTATTCCTTTGTGGTAATGTATTCCAAATTCACATGCTATTCAACAACTTATTTTCTCAAGAAGTGATACTTGATAGGAATATGTTTTGTCATAGAGTGCACAACAATATTCTTCAAAATATTTATCACAATAGTGTTATGATATGTTATTGATATTGGAAGGTCATACTCTATCTTAAAATATCTTAATGTGTAATTCATCCAAAGAACTTGTGTACAACATGACATTGTTTCTATATATAATGACTTCCCCATTGATAAATAAATATAATAATGCTTTTTTGCTTAGCAAAGACACTACACTTTTACCAAGAAATAATTTTCCTCCACTTGTACTTTTTATATCATGAACACACATTACTCAATTTGCATCTTTATATGCTATTAGAGTGAAATCTTTACCTCTTGGATACCACAAACCATAATCCAAAGTGACTTTTATAAATTTTAGTATTCTTTTCATGGCTTGCACATGAGTTTATTTTGGTTCATATTGAAACCATGTTAATAAGCCTATAGATTGTATAATGTCTAGACTGGATAATGTGGTGTATAATAGGTTACAAATCATGGATCTTTAAAGTGTCTAATTTTCTTCAAGAGATTTTTATCATATTTACTTAATTTACATCTTCTAAACATGGGTATGGTAACTAGTGTTAAATCTTCCATTCTAAACTTTTTCAACATCTCCTTGACTTACTTGGATTGCAAGATATATATTCCTTTGTTAGATTGAAAAGTTTGTAAACCAAGAAAAAATCATAATTCTCCTAACATGGAAGCCTCAAACTCCTTTTCCATGTCCTTTGTAAATTCATGGGACATTTTTTCATTAACTCCTCCAAAAATTATGTCATCCAAATAAACCACAATAATCAACTAATGTTCACCTTTAGTCTTAACCACAACATCAAAAACTATACATATCCACAAAAACCATTGAAGAAAAAAATAATTTTCTTATAAATATATCAAATGATCATTTTAGGTATCTAATTAACATCGTAATCATTATTTTTGTGGTTAATAAAAATTTCATGGTTTATGTGGATAGTGAATCCTATTTTGTAACCTTGTTGTTGTAGGTATTTATCAAGTGTTGAATATTATAATCTATGAGATTGCTTTAAATAATTTTTATAAATCAAATTTTCACCCTAAATAAGTCTATTCTAGACTCAATAAAGTTGATGTAACATGAAAACATCTCTCAAGTTGTGGGTAACCTATGGGAGAGATGAATCTCTAGATTCAAGGGCTATCTCCCTTGAACCATACCTAAAACTAACCACTAATCTACTTAATTTTAAATAAAAGAGATAGAATAATATTAAAATTAGTTTAACATAGGTGATGTGCCAATTTTAACTATAGAAACTTGCTTGAACCTACACTATGAATGGTAATTTTCAAAACTGATCTCAATATCCCAATGTTCTCCTAATAAAAATGTTTCAACATGAAGGTATAATGCAATGTATTTTTAAACATAGATGAATATTAGGTCCTATCATAGACACTAATAGTATTATTCACAATTAAATAAACATAAAAAAACCATTTAAACTTAGTGAGACCTACTATCAGTCGGATTACTTACACCAAGCATGAAAGAGTCAGATGAACATAAGGAGAGATAACTATCACTTGCAATTCAAATATTAACTAATTCACACACTTAAATAAGAATTTGAGAACAAAAAACCATATTTAAATCTTTTATTCAAAGTAAAAAATAGTATTTAGTTTATCAAGGCTTCTCTATACCAAAATGTCGATACCTTAAAAGGCTAAAAGTGGTAACTATTATAGAGGAATGAAAAAGAAAGAGAGAGGGGCGTAGAAGGAGAAGATTGGCAAGTGATAAAATAGAATATAAAAATAATATTAATTTCCCTAAGGACATATGTATCTCATCTGAAGATATTCCATCATCCAAGTGGTATGAGAGTTGAAAACTCAGCTTGACACCTTGTATAACTCTTCAAAACTACACTTCTTTGCAAATGAGAAGTGAAAGATAGACCTTTAAATCATAAATCATTCATGATATTTTTTAATACATATAACTTAAAACCCATAATTCATTTATAAACTCATTTGGTGTGACATTTTAGTATCAATTATCATACATATGCATAGGTGTCTTAAACCTATTTCATCTCCCAAACGTATCCTTGTCCAAATGGCTCAAAACTTGAGTTCATATTATTAAAGGAAATATATATCCATTAAAGGTATTACAATAAATTATAATACCTTAATAAATCCATTATGTTTCTTATAACAACTCCCAAGACTCCATTTTGCTACTCAAGCTCTCATTAGGCCTATTTTATTTGTAACTTTAAATTCATGTAAACCTCATTATGTAGGGAAGTATACAGATATTAATGAAAAAATAAGGGAATATTTGAGAAAATAAATTATTTATGAATACAACCCAATTTTTGGGTCACGAGAGTGAGTGGAAGTGTCTCTCTCTACCTTTCTCTTTCCTCAATTAGGCCTCCTTGTCTAAAAGCCTAATTTTGTACTCCCGATATCTATAACAAATGTTAAACCACCAAAAATATTTTTATTCACATTAATTATCCTATCACCAACATCCATGAAAAATTTCTGGCCCTGAGATTGTATGGAAGTGTGAGAACCATGAAATGGCCTTGAAACCTAGTCACATTTTAGGCATATTTGAGACTACCTTGAAAAATGAGCTTTGTTTATTAAATTATATAATTTTTAGTACATATTTTTTGAATTTTATATTTTAAATACATATAAAATGACATATTAAAATATTTTTAGAGTATCCAATGTTTCAAAACCCTATAAAATAAAAAAATACCTTGTAAAATAGGGCATTTAATGCAATTTG
>JARHVA010002686.1:1267500-1272500 GCA_037957365.1 Torreya grandis
GGTGAGATCACTTGCAGAAAGAGAGATGAAATGGTAAAGATAAATTTAATTTTTGGAAACATATGGAGAAGAAGCTGAGTGAAATATTTTTTTCTATGGATTATGCACAAACCCTATACAGAAGATATCAAAATTTGAGGCAAAAAGATCATAGTATACAAGAGTATAGAGATAAATTTTATAAGATTTCCATATGAGTGGAGAATGATGAAACAAAACAGTAGATGGATGCAAGGTATGTAAATGGTTTAAAATTTTCTATAAAAGATGAACTAAACATACATAAAATACTTAACATGGAAGAGGCTTAACAATTAGCTTTGAAGACAGATGAAAAATAAAATAGATAAAACTTTAGGACATCTCTTGGTCCAAGTAGAGGTGGATCCAATCCAATAGGGAGATGAGGTAGGTTTAATACCACCAGAGGTGTATTTAATGCCAATAAAGGTGATTCATCATGTGGTGCAAAAAGGCACGGTGATAATATGTAAGGGTTTCAATACCAACAAAGAAGATGATGGCTTCAGAGAGGATGAGGTTATGGTGGTGCTAGAGGATGGTTTTCAAGTTAACATATATCTTATGTATGTTATGGATGTGAAGAATGAAATAGATCATTTAAGTGTCCACACTATAAAAATCAAGAAATGAGGCAAGAATATTGCCCAAGAGTAAATCTAGTTGAGGCTAAAATAGAAGAGAAAAATATTGAAGTTGCACCAGCGGATGTTGGACAGAATCGCTCTAAGGAAGGATCAAGTGTAAAATAAAAAAGGTGGTGATACATGGCTATGATCAAATAGTTTTTCAACAAGATGTACTTTAGGTGCAATAGATTGCAAAGTAATTATATATGGTGGTAGTTGTAAAAATATGATTTCTAAAGAAATGATAGAGAAACTAAATCTACAACGTGAAGAGCATCCTAACCCTTATTGTATATCATGGTTTAAGAAAGGGAATGAGGTTATAATAGATAAAAGGTACTTAATCAAGTTTTCTATAGGAAAAACTTATAATGATGAAATATGGTGTGATGTTATTCCAATATATGTATGTCATGTGTTATTACGAAGACCATGGCAATTTGATAGAAAAGTAATTTATGATGGAGAAAAGAACACACAATTTTTGAAAATGTGGTACAAAGGTAGTTGTTTTACCTCTTAAAGAGGAAGAGAAGATAAAAAAGCATGATTTTTATTAAATAATTTATCCAAGATATGAATGTAATAGGTTATTATTATGCATTAGTAACAAAAAATGAAGAAATAGAAATGGTGACAATACCAATATAAGCAACAAGATTGTTGAAACATTATGTAGATGTTATGCCTGATAAGTTACTAGATGTTTTACCATCAAAGAAAGATATTCAAAATCACATTGATTTGACACCAAGGTCAGCTCTACCCAATTATGGAACTTATAGGATGAGTCCAACAGAACATGCATAATTAAATAAACAGGTTATTGAATTACTAAGGATGAAGGTGATAAGAGAGAATATGAGTCCATCCACAATGCCATCTTTGATCACTCTAAAAAAATATGGAAGATAGAGATTGTGTGTATATAGTAGAGTAATTAATAAAATAATAATAAAGTATAGGTTTTCTATACCTTGTTTATATGATATGATAGATGTGCTTGAAGGAGTAAAATATTTTACCAAGATTTATTTAAAGACAAGCTATTATTTGATTTGAATTCATGAAGGATATGAGTGGAAAACTACATTCAAGATTAGGGATGGTTTTTATGAATGGATGGTGATGTCATTTGGATTATCTAATGCACCTAACACATTTATGAGGGTGATGAACATAGTGCTACGAGAATAAATTGGTAAGTTTGTGGCTGTTTATTTTAATAATATTTTGATATTCAGCAAGACTAAAAAAGAACATTTATAACATTTTAGAATGGTAATGGATTTTTTAAGAAAGAAGAATTTGTATGCAAGTTTTTATAAGTTCAAGTTTATAAAGAACAATTTTGTATTTTTGGGATTTATAGTTTTAGTAGATGGTGCAAAAACAGATGAAAAAAAGATAAAGATGATTTTTGAATGGTGTATTCTAAAGAGAATTATAGAGGTAAGAATTTATCATGGTTTAGTAACTTTTAATAGAAAACTTATTAAAAAATTTAGTAGTATTATTGTGCCAGTAATAGATTACATGAGAGGGAAAAAAATTTCATGGACTAAAGCAGCCATAGAAAGTATTGAAATTTTGAAGAAAAAAATACAAAAAGACCAATTTTGGCATTAACAAATTTCAACAAAGTGTTTTGAATTGATTATGATGCTTCATTTGTGAGATTTTGTGATGTGTTGAGTCAAGAAGGAAGTGCAATAGCATATTTAAATGAAAAATTGATTGAGGTAAGAACAAAGTATACTACTTATGATGTTGAACTTTATGCAATTATACAAGAATTAATACATTGGAGGCATTACTTGGCACCTAAATATTTTATACTATTTACAGAGCATGAGGATTTAAAGTATGTGAATACATAAAAGAAGTTGAATAGTAAGAAATAAAAATGGGTTTATTTATTGTAGGGGTATGCTTTTATTTTGAAACATAAATCAAGAAAATAAAACTAAGTAGTTAATGCATTGAGTAGGGGAGTAACGTTATTAACTACTATGGTTAGTGAATTGGTTAGATTTAATGTTATCAAAGATTTATACTATATTGATCTATATTTTGACAAGATAGTTAAATAGTGTAGGAAACCATTAACAGGAAAGACAAATGTTATTCATGATGAGTATATTATATAGGAAGGTTATCTCTTCAAAGGGAAAAAATTATGCATTCCATTTGGGTCACTATGAGATTAGTGGTGGCTTGGCTGGACATCTTCGTAAGACAAAAATAATAGCTTTGGTGTAGGAAAAGTATTTATGGCCAAAGATGAAGAGAGATGTGACAAGGTACGTTTCAAGGTTCAGAATATGTTAGGTAAATAAAGGACATACATAAAATACTGGACTATATATGTCATTACCAGTTCTAAGAGGACCATAAACAAATTTGAGTATGAACTTTGTGTTGTGATTGCTAAACACACATAGAGGTAATGATTTAATTTTTGTTATTGTAGATAAATTTTCTAAAATGGTTCATTTACTTGCATGCAAGATAACTAATGATGCCACTAGGGTTGCAAAATTATTTTTTATGAATATTGTGAGATTTCATGGTGTTCTAAAAACTATTACTTTAGATAGAAACACAAAATCTCTAAGTCATTTTTGGAGGACTTTATGGAAGAATATGGGTACTAAGATACCATTCAGTAGTACATATCACCCACAAACATATGGATAGACAGAAGTTGTGAATAGGATCTTGAAAATTTTATTGAAATACATAATGGGAGAGAAGCGCAAACAATGGGACTTGGATTTATGACAAGTTGACTTTAAATATAACATTTCAGTGAATAGATCAACATGAAAGTCACAATTTTAGATTGTTTACGAGACAAATCTTACGGGTATTTTAGATTTAGTATAATTGATAATTGAAGATCAAATTAGTGATGATGCAGAAGCATTTGCAGAGCATATGTAATAGTTGCAAGGAGCAAGAAGAATGATGTAGGAAAGTAATGAGAAATATAAAGCAACATCAAATGTCAAAAGAAGATCGAAGGTATTTAAATAAGGAGAGTTAGTAATGGTTTACTTGAGGAGAGAGATATTTACATAAGGTGCATACAATAAGTTAATGTACAATAAATTGGACCATACAAAATTATGAAAAAAATCAATGATATGCCTATGGGATTAGTTTACGACAGAATTTTGATATTTCTCTAGTATTTAATGTTTTAGATTTTTATTAATTCTGTAGATAAGATGGTGAAAATGATGAAGATGAATAATTAAATTGAGAGAAATAGTTCTAAAAAAGAAGAAATAAAAAATAGTGCAGGTTTTGGATATGAAGATAGTGACCACAAGGCAAGGTAATTATAATAGGTATTTGGTGCAGTGGGAAGGAGAGTAGCAAGAAGACAAAACTTAGATTATATAACGGGAGCTAAAAAATATTGACAAGGAAAAATGTCAACAGTATAATAAGGCAAACTTGTAGGAGCTGATTTATTTTCAATCAGAGGAGAATGATGCATAAAAAATAAGCCAACCTCTTGGAGACCATAAATTTTGATTCATAGCTCCATTTGAGATCATCCATGTGCAAAAATGATCATATCAAAAAATTTATTGATCTCCTAAGATGTTCTATCAGCCTAATAACATTTTTGATATTTTTTGGAGGCCATACGTGATCATTTGAGGGTCTAAAATTATGGTTTAATTATTTTTAGAAACAGTATATGTTTCGAATCGAAAAAAAAAATTAGTTGAATTTAGTTTCATAGTTTAACTATAGTGTTTATTATATTTCATGAGATTTTTTGGATATTTTGAGAGTTTTAAAAAATAGGTGTTTTTAAAATATATATATATATATATATATATATATATATATATATATATATATATATATATATATATAAATCTAATTTTTGAGTTCAGCTTTATTTAAGCATGGTTTGGGTTTGTACTTATTTCAAACAATCAATATGAATCAATTTAGAGTATTGCTTCAAGATCTTGGGCTATTGGTAATTTTCTTGTTCTTGATATTTTTCGATTTCATTAGTTTCTCTCTATATTTTCCAGCTCATGTCATTTATTTTTTTAAAGGTATGATCCTTAAAATCCCTTGGTTGGTTGTTCTTTTTTTATATTTGCTTTTCACATATTTCATCATTCACACACAAGTCAAGTCATAGGGTAAAACTACATTAGTATGAGGCCCTCTTTATATTAGTAGATATTTAGGAAACACTCATTAATAAAGGGGTATTAAGGGTCAGATTGACACTATGTTCCAACTAACTCATATTCACCCAAGGTCATCATGAAAATGAATAACTAAGGTTTTGATATTTCATAAAGAGCGAAA
>JARHVA010002686.1:1277500-1315000 GCA_037957365.1 Torreya grandis
AATAAAACATACAAAATGGTCCTTCATAAATCATTAATAGGACCGAACAAAGAAGTTTGGATAAAATACCAACCTTGGGAATGTGTCTGAAAGAAGTTGGCAACAAAGAGAGGACCCTTAGAGGAGATTGTTCATTATATTGTGTTTCAATTTTAAGTTATTTTTTTCCTCTTTTTTATTTAAATTTTGATTTTGTTCCAATTTTATGATGAATAAATGAACATTAATAATATTTTTCCTTGTTTCAAATGATGGTGAGGAATGTGGTGGAAATGATTTTATTTACTTTTTTAGTTGTTAGTTATTTCATC
Organism: Torreya grandis; assembly: GCA_037957365.1. NCBI lineage: Eukaryota > Viridiplantae > Streptophyta > Pinopsida > Cupressales > Taxaceae > Torreya > Torreya grandis. The sequence continues at coordinate 1,277,812 of JARHVA010002686.1, forward strand.
CATTTTGATTTCTAATATATTTGATATTGTTGAGGTTAAGATTGGTGATAACATTATTATAGAATTGATATCTAGGTTTATAATTTCATTTTGAGATAATATTATTAATCTTGGAGGGAGGGATTATAGGCATCATTCTACATTAACATGCAATTAGTCTTTGTACCTCTACCTAAATAAGTGCTAGTGATTTATGTGTCAAAAAATAACTCAAACTTTTATAATTTGAAATAGCCTATTGTTTAACAAATAAAATAAAATGTCATATTTTCAATGTTCCTATTAGTCCAAAAATATACATGTTATGGAAGCATTTGCTTTAATCAATGCAGCCAAATCTGAGGAGTCAAGCTGAAGTTAAAGCAGATTCATTTTAATCCTCACACTGTAATAAAATCAAAGTAATCACCTTTTGCAGGATCCTTATAGCTTGCATTGGTGGTGGCTTCTTATTACAGGATAAGGGTGGTGCAATTGCATTGTCACCATTTCTTCTTCCTAGCCCAACTGGTGAGCCATCTATTAACACAATGTGTTAGACATGATGTTGAACACGAATCTTCGCTTATCTTTATTGATTTTTTATAAACTAATGCAAAAAGGGAAAAATACTAGCATGGTAAATATGGAGGAAATAACATCTGGTTTGAGAATATCTAGACTTACCAAATTGGGGCCTCTTGATGAAAAAGAGGCCATAACCGATGCTGAAATATTATTAGTGGTGCCAAAGATAGTGGCCTCAAACTTAATGATGGTGGTGGGGGTATTTGTCAAAATGATATCTGAGATGAGGATAAGAAGCGCTTATTTTTGGAATTGTGGCATTATTATTTCCTTCTTCCAAAATGGGATGCCAATGAAAAATGGTGAGTTTATTAACAATATTGAGCTTATTGATAGTAGTAGAGGGGGCGTAAAATAAGAAGAGATTTCTTGAGGGATTTGTGATTGGTAGTAAATCATCTACCTACTAGGTATTCATTTCCCCAATCATTTCACTCTCCTTATTATGATCTGCTCAAAACTAATTTCAGTCTCTTTTGGCAGTATGAAGGTGTAGTGGATATAGATGGGTGTATGCCAAGCATATGTGATATATTATATAATATACCCTATAAGTCATTAATCATTAATGTTATCTATACATTACTTTCTCCCTCTTTCTCTAGAATACATATATTTTGTGCCTTTACTATTGATAGTAAATACAATGGACAGAAGTAATGCAAATGTTATCATTAATCAATACTACTTATATCCTATAAGTATTATACTACAACATTTTTTTTTAATTTCAGCTCATGCAATAGAATATGAATGTGAGTTTTTGGTCCAAAAGATATCAAATTGATGGCAAAAATTGGGTTTGATGCTACCTACTTCTCAATTTCATGGTCAAGATGGATTCTGGGTACCATTCATCTTAATCTCAATTGTTCAAATTGGGCATATAAATCATAATGTATATTCTAAGTCTATGGTTACTTTCCATTATATTGGAGAAGGAAGAGGAGTTTTGAATGTAATTATAGCTGAGCATTACAATAATTTAGTAGCTACCCTCTTAGAATTTGGTAATGGTCAATAGTATTATGCCTCACACATTCCAATTCCATTTTATCACTCTTATAAACATGTAATGTTGTGAATTAGGCATTGAACCATATGTGACTTTCAATGATGTTGACATTCCATAAGTTTTACAGGATGAATATGGAGGTTGTCTCGATCATTGCATTATGCGAGGCTTTAAATTATATACAATTTTAGCTGCTCCAGTTTTAGTTATCCAAAATTTTATATATATCCCTAGATATTTGGGTGGTAGATAATTATTTATGTAGTGTGAAAATTATGCAGAGATGACTTTACAAATTATGCAGACGTGTGTTAGCTAGTTCGACGATAAAGTGAAGCATCAAATCAATATAAATGAGCTTGACCTATAGGCAAGTTAGATATATGATCTTGGACTAATGGCCCCCACTAGGTGCTCTCATCCCTTTGGAAATTATAGTGAATTAAATTCCACCACATAACCCTACATTGCTTCCCATTACCAAATCCTCTCACTTACCGTTACTGTAGTCAAGTTTAGAAAAAAAATGAAAGATTATTTACTTGTATTATGAATTTATTTTCTCTTAATAGGGATGATGATAACTATTAAAATTCTTCATGCAGGTCAACCAAAATAATTCCATTTGACCTTCAACTAACTAGTTATGGTACAAACTACTTACAGATAGTGATGAAGATTTATAAGCACAAATAAGAACACTAAATTTTATGTTGGGATGGTAAGTGCAATAGATTTAATTTTTAGGAAAGAATATATGGAATTAGGGTTGATGTTTATTATAATACTCCTACGTTTTAGGATTTTTAATGCCATATTTTTTGGGGACTATCCCCTTTCCATGCAAAATATTGTGGGTGCTCGATTACCTAGATTTACAGAAGATGAAGTTGAGATGGTGAAGGGTTCTATAGAATTCATATGTCTCAATCATTATATCACACTCTATGTTGATGACATGCATGTCAATTATTCATTCATGATCACAAATTATTATTTAGACATGTATGTTCATTTAATAGGTAGATCTACTATTACCGCTAATCTATTTATTGGGTAAAAATTGTGTCTAATCCATTGATAATCTCATGTAAGTGCAGGGGTCATAGATGGGGTGTTCATCACACCAAAGGTAGTCCTACATTGTCTTAATCTCTTAAATGTTTATGTTTAATCAAATGTTCTACACTTAATATTATTATTTCTAAAGGATTTGCAGACTGCATTAGATTCAGATGTAATGACATTGTACATCTTTCTAGAGGGCATCAAATTATTGGTGGAAACATCTTCTATAAATTGATGCCCTATACCAGGTTTATTCTCAAAATATTCACCATTTTATCTAATTTCCCCCTTTTTTTGGTCATAAACACTTCTACAACATATTCTTCAAACACCATAAATACATAGTAATAAGCCTCTGTCTTAAAAAGGAAAACCTCTCTATTTTTAAAAAAGGAAGAAATTTCCACATTTTCATGTATTGTAAAAAGGTACTAAAGTATATGGTCAAGGATATGAATAATAAGTTTTTCCCCAAGACATACATGTATCTTAAAAAGTCCTGCTCAACACTTTATTTTATATGAAAAAAAGTACCACTGTGTTTTAATTTGTTATATATATATATATATATATATATATATATATATATATATATATATTGGTTGAAATGATTGAGTTACTATACTTAGTTTTATTTTCTTTAGGAAAATAAGATTATGAATAATATTCACCAATATGAAGCTCCTTGAAAAAAATACATGTTGAGAATGGATCTTGAGGTATATGCTCTGATTTCTTCAATTTTTTGGGGGAAACTAAAATGTGTCTTGAGCACTTATATTTTCATTACATCTAGATTCTAAATTGAATAGAATAACACATTTCATTATTCCTAAGGCCATTGAATAGAGAATCACAATCTATTTTCTATTTAGATCATAATCCACAATGTAGGATAGTGAAGTAATGACATGTATAGATATATGTTCCTTTAGATAAGGATATATAATGCAATTGAAATGTTCAAAATTATTTAATTTTTTTATCGAGATAAATCTGTAGTAAACACTTATGAATCGAATTCATCTATTTCATAATCTATTGCATGTTTATATGTAAGCTAAAGTCTGGTAAAATTAAAAGCCTGGTGCTCATACAACAAACTTAACTTCTTTTGCTTCCCGTAGAGGCTTGGAGCTCTACACCCTTCTTATTTATATGATTTTATGTTATTTGAAGAGATCATTTGTATTTCTGGCATAAAATTAAATTAATATTATCTACTAATTTTATTTAATATATATCTTAAATACTAATTATATATGATGCACTTAGTAAATTATAATATGATTTTTTATCAAAATTATATAAAATCATATATATATATATATATATATATATCAAAGCTTTTCTACAATTTTAAAGAATCATAAAACAATGGATTATAGTACCCTATTATATAATATTTTAAGCTTAAATATAAGAAAGACATTGATCTTCATTAAGAAAGTTAAATTAAATGATATTGTGAAAGTATTTAATATATATTGATATTTAATTACAATTCACTATTTTCTATAATTCTAGATTGGATTGAGTTTTTTCCATAATTAATTATTCCAATTATATTTATGTTTATCAAGAGTGTAAAAATATTTACTTTTATACCCTTTTTCATTTATTATGGTAAGTGGATAACAAACCCAAAAACTAACAAGAATAATAAAATTATTAATAGGCTAAGATCTTGAAACAATAATCAGAATTGATTCATATTGATTGCTTGAAATAATTACAAATCAAAACTAGGCTTAAATAATCCTCAACTCAGAAATTAGAGTTTACATGCAAAATGGAAAAAAAATCTAAAAAAAATTCATATTTTTAAAAACACTCAAAATAGCCCAAAAAAATCCCAAAATATTGTAAACATTGTAATTACACTATGGGATGAAATTCAACTGATGTTGATGTTTGATTCTAAATATATGGAATTTTAAAAAATAAAAAAAACACCCAAAAATTATTAAATCATAATTTCAAACCCATAGATGATCATGTATGGCCTTTGAAAAATATCAAATACATTATTAGGTAGGTAGAACTCCTAGGGACAACAACATAATTTTTTATACGGTCGTTTTGGCACATGGAATAGCTCAAACAGAGATACGGGTCAAAAGATAAGTCCTCTGAAAGGTTTCCCTATTTTTTCTTCATCATTCTCCTCTGGTTAAAAGCAACTCATCTCTTGTGAGTTGGCATGATTATAATGCTATCATTTGTCCTTGCCAATCTTGTTCAGCTCCCATTCTATCATCCAAGTGTTGTCTTCTTGTTTCAATCCTTCTTACTGTACCAAATACCTATTATAATTCCCTGGCCTTGTCATCACTATCTTCATATCCATAACCTACACTATTTTTTCTTTCTTCTTATTTAGAACTTGGTTCTCCCAATTTACTTCTTCATCTTCATCATCTTCACCATCTTCTCCATGTAATTGATATAAATCAAAAATGTTAAATACTAGAGATATATCAAAATTATGTGGTAAACTCACTTCATATGCACTATCATCGATTTTCTTCACAATTCTGCATGGTCTGATTTTCCTTTATTTTAACTTGTATGTGCCTCTAAAAAAAAATTCTCAAGCAAACCATTACCAACTCTCCTTTAAATACCTTGGATCTTATTCTGACAACTATTGTTGCTTTAAATTTCTCATTGGCTTTTTGCAACTTTATTCTTACTCCTTATTACAACTCTGATATATGATCTATAAATGCTTCTAAATCATCACTAATTTGATCTAAAATTAGTAATTTTACAAAATCTAGAATAACTATATGATTTATCCCATAAACAATTTGAAAATATGACTTTCCTATTGATTTATTCATTGAATTATTATATGCAAACTCAGCTTGTGGTAAAGCCAAGTCCCATTGCTTTGGTTTCTCTCCCACTATGCATCTCAACAAATATTCCATGCTCCTATTTACAACTTTTGTCTGTCCATCTGTTTGTGGGTGATGTGCGCTAATGAATTGTATCTTAATACCCATCTTCTTTCACAAATTCCTCAAAAAAAGATTTAGAAATTTCATGTCTCTACTTGAAGTAATAGTTTTTGAAACACTATGCAATCTCACAATATCCACAAAAATTAATTCGACAACTCTAGTGGCATCATTGGTTTTCTTACATGTAATGAAATGAACCATTTTGGAAAATATTTTTAGAACAAAAATTGAATCATTACCTCTCTGTGTGTTTGGTAATTCTAACACAAAATCCATACTCAAATCAATCCATGGTCCTCTTAGAACTTGTAATGTCATGTAAAGTCTAGTATCTTGTGCATGTCCTTTAGCCATCTACCATATAATGCACTTTGAAACATACCTTGTCACATCTCTCCTCTTCTTTGGCCAAAAATATTTTTCCTCCACCAAAGATATTGTCTTCATCTTACCAAAGTGTCTAGCCAAACCACTAGTATGTAATTATATTGTCTCATAGAGACCCAACTGGGCTGAATAATTATTTTATTTTGAAAAGATAGCCTTATAGTGTAAGATACTCATCATGAATAATATCTATCCCACTCTTTAATAGATTTATTCATTGTTCAACTATCTTGCCCAAATATGGATCAATATCATAAAATTCTTTGATAACTTTAAATCTAACTACTTCACTCACCATAGTAGCTAATAACACTACCCCTCTGCTCAATGCATCATCTACCTGATTTTGATTTTTTAATTTATGCTTCAATATAAAATTATAGCCGTGAAAGAAAGAAACCCACTTTGTATGCCTTCTATTTAACTTCTTTTGTGTATTTACATACTTCAAAGCTTCATGATCTGTAAATAGTATAAACTCTTTAAGAACCACATAATGCCTCCAATGTCTTAATGCTTGTACAATTGCATAAAGTTCAACATCATAAGTAGAATACTTTATTCTTACCTCATTCAAATCTTCATTGAAATATGTTATTGACTTTCCTTGTTGACAAAGCACAGTACCAATTCACACAAATGTAGCATCATAATCAACCTCAAATACTTTTCCAAAATCTAGTAATGCTAAAATTGGTCTTTCTATAATCTTATTATTCAAAAATTCAAAGCTTTCTGTGGCTGCTCTAGTCCATCCAAATTCTTTCCCTCTCATGCAATTTGTTATTGGTGCCATAATACTAGTAAATTTTTCTATAAACTTTTTGTAAAAATTTGATAAACCATAGAAACTTCTTACCTATATAATGTTTTTTTGTATAGGCCACATAGCAATTGCCTTTATCTTTTATTCATCCATTTTCACATCATTTTTTGAAACTACAAATATCAAAAATATGAAACTAATCTATGTAAACTTAGACCTCTTCATATTTGCATAAAAGTTTTTATTTCTTAACAAATTTATTACCATTCTCAAATGTTGCAAGTGTTCTTATTTAGTCTTACTAAATATGAAAATATCATCAAAATAAACAACTACAAACTTAACAATATATTGTCGTAGTATTGTATTCATCACTCTCATAAATGTCTTAGGGGCATTAGATAATCTGAATGGCATCACCATCCATTCATATAAGCCATCCCCTATTTTTAATGTAGTTTTCCAGTCATCTCCATCATGAATTCGACTATGATAATAATCACTCCTTAGATCAATCTTGGTAAAATATTTTTCTCCTACGTGAACATCAATCATATCATCTAGATGAGGTATAGAAAAGCTATACTTTATTGTAATTTTATTAATTGTTCAACTATCCACACATATTCTCCATCTTCCATATTTCTTTAGAGTTAGCAATACTGGTGTTGAACATGGAATCATACTCTCCCTTATCATATTCTTCCTTAGAAATTTAGTAACCTATTTATTTAATTATGCATATTTCATTGGACTCATTCTATAGGTTGCTCGATTGGGTAGAGTTGGTCCTAGAATCAAATCAATGTGATGTTGAATATCTCTCTTTGGTTGTAAAATATTTGGTAACTAATTAGGCATAACATTTACGTATTATTTTAACACTCTTGCTACTTCGATTGGTATTATCACCATTTTTATTTCTTCATTCTTTGCTACTAGTGCATAATAGCAACCTACTACCTTCATATCTTAGATAAAAATTTTATTTAAAAACATGCTTTATGTCTTCTGTTCCTCTTTAAGAGGTAATAAAATTACCTTTATACACCCTTTCTAAAAAGTGATTGTGTTTTTTCTCCATCATGAACTAATTTCTTATCAAATTTCCATGGTATCCCTAATAAAACATGACATGCATCCATTGAAATAACATCACACCATATTTCATCATTATAAATCTTTCTTATTAAAAAACTTGATTAAGAACCTTTTACCCACTGTAACTATTAAATAATGAAATCTGATAAAGATCACAATGCTTTTCACATTTTAGATCTAGTTTTTCAATCATTTCTTTAGAAACCATATTTTAACAACTACCACCATCTATAATTGATTTATATAACTTTGTAGCTGAAGTACATCTTGTTAAAAAAATATTTCATCACAACCATGCATCACAACCTTATTTATTCTACACTTGATCCTTTCATTGAGAGATCATGGTTCTTCTCATCATGAGATTCTTTTCAACATCTATTGGTGCAACTTTAGTATTCTATTTTTCTATTTTAACCTGATCAAGATTTACTCTTAGGCGATCTTCTTGCTTCCTTTCTTGATCTTGATAGAATGGAAACTCAAATACTCTTTGCCTTTCTACATATCCATAGCAAACATAAGATGTGCATTGATTTGAAAACCATCCTCTAGCATCACTATAACCTCATCCTCTTTGGAGTCTTCTTCATCTTTGTTGGTATTGAAAACCTTACCTATTATCATCTTACCTTTCTACACCATGTGATGATTCACCTTTATTGCCATTACATCCAACTTTGGTGGTATTAAACACACCTCGTCCCCTTAATGGAGGGGATCTACCTTTGTTTGGACTAGTAGATGTCCTTCTAAAATTCTATCTATTTTTTTTTCTTCCACCTTCAAAGCTAAATGATAAGCCTCCTCCATGTTAAGTATTATATGCATGCTTAATTAATTTTGATCAAAAAAATTTAAATGATTTACATACTTTGTAGCCATCTGCTCCTCTGTTTCATCATGCTCCACTTGTATGAAAAGGTTATGAAATTCAATTATATAGTCTTGTATACTATGATATTTTTGACTTAAATTTTGAAATCTTCTCTATAGGGTTTGTGTATAATCCATAACAAAAAAATTCTCCCTCAGCTTCTTCTTTATATTTTTTATAAATTAATATTCTCTTTACATTTTCTCTATCTCTCTCTCTGCAGGTGATCTCACCAAATCATTGCATGGCCTTTCAATTTCATGCATGCAAACTGTACCTTCCTATCTTCTCTCATAGTCTTCCACTAAAAAAAACTTCTCCATGCTATTCATCAAATTTATCAACTCCTTTGGTTTTAAACCACCTACATAATCTAAAACATCAACCTTGATTCCTTCATTTCTTCCTTCTAAATCCTGAACCATCCTCTCTTCTATCGATGGTGGCTTATATTATTGTTCTTATTCTTACCAAAATTCTTCATCATGATCTGTGTCTTCTTCATCACCACCTTATCTTCTTTGTTTGTTAGTGATAACCTCTATTAATTTTTGAACTTGCCTCTGAATCTTTTTTATAGTCTAGTTTATTTATGCCATACCTCCTCATCCTCTTGCCACTCTTCTCTCTTCCAAGATTTAAACTTGTTCTGAGACTAGATAATGAACTTGAAAGATAACAAGAATAAAAAAATTACGAATAGGCCAAGATCTTAAAACAATACTCATAATTGATTCATATTGATTGATTGAAATAATTACAAATCCACACCATCATTAAATATGCTTCCACTGAGAAATTAAAGTTTACAAGTAAAATTGGAAAAAAACTTTAAAAAAAAAAAAAAAAATGCCTATTTTTAAAAACTTTTGAAATAGATCAGAAATCTCTCCAAATATCCTAAACACTACAATTAGACTATGGGACCAAATTCAACTGAAGTTGATGTCCAGTTATAAAAATATACACTTTCTAAAAATAGAAATAACCCCAAAAAATCATAAAATCGTAATTTTGAACTCTCAAATGATCATGTATGGCCTCCAAAAAATATTGAAAATATTCTTAGGCAAGTAGAACTTCCTAGAAATAGCAACATATTTTTCGATATGGTCATTTTAGCATATAAAAGAGCTCAAATGAAGCTATGGATCAAAATTTATAGCCTTTAGAAGGTTTCCCTATTTTTTTTACATTAGTATAATTATTTAAGAAAATAATAATAATTTTTTAGATCCATAATTCATAGTTAGTAGTTATTTTTTTGTCAAAGAAGAAATTATTATCTAAGCTCTAGAAATTAAAGGTTTTTGGAATATAATTTTTTCAAAAATATATCTATATACAATATTTTTAAATTGATAATTATATCTCCTATAAATGAAATTTTGTATACATTGATTTTGTTTTGGTAATATGTGATTTGAAAAGGTGGTTCCTAATATGGTGGTGAATGTGTTAGAATAAGGGACACAATTTAATACTATTTTCTCTTATAATAGGTTTGAATGTTAAAAAATGTTTGTTGATTTTTTAAAACAATGAATTTTGTTTATAATATCTTAATAGTGTTATGTTATGTTTTAAAAATGTTATATTTGTATTCAATTATAACATAATAATATATTCATTTGATTTAAGTCAATGCATTTTATCAAGTATAATGTTGACGATAACAAACCATCTATTATTTAAGTCTTATTATAGTCTTAAATAATTTTCATAATTATTTTACTGACCACTTAATTTAAATTGGTTCAGATATACACATTTTAAAAGATTTTATCAGAAATATGTCAAAATAAACTGATAAATATAATTATAAAACTAAATTTCCTAACATTTTTCTTTATACTTAACCACTCCCTTTCCAAAAAATTAATATGATTTATATAATGTAATCCATGTCACTCCTTTAAATGTCGCTTTAACCAAATTGAAGTGAGAGATTAAAATCTAATTGTTCTTTAATCTTTGTTTACATGCATCATCCCTTAAAAATATTCCATTAAATGGTCATATTAAAACATTTTCATGAAAATTTCCTTCCGCTTTTAATTTACTTTTCGCATTAATTTATTCACCATTTTTCTTATGTTTAATTGTGTCGATGGTCATGCAGCTATATGATTGAGCATTTCATTTCATGCCTGATTAACAATCCACATCTTCTTTTAAAGGATGAACACGATCTTGTCTTACTTTTTATGCATGTAATGTATTGTGTTCTCCACCTTGCAGTGCCAGCTTTTGTCACAATAGATATGGTTTTGTTGAATATGTTTTTCACATTGATAAGTTCGAAGACATTTGTGTTTGTACATGAAAAGAAGTTTTTTTTTTTTTGGGTTTGATTGTGATGTGTGAGAATATGCATAGCTTTTCCTAATCGACTATCAAATCGTCTTTTTGTACTTGTCTTTTTCGATTTCTATTCTTAACTATCTTATGACATTAGAAGAGTGCGTATTGCCTTTGATCAACACAAAAATGATCCATGAAGTCAGATTCATTAATCGTTTGGTGATTTGTGTCAGCTCTCTATAATATGTGATACATTAATTTATGCTAAAATATTATATGATTCAACTTCTTTTGTTAAATGTTCTGCTTTGTTATGATATTATATAATTTAAAAATAAAAATAACAATGATTTATTATTTAATTTTGAAAATGAGAAATGTTAAACCAAATGGTGAAGATTGAAATTTATTAATCTTTTAATTAATATATTTATAATACATGCTTTAATTTCAATACATAATAATAAAATGATATCATTAAATATGATAATTGTATGGAGTATTATAAAATATATGAAGAAAATAATTTTATAATTTAAAAAATAAGAAATAAAAAAAATTTGTAAAGTCTATCTATATATTAATAAAAAAAGGATATGATACAATGTTAATCATACATAAAATAAGTGGAGAAGTCACACTGTATGAGCATAAGAACAAAAATACTCAAATTTTGTTATAAAAACAACAAAAATTCTGAAATCCTATTCATAAGTTAAAGGAAATTTGGTCAACGACAATCTTGAAGAAATTTATATTGTATTTTATAATGTAAATACCACATCACAAACATTTCAAATATTTAGAGTTATACATACATATACATACATGCGTACATATATTATGGCTAGCATTTATTCTTATAACTCTTCAATATGTAACAATCATTCTTATAACTGAAAATAGATTTAAATAACTTCCATTTAAAATGACTTGACTTTTAACAATATAAAAATTGTAGCTATTAATAATAGAAAAAAAATTACTAAATTTGGTAATACTAAAATTTAAAGTCAAACTTCTATTGCATTATGAAGAATGTAATTTTTGTAAGACCTTCAAATTTTATCTCCAGTCTTTTTTTATCACTATAAAACAATATAAAATAACATATACATACATAACAACTATTATATTATTTATTAAACATCCCTCTTAAGTAATTCCATGTATTTAACATCATTCTCTTTATTTACTTTATCCCTTTACATATTGTAATCTTAAAAAAATAAAAAATAATAACAATTTTAAAATCCTTTATATGAAACAATCTCTTAAAATCTTTTCTTCTTATTCCACCTTCTTTGTATTTCAAAGCATTTACGGAATAACTTAGTTCTAGTTTTGCATCATTTTTATTGTACCTTGTACATCTATATGAAAACATAGCAAACAAGAAATTTACACCTGTAAATAAAAATTTATATGAAAATTTAAATAGGAGGTAGGCACTTTTGCGTGGGAATGTATTTTAAAAGGAGAAGTCGCCAATAGCAACCAAGGCCAACTCACCGGCAATTTACTCTCTCGCTTACTTTACAGTTTAAATCATTGAAAACAGGCTACGGATGGTCCGATTCGGCGCCTGTTCCCATCGTTCGATTCTTATGGAAAATTCGACTTTTTATTCTGTTTTCCATTCGAAGTAAATTAAAAAATCTGATTACCAACATCAGAGGTGGTGTGAGATCGATTGAATTGACGTTTCATTTCAATAACAGAGACAGCTCGCAAGCTTTCCATTGTATAGTTCTCGATCCATAGAAAACTTATTACTTCTCAAATTTCAGGTGCCCACGGATTCCGTCTTTGTTTTTGCATCCGCCATACAATGTGGCTCAATATTTTTAATGGTTTTATGTGCTGTAAAGCCTCTGGTATAATAGACTTTAAAAAAAATCTTATCATTTATTTTGTTTTCCTATCCGTGCTAAAATATCTATGATATAATTCACTTTGCAGACTTAGATAAGCCACTGATATCCTTGAAAAAAAATTCTTCCTTTCAATTTCTCTTCTTTCCCTTCAATCCAGGTGTTAATACATGACGGATTAAAAACCCACCGCACACATGTCAGACTGTGCTTGAAATGTACAACCTATTATTGGGCGATTGGACTTAGTGAAAGAATAAAAGAAGTGTAGTTGATGGTGTCCATTCATTCCACTATTTGGAACAAATCTGCACGATTCCATAGGCAACTTTTTCCCATCACCGAATTGGGAGGGATGTACTTCAGACCAGAAAAACAATAAGAGGACGTCAAGTTTTGCTTTAGTTGTACAGCTTAGTATTGGGCGATCGGACTCAGGAAGGGGAAATATCAGTAGTGCGGGTAATGTTTTCCATTCATTCCGCCGGAACAAAAAAATCTCCACCACTGTCATACACCATTTTCCCACACTCAATTAGGATTCGCTGTTTATAGGAAGAATAATCAAAAGTTATAATTAGTAGTGATGATAAAGCGGGAAAGCGGGTTGTTAATTGATTGAAAGATAAAAGAAGATCAGATTCCAATAAAAGCAAGAAAAAATCAATGGTGTTTAATGTAATAAAATAAATATGTGGATAATAGATTAACCATCATGAATAATCTACTTGTGCCCTATAAGACAACTGCATTAACATATGATATACCCGAGAAGTAGAAAAATTTAATTATATTGATTCTCCAACATCTAATGTGGACTGCTGCACTTTATAAGGCAATTGCATCAATATGTGGTATACATTAAAAAACTGGAAAATTTAAATTACATTAATTTCCAACATTTAATGTAAAGTGTCATTATAGATAAAATATAAAGTTCACTGTTTTTAGACGAGGAAAAATTAAAAACATTCTCTACATATTAGAAAATGATGATGAATGACCATATAAAATAGACTTATGTACACAAAACTATCATTTATGCATGTTTTTAATGCAGTAAATGATTTCATATATATGCTATATTTTTTTATTCAAACGCACTGTTTGATCCAGATAATAACATATAATATAAACTATATTTATGCACACATTAAATAAAATAAATATCAACTACCAACAAAAAAATTGATAACTCGAGATGAAATTATAAAACTCTGATATAAAAATACAGATGTGTGATTTTATAAAATACTTACCACACATGTATTTAATAATTATCAACAATTCTATATGACAAATAACAAAATACTTACCACACATGTATTTAATAAATATCAACAAATATATATAACTAACAACAAATTTATGTTAGCCGTATTTCAAAAAACTAAAAACTGTTCTATGTTGAACTTTAAAAAATAATTGAAAACAATGTTTGTTTAATATATTTAAAGTCCTTTAAAGGGAATGAATGATGAAAATTCCATTAATTTTGTATCAAAAAATTGTAGATCACAAAATAAAAAGGAAAGAAATGTAAAAACATAATTCTAAATTATTGACCTTCTATTCAGATTTAACAATGTCATTATATTCATCTTACAACATTGAATTTATTTTTATCAGTGTAATTAATAGTTCAAAATTTCTAAAATAAAAATTACATATAAAATATTAATTTTTTTTAAATCTATGCATAAGTTCATTATTTGTGATAGAAAGTATAATATTTTTGGGAGAAATCTTAAATAAGCATTTCAATTCAAGGAAATTTTTATATATATTTTATTGTTATGATTTTTGAATATTATATTAATTCTACAATTAGTTTGAGTCAATTAGACATGGAACGGACAATGTATTTCTACATATATATTACAATTCAACATAAAAAATATCATTATCTTTAAACAGAATTGAATCATGATCCTATAAACCTCTACAAAAATAAACATATTTATTAAAAAAATTTACATTAATATTACAAATAAATTTGAAACAAACAAAATATCATCATCATATTCATAGGAATACATTAATTTGAGATTAACTAATCTAACAATATCTGCACATCCAATATTTGGTATATGTGATGTAAGGTATTACAATTACATACCATTTCAAATCCACCTATTCTAATATACACATTAATAATGGAAATGAATTATTTACATAACACTACTTACACGAATTCAATGGTTTCATTTTATCAAACAATAAATTAATAAAAATAAACATAAAGACAAATTAATTAAATTTTACTATTCATATGACAAATCTTACATAAATTTTATGTTAACTCCAAAATATTTTAATGACCAAAAAAATATTTTAGAAAGAATAAAATCATAACCATATATTGCCGCTCTATAAAAATATCAGAATCAGTTTTGTCAGTAGCCCAAATTCCCAACCGGTTGCGTGGCCAATATGAAATTCTTATTTATTGTTTTTGTAAAAGAAACAATGTTACTCTGTCATATTGTCTGTTTTAAAAAAATTGTAGTTTGATAGCATTGTTTCCTTCCTTGGATTGATGGTCAGGAATGTGGTTAAGATGGCATTGTTGTTTTTGTTTAGTTAGTTGACGAACGCGATGAAAATCACATTGGTGTTTTTGTTTAGTTAGTTATTTTCTTCATTTTAATTTTTAATATATATTATATTGTTGAGGTTATGGTTGGTGATAAAATTTTGGTAATGTGGTAGTGCAGCTACAAAAGTTTATTGAAGATTCTATTTAAAAAAAATAAAAAATCGATTATAAATTTATTACAATATAATTAATAATTAGAATTATGAGGTGACATTTTTAATGTCATGTATTTGAAAATAGAAAGTAAATACAATTATATTTTTATATTAAAATTAATTTAAATAAAAATATTTAATAGTGAGGAAGATTATTATATTGAAATTATAAATTTATTACATAATATATTAATAATTATATTATTTATTGATTTGATTTAATATTTTTTCAAATATTAATTATATGTTGTGCACTTAATAAATTATAATACTATTTTTTCTATCAAAACAACATAAAATTATAGTAATAAAAATTTAAATATTAAATTTTTTATAATAATGTTTAATTTCTTTTAGAGAATCAATTAGATTTAATGTTTAAATGTAAACAGGATATTATAATTAAAACCCAAATGTAGAAGGGACATTAATCTGCACTAAAAAAGTGTTAAGTTAAATAATATTATTGGAATATTTAATATATTTTAATATTTCATTACAATTCAGTGTTTTGCATATTTAATTGTTTCACATGTATTTGTGTTTATGGAGCGTGGGAAAATCATGATGGTTGTAGACTTTGTCAAATCATGATGGTTGTAGCCTTTTTCATTTAATACACAAAATTAAATTTGTTAGCTATATCTTTATTTGCTTATCCATAATATGCAAATAGCTTGTTTTTTAAAGTCCAATTGTATAAAGAGAGAGAGACTAAGATTTAAAAATTAGAGGCTTTCATTTCACCTTTTTTTTTTTAATATTTTATAGTGGAAATTCATATGCAATCTTTTGAAATCGGTATTTGTGTTTTATATAACTAATATAATTTATACATTAGTTTTGTTGTGGTAATACATGTATATTGAAAAGCTGCTGATAAATAAAATTTAATTCTATTTTCACTCATAATAAATTTGAATGTTTATTATAAAAAATATTTATTGATTTTTTCAATTAATAAAATTTATTTATAATTTATAATATTTTAATAGTGTTATGTTGATGTTATTGTTTTATATTTTTCATATATTATATTTGTATTTAATTATAATGTAATGATTTATTTATTTAATTTACGAAAACATGTCAAATTTAAATAAATATTAAATCTTTTTATCAATCATAATATTGAAGATGATATGTCATCTATTATTTAAATCTTAGCATGGTGTTTAAACATATTCATGATCACATTGTCAATGAGTTGATGTGAATTGATTTAAGCTTATATTTTTGAAGATCATATTGGGACAAATGTCAAAATGAATTAATAGAACTAACTGTAAAATTAAGTTTTTCAAACACTTATCTTCACACTTAACACAACAAACACATTAATGTGGCATGACTTGAAGAATGTAATTCATGTCATTTCTCTAAAAAGTGTATTAATCTATTCTAGGTGGAAGATTGATAATATAATTGTGCATCCACTTCTTATGTCCTTATAAGTTCAACATCACTTCAATATAGTCTATTATTAAGAGTTCATATTAATGAATTATCATGCAAAGGAATCATAGTACGAATTTTTTTTCCATATTTTTTCCTTTCATCTTTGTTCTTTTTATGCATAAATTATCAAACATTTTCCTTCTATTTAATTAATTTGATAGTCATGCATCTACCTGATTGAGCATTTTCTTTTGTACCTAATCAATGATCTACATTCTCTTTTGAACAATGAACGTGTTCATTTTATCTTACTTTTGATGCATGTAATGCATTATTTTCACCACTTTGGACTATCAAGTTTTGTATCACCACCAATGTGGTTTTATTATATATGATTTAGACATTGATGTACTAACAAATATTTGTGTTTCTACATTAAAATTTGATATTTTTTTATTGCATGTTGATGTGCATATAAGGATGTAGAGGTTTTCCTAATGAGTTATCAAATCATTTTCTTTTATAGGTAAACCTCTTTTGCATTGTAGTTATTTACTATTTCATGAGATGAAAAAAATTATAATGCTTTTGGATTTTAGTTTTTTTTTGTTAGTTTGTGAGAAGCCTTCTGACAACACCAAAATAATTTGCTTGGGGAAAGATATATTATTCCTATTGTTGATTTGGTTCATCCCCTCTAGTATGTGATATATTAGTGTATGTTATAACATCATATAGTTCAACTCTTTGTTGAATGTTTAGGTTTGAAATTACATTACATATAGTTTTTTTGTAAAAAATTTCAATCCACTATCTACTTTGGAATATGCAGAATGTCAAACCAAAATTTGAAGACATAAACTTATTAATGTCTTGAACTAATTATTATTTTTATTTTGAACTAAAACACTCATTTCATTTATCAAATAACTTATACAAAACATATGTTTTGTATTTAACATGTAACAAAGACATGTTGAAATCATTAAATATGCCAATTATATGGAGCAACATAGAAGATGAGAGAAATAGAAACTTTGGATATCTGGATGATGAGCAATCAGACACAAATATTATTTTATTAAATAAAAAATCTCACATCTAATTTTTTAGATGAGTCTAGCTTGGCCAATGTTACTTTTGTTGAAATGAATTAGAGAAATGTCAAAATAAATTGATAAATATTATTGATGTAAAAAAAAATAGGCCAACCTTCCAGAGGCCATAACTTTTCACTCATAACTATCTCTAAGCTCTTCCACACACCAAAATGACCATACCAAAATTTTACATTCTACTGTAACCTAATCTATTCATTTATATTTGAATTTGATATATATTGGAGACCAAACATGATCATGTGAGAGTTTGAAATTAATTTATGGTGATTTTTCTGAGAATTTTCTATTTTTAGAAATTGTATATTTTTATAAATGGAAGTCAACCTTAGTTAAATTTTATTTTATAGGCTAATTTTAGTATTTAGGTTATGTCAAAATAAATTTATATCAGCATGTGCATGCATGTAAAACTTACTATAAGCAGCAGTTGATAAAAATAGACATTTTTTTATATTTTTAGATTTCTTGAATTTTTGCATGTCTACTCTAAATTATGAGTTGAGGCTTATTTAAGTATGGTTTGGATTTGTAATTGTTTCAAACAATTAATAGAAATCAATTTTGTGTATTGTTTCAAGGTTGTGGCCTATTAATAATTTTCTTATTCTTGTTAGTTTTTGGGTTCATTATCTAGTATCAGAGCAAGTTTAAATCTTAGAGGAATAATGAATAGAAAGAGGATGAGGAAGTGTTGCGTAGATGAACTAGACTATACAAAAATTTTAGAGGCAAGTTCAACAATTAACAGAGGTTATCACCAATCAGTAGAGAAGATAAAGTGGTGATGAAGAGGACACAGATCATGA
This sequence comes from Torreya grandis, assembly GCA_037957365.1. Lineage (NCBI taxonomy): Eukaryota > Viridiplantae > Streptophyta > Pinopsida > Cupressales > Taxaceae > Torreya > Torreya grandis. The sequence goes on from JARHVA010002686.1 coordinate 1,296,819, forward strand.
TGAATATGTTCAATAAGAAAAATAACAACAAGAGAAGCCACCATTGATAGAAGAGATGATGGTTTAAGCTTTAAAATAAAGAAAAAATGAAGGGATAAAGGTTGATGTTGTAGATAATATGGGCTATTTAAAACTAATGGTGTTGATTGATTGGATGAATAACATGGAGAATTTCTTCAAGAGAAAGACTATGAGAAAAGACAAGAAGGTAAAGTTTGCATGCATGAAATTGAAAGGTCATGCAATGATTTGGTGGTATCACATAAAAAAAAGATAGAGAAAAGGTAAAAGAAAGATCAATTCCTAAAAACTGGTGGAGAAGAAGCTGAGGGAATTTTTTTTTTTGGTGGATTATGCACAAACCTTATATAGAATATTTCAAAATTTAAGGAAAATGGATCATAGCATACAAGAGTATACAGATGGATTTTTTAAACATTCCCTACGAGTGGAGCATAATAAAATAGAAGAGTAGATGGTTGTAAGGTATATAAATGATTTAAAATTTTCCATTCAAGATGAATTAAGTATGCATAAAATACTTAACATGGAGGAGGATTTTCAATTAGTTTTGAAGGTAAAATAAAAACAAAATAGACAAAATTTTAGGAGGACATCTATTGGTCCAAGAAGAAGAAGATCCACTCCAATTAAGGAATAAGGTGGGTTTAATACCACCAGGCATGGATTTAATGCCAATAAAGGTGAATCATCACATGGTTTAAAAAGACAAGATGATAATAGGTAAGGGTTTCAATACCAACAAAGAGGAAAAGGATTTCAGAGAGGATGAGGTTATGGTGGTGCTAGAGGATAGTTTTTGAATTAACATAGATATTATATTTGTTATAGATGTGGAGAAGAAGGGCATAGAGTGTTTGAGTTTTCACACAATCAATATCAATAAAGGAGGCAAGAAGATCGCTTAGAAGTAAATATAGTTGATAAAATAGAAGAACAAAATATTGAATTTGCACCAGTTGATGTTGGAGAGAATCTCATGATCAGAACCATTATCTCTCTAAAGAAGTATCAAGTGTAGAATAAAAAGGGTGGTGATGCATGACTACAATTAAATATTTTTTGAATAAGATGTACTTGAAGTGGTAAGGTATGCAATGTAATTATAGAATGTGATAGTTGTGAGAATATTATTTCTAAAAAAATGATTGAGAAATTAAATCTACAATATGAAAAGCATTCTAACACTTATCAAATTTTATGATTTAATAAATGGGATGAGACTATAGTGAATAAAAGGTACTTATTCAAATTTTCTATAAGAAAATCTTATAATGATGAAATATGGTGTGATATTTTAATTATAGATGCATGCCATGTATTATTGGGGACATAGTGGTAATTTGACAAGATACTAGTTCATGATGGAACAAATAATACATACACTTTTTAAAAAGGTGGTAGAAAGGTTATTTTGTTACCTATTAAAGTAAAGAAGATAGAAAACATGCTCTGTACTAAATAATCCAAGATATGAATGTGGGAGGTTTCTATTATACAATAGTAGCAAAGAATGAAGAAAGAAAAATGATGCTAATACTAACATAAGAAGCAAGAGTGTCGAAAGAATATATAGATGTTATTCCTGATGATCTACCAGAAAGTTTACCATCAAAGAGAGATATTCAACATCACATTAATTTGATTCTGGGATTAAATCTACCCAATTAAGTAGTTCATAAGATGAGTCCAAAAAAACATGTAGAATTAAATAAAGAGGTTACTAAATGGCTAAGGAAGAAAATGATAAGGGAGAGTATGAGTCCATGTGCAATACCAACATTGCTAAGTCAAAAAAGATGTAAGATGGATAATGTGTTTGGATAGTAAAGTAATTAATAAAATTATCATAAAGTATAGGTTTTCTATACCTCATTTGGATGATATGATAGATGTTCTTGCAAGAGAAAAATATTTTATCAAGATTGATCTAAAGAGTGGATATTATCAAATTTGAATTTGTGAAAAGATGAGTTAAAATTTGTAATCAAGACTAGTGATGGCTTATATGAGTGGATGGTCATGGCATTTAGATTATCTAATACACTTAGAACATTTATGAGGGTGATGAATATAGTGCTATGAGAATATATTGGTAAGGTTTTGGTTATTTATTTTGATGATATTTTAATATTTAGTAATAATAAATAAAAACACTTACAACATTTTATAATGGTAATAGATTTGATAAAAAATGAAAATTTCTATGCAAATTTGAAGAAGTTAAAGTTTATGTAGAATAGTTTGGTATTTTTGAGATTTATTGTTTCAGAAGATGGTGTGAAGACAAGATAAAGACAATTGTTTATTGGCCTATTCTGAAAATCTTTATAAAGGTAAGAAGTTTCCATGGTTTAGCAACTTTTTATAGAAAGTTTATTAAGAAATTTAGTAGTATTGTGACACCAACAGAATACATGAGAGGGAAGGAATTTGCATGAACTAGCATAGCCATAGGAAGATTTGAATTTTTGAAGAATAAGATTATAGAAAGACTAATTTTAGCATTACCAAATTTTAACAAAGTGTTTGAGGTTGATTTTGATTCTTTATTTGTGAGAATTGGTTGTGTGTTGAGTCAAGAAGGAAATCTAATAACATATTTTAGTGAAAAATTAAATTAGATAAGGACAAAGTATTATACTTATGATGTTGAACTTTATGCAATTCTAAAAGCATTAAGACATTAAAGGCATTACTTGGTACCTAAAGAGTTTATTCTATTTACATATCATGAGGCTTTGAAGTATGTGAATACAGAAAAAAAAGTTTAATAGTAGGCATGCAAATTGAATTTCTTTCTTGCAAGGGTATATTTTTTATGTTGAAGCTTAAATAGAATCAGGTAGCTAATCCTTTAATTAAGAGAGTAGAATTATTAACTAATATAATGAGTGAAGTAGATGGATTTAAAGTTATTAAAAAGTTATATGATATTGATCCATATTTTGGCAAGATTGTTGAATAATATAGGAATCCATTATTAGATGGGATAGATATATTTCATGAGGAGAATATTATACAAGAAGGTTATCTATTTAAAGGGAAATAATTATGTATTCTAGTTAGGTCTGTACAAGATAATATAATAAGAGAATTATATAATGATGGTTTGGCTGGACACTTTGATATGATGAAGACAATAACTTTGGTGGAGAAAAACTATTTTTTTCAAAGATGAAGAGAGATGTGACAAGGTATGTTTCAAGGTGAAAAATATGTCAAGTGGTTAAAATACAATTATAAAATACTAGACTATACATGCCATTATTGGTTGCATGAGGAACATGGATAGATTTGAGTATGGACTTTGTGTTGGGATTGCCAAATACACAAAGAGGTAATGATTTAATTTTTATTGTTGTAGACATATTTTTAAAAATTATTCATTTTATTTAATGTAAGAAAATGAATGATACCACTATAGTTGTAAAATTTTTTTTTATGGATATTGTGAGATTGCATGGTATTCCAAACACTTTAGTTCAGATAGAAATACAAAAAAAATAATTCATTTTTTGAAGATTTTATGGAAGAAGATGGGTACTAAGCTATAATTCAGTAGTGCATATCACCCATAAATAGACGAAAAAACAAAAATTATGCATAGGAGCTTGAGAAATTTATTGAGATGCATATTGGAAGAGAAGTCAAAGCGATAAGACTTAGATTTTCAACAAGTATAGTTTGCATATAACAATTCAGTGAATAGATTAACTAGAAATTTACCTTTTAAAATTGTTTATGAGAGAAATCCTACGAGTATTTTAGATTTGATATAATTTACAATTGCAGATTGAATTAGTGATGATGTAAAAGTATTTACAGATCATATGTAATAATATTAAGGAGTAAGAAGAAAGTTGCAAGAATGTAATGAGAAATATAAAGCAACAAAAAATGTCAAAAGAAGATCCAAGGTATTTGAAGAAATAGATTTTGTAATGGTTTACTTAAGGAAAGATAAATTTTGAAAAGACACGTACAATACACTGAAGTACAATCAAGTTGGGCCATGCAAAATTGTGAAAAAAATTAATGGTTTTGTATATGAGGTGAATTTATCACAAAATTTTGATATATCTCTAGTATTTAATGTTTCATATTTATATTAAATCCATTGAGAAGATGGTGAAAGTGATGAAGATGAAGAAGTAAATTGGAAGCAAGAAGTCCTAAAGAGAAAGAAAGACAAAATAGTGCATGTTTTAGATATGAAGACAGTGAGCAGAAGGCAAGAAAATTATAATAGTTATTTGGTGTATTGGGAAGGATTGCAGCAAGAAGACAACACTTGGATTACAAAATGGGACTTTAAAAAGATTGACAATGAAAAATGACAACAATACAATCAGAGGAACTCGGCGGAGCTAAGTTGTTTTCAAGTAGAGAAGAATGATGCAGAAAAAATAGGCCAACCTTCTAGAGGCCATAAATTTTGACTCATAACTCTATTTGAGCTCTTCCACGTGCTAAAATGACCATATCAAAAAGTGTAATTCTATCTGAAGTGATTCTATCCACTTAGTTTTTATTTCAATATATTTTGGAAGCCAACCATGATCAATTGAGGTTCCAAAATTAACGTTTAATAAATTTATCATGAATTTTCCATTTTTAGAAATTTTATATTTTTAGAACTGGAAGTGAACTTCAGTTGAATTTTGTTTTATAGGCTAATTTTAGTATTTAGGTTATTTTGATAAATTTTTAAAGCTGCGGGTGCTTGCATGAAAAAATATAAATAATGGTTGCTAAAAAAAAATGATTCTATTTAATTTTTAGATTTTAAAAATTTTTACATGTCAATTTTAAATTTCATATTGAAGTTTATTTAAGTATGATTTTAGTTTGTAATTATTTCAAGCAATCAATACAAATCAATTCTGATTATTGTTTCAAGATCTTAACCTATTGATAATTTTTGAATTTATTAATAATTATAAAATTAAATTTCTCAACACTTTTCTTCATACTTAACCTCTTCCCTTCCGATAAAAAAATAATAATAATAAAATAATTTATAGAATGTAATCCATGTCACTCCTTTAAAAGGTGCTTTAACCTGGTCCAATTGAAAGATTAAAATCTCGTTGTGCATCCATGTCTTTTTCTTTACATGTATCATCGCTTCAAAATTATCCATTAAGTGGTCATATTAAAGCATTTTCATGAAAATCAATTGTACAATTTTTCCCTTTCCCCTTCCCTTTTTCTTTAGTTTTTCCATTAATTTATTCACCATTTTTCTTATGTTTAATTGTGTCGATGGTCATGCAGCTATATGATTGAGTATTTCCTTTCAGCGTGGCTAACAGTCCACATTCTCTTTTAAAGGATGAACGCGATCATCTTGTCTCAGTTTTCTTGCATGTAACGTATTGTGTTCTCCACCTTGGAGTGCCAGCTTTTGTCACAATAGATATGGTTTTGCTGAATATGTTTTTCACATTTGATTCGCTCGAAGATATTTGTGTTTATACATTTTATTTTTATTTTTTTTAATATATATTTTATTCTTTATTTTTTTTATTTTATATTTTATATTTTTTTTAATTTTGATGCGTGTGAGATTTTGATTTTTTGGGGGTTTGGTTTTTTTGGGGTTTGGTTTTCCTAATCGACTATAAAATCGTCTTTTTGTACGTGCCTTTTTCAATTTCTATTCTTAACTATCTTAAGACATGAGAAGAGTGCGTATTACCTTTGATTTTTAGATTTTTTTTGGTTTGAAGAAAAGCCTTACCACAACACAAAAATTATGCATGAAACCATATTTTTCGATATCGTTTGGTCATTTGTGTCAGCTCCTGTATAATATGTGATACATTAATTTATGTTAAAATATTATATATTTCAACTTTTTGTTAAATGTTCTGCTTTGTTAGGGTATGATATAATTTCGAAAATAAGTAAAAAATGCTTCAATATTTAATTTTGAAAATGAGAAATGTTAAATTAAAAGTTGAAGATTGAAATTTATTAATTTCTTAAATTAATAATTATATTTTTTTCGAAAAAAAGAAAAAGAAAAATTCATTTATCAATTTATTTATCTACAAGATAAGTTTTAATTTCAACACATTTTTAAAAATAATAATATCATTAACTATGGTAATTGTATAGAGCAATGTAGAATATACGAAGAAAAAAATATTATAATTTAAAATAAAAAATTGTAAAGCATATCTATATATTAATCAAACAAGGATATGGTACAACATGAATTATACAAAAAAATGCATGGATAAGTCACATCCCACAAGCATAACTAAATCAAGGATGAAAACACTCAAATTTTGTTATGAAAACAATAACAATAAATCTTAAGTCCCATTCATAAATTGAAGCTAATTTAGTGAATGACAATCTTAGAGAAATTTATGTTATATTTTATAAGGCAAATATTGAATCACAAACATTTTGAATGTTTGAAGTTATACATGCATATACATATACACATATACATACATACATACATATATATGTATATCTATTTCTATACATATATTATGCTTAACATTTATTCTTTAAAATCGTTAATATGGGACGATCATTCTTGTAACTCAAGATAAGTTTAAATAACTTCCATTTAAAATGACATAGGTTTTGAAAATATAGAAATTATAAAAATTAACAATAGAAAAGAATTATTCAATTTGGTAATATTAAAATTCAAGGTCAAACTTTTATTATATTATGAAGTGTGAGATTTTTATAAGACCTTAAAATTTTGTCTCCAATCTTTTTTTAATCAATATTTGAGAATGCAAAATAACATATGCATATTTATCAACTAAAAAAAGTAAAGATTCTATTTCTTATTAGACCTTCCTCTTAATTAATTACATATATTTATCATCCATTCCCTTTATTTAATTTATCTGTTTAGATTTTTTAATCATAAAAAATAATTTAATTTTAAAATATTTTATATCAAACATTATCTTCAAATCTTTTATTCTCATTGATGTAGAAAAAAATAGGCCAACATCCAGAGGCCATTACTTTTGATCCCTAATTCCCCTTGAGCTTTTCCACGCACCAAAATGACTATATCAAAATTTTCATTGCTTCCATAAGCTCCACTTTCTGCTTCAAGGTATTTTTCAAAAAACATTGGAGGCCAACGAAGACCTTCTGAGAATCTAAAATTGAAGTTTAATAAAAAAATTTGATTTTTTTTATTTTTAAAAATTTTATATTTTTATGATTAGATGTGAACTTATATTAAAATTCATTTAATAGGTTAATTTTAGTTTTTAGAACATTTTGAGAGGGTTTTAGAGTCATACATGCTTGCATGCGAAACTTAATTTAAATAACAACTGCTAGAAATATATATTTTTTAGATTTTAGATTCTTTTTCAAAATGTCAAATCTAATTTTGTGTTGAGGCTTATTTAATCATGGTTTGGATTGTAATTAGTGAAAATAATTTAATGTGAATAAGTAAAAATTAATTTTAATAAGCTTTATGTAATTGTATTTTCTTGTCTTGATAGTTTTTAGTTTCATTATCTAATATCAGAGCAAGGTTGAATCTTAGAGTAATAAAAAATGGTGAGAGGATGAGGAGGTATTGCATAGATGAAACAGAATATATTATAAATACATAGGAAATTGAAATAATTAATAGATGTTATCACTAATAAAAGAAAAAGATAAGGTGGTGATGAAGCCAAGGAAGACACAAATCATGATGAAGAAATTTAGAAAGAAGAAAAACCACAAGATCAACCACCATCAATACAAGAGCGGATGGTTCAAAATATAAAAGGAAGGAATGAAAAAATTATGGTTGATGTTTTAGATTATTGATGTAGTTTAAAACTAGAAGAGTTGATAGATTAAGTGAATAGCATGGAGATGTTATTTGAATGAAATAATATGAGAAAACAATAATATAAAGTTTGCATACATGAAATTCAAAGGTCAAGGTTGAATCTTAGAGGAGTAATAAATGGTGAGAGGATGAGGAGATATTTCATAGATCAAACAAACTATATAAGAACTACATAGGTAATTGAAACAAATAATAGAGGTTATCACCAATCAGAGAAGAAGATAAGGTGGTGATGAATCCAAGGAAGACACATCATGATGAATAAATTCATCAAGAAGAAGAACAACAAGATCAACCACCATCGATGCAAGAGAGGATGGTTCAAAATATAAAAGGAATCAATGAAAGAATCATGGTTGATGTTTTAGATTATCAAAGTAGTTTAGAATTAGAGGCGTTGATAGATTGAGTGAATAACATGGAAAAATTATTGGAATGAAAGACTATGAGAGAAGACAAGAAGATAAAGTTTACATGCACAAAATTGAAAGGTCATGAAATGATTTGGTGGGATCACCTATATAAAGAGAGACATATAAAACATTAAAAAAAAAAAATTAATTCATGAAAAAAGATGGAGAAAAAACTTAAGAAAAAATTTCATCCTATGAATTATGCACAAACCTTATATAGAAGATTTCAAAATTTAAGGCAAAAATTTCACAATATACAAGAGTATAAAAATGAGTTTTAGAAGCTTTATATATGAGTGGAGCGTGATGAAATAGAAAAGAAATATTGATTCAAGATATGTAAATGGTTTGAAATTTACTAATCAAAATGAATTAAAAATGTATAGAATACTTTCCATAATGGAGGCTTATCAATTAGCTTTGAAGGTAGAAGAAAAATAAAATAGATAGAATTTTAGAGGAATGTCTTTTGTTCAAAGAGGAGGCAAATATCTTATAATAAGGGGATGAGGTGGGTTTAATACCAATAAAAGTGAATCATCACATGGTATGTAAAGGTAATATGAGAATAGGTAAGGGTTTTCATACCAACAGAGAGGAAGATGGTTTTAGAGGAAATGGGGTTACAATGGTGCTAGAGGATGGTCTTCGAATCAATGTAGATCTTATTTTTGTTATAGACTATGGAGAAAGGAATAGGTCATCTCAGTATTCATAATATCAAGATCAAGAAATGAGGCAAGAGGATCATCCAAGAGTGAATCTAATTGAATCTAAGATAGAAAAGTAAAATATTGAAATTGCACTAGTGGATGTTGAAGAGAAACTCATGATGCAATGATCGCTCCATGAAAGCTATAAATATATAAGAAAGAATATAGTGATGTATAGATGCAATCAAATATTTTTAAAACAAGATGTAATTAAGGTAGAAATTATCCTAAGTAATTATAGATGGAAATAGTTGTGAAAATATTATTTCTAAAGAAATGATAGAGAAACTGGACTTACAATGTGAAAATAATCCTAATCCTTATCATATTTCATATTTTAAAAAATGGAATGAGGTTACCATAGATAAAAGGTGCTTAATCATGTTTTCTATAAGAAAAAATTATAATGATAAAATATGGTGTGATGTTATTCTGATAGATGCATGCAATTTGTTATTGGGGAGACCATGGAAATTTGATAGAAAAGTAATTCATGATGGAACAATAAATAATCATGCATTTTTAAAAGGTGGTACAAATATAATTTTTTTACCTCTTAAAAAGGAAGAACAAACAGAAAGCATGCTTTCTACTAAAAAAATTATCTAAGATATAAAGGTAGTACGTGGTTGCTATGTATTAGTAAAAAAGATTGAAGATATGAAAATGTTGGAAATATCAACAAAAGCAACAAGAGTGTTGAAAAAATATCTAGATGTTATGCTTGATGAGATACCAAATGGGTTACCATTGAAGAGAGATATTAAGCATCACATTGATTTGTTTCCAAGACTAGGTCTACCCAATTAACTAGCTTATAGGATGAGCCCAAAAAGGTGTAGAATTTAATAAATTGATAGCTAAATTATTGAGAAATAAGCTGATAAGGGAGAGTATGAGTCCATGTTAAACACCAACATTTCTAACTCCAAATAAAGATGAAGGATGAAGAATATGTGTGGATAATAGAGCAATTAATAAAATTACAATCAATTATAGATTTCATATACTTTGTTTACATGATATGATGGATGTACTTATATAAGCAAAATATTTTACCAATATTTATCTAAGAAGTGATTATTATCAAATTTAAATTCATGAAGGAGATGAGTGAAAAACTACATTCAAGACTAGGGATGGCTTATATGAGTGGATGGTGATACCCTTCAGATTATCTAATACATATAACATATTTATGAGGATGATGAATACAATGCTATGAAAATATATTGGTAAGTTTTTGGTTGTTGGTTTTGATGATATTTTAATATTTAGTAAGACTAAAGAAGAACATTTAAAACATTTGAAAATGGTATTATATTTGTTAGGAAAAGAGAAGTATCTAAATTTGAAGAAGTGCAGGTTTATGTAGAACAGTTTGATATTTTTGGGATTTATAGTTTTAGTAGATGGTGTTAGAATGGATGAATAAAAGATAAAATAAAATTTTGGGTGGCCTATTTTATACAAATATTATAAAGGTGGGAAGTTTGCGTGGTTTAGCAAATTTTTATAAAAAAAATATTAAAATTTTTAGTAGTATTATGGCACCAATAACAAATTGCATAAGAAGGAAATAATTTACGTAGACTAGAGTAGTCATAGAAAGCTTTGAAATTTTATAGAAGATGATTATAGAAAGACTAATTTTAGTATTCCCATATTTTACCAAATTGTTTGAGGTTGATTGTGATGCTTCATTTATGAGAATTGGTGTTGTGCTGAGTCCAGAAGGAAAGTTAGTAGCATATTTTAGTAAAAAGTTGAATGAGGTAAGAACAAAGTATTATAATTATGATGTTGAACTTTATGCAATTCTATAAGCATGAAGACATCAGAGACATTATTTGATACCTAAGGAGTTTATCCTATATAAATATCATGAGGCTTTGAAGTATGTTAATACACAAAAGAAAGTGAATAATAGGCATACAAAATATGTAACTTTCTTTTAGGGGTATACTTTTGTGTTGAAACATAAATGAGGAAAACAAAATCGGGGAGATAATGCATTGAGTAAGAGAGGAGTATTATTAACTACTATGGTGAGTAAAGTAGTTGGATTTGAACCTATTAAATAATTATATGTTACTGATCCATATTTTAGAGAGGTAGTTGAGTAGTGTATGAATCCATTAATAGGTGAGATACCGATCATGGTGTGTATCTTATACAAGAAGATTATCTAATCAATGTGAAAAAATTATGCATTCTGGTTTGATCCCTACGAGACAATATAATAAAATAATAACATAGTAGAGGTTTTGCTAGACATTTTGGTAAAATAAAGACAATAGCTTTGGCAGAGGAAAAGTATTTTTGGCCAAAAATGAAGAGAGATATGCCAAGGTATGTTTCTATGTGTGTGATATGTCAGGTGGCTAAAGAACATGAATAAAATACTAGACTATACATGCCATTACTAGTCCCAAGAGGACCATGGACATATTTTAGTATGAAATTTGTGTTAGGATTACCAAATACACAGAGAGGTAATGATTCAATTTTTGTTATTGTAGACATATTTTTTAAAATGATTTATTTCATTACATTTAAGAAAACAAAGGATGTCACTAGAGTTGCATAATTACTTTTTAATGATATTTGATATTATATGGTGTTCCAAAAACTATTACACCAAATAGGGACATGAAATTTGTAGGTCATTTTTTACGGACTTTATTGAAAAAGATAAACACTAAGCTACAATTTAGTAGTGCATATAACCCACAAGTAGATAGACATATAGAATTTGTGAATAAGAGCTTGAAAAAGTTGTTGTGATGCGTAGTGGGAGAGAAGCCTAAGCAATAGGACTTGGCTTTACCATACACTGAGTTTACATATAATAGTTGAGTAAATAGATTGATTAAAAAATCACTATTTCAAATTATTTATGGGATAAATCTTATACATATTTTAGATTTGATACAATTAGGAGTTAGAGATCGAATTAATGTTGATGCCAAAGTATTTGTAGAGCATATACAATAATTGCAAGGAGTATGAATAAAGTTGTAGGAAAGTAACAAGAAATATAAGACATCAGTAGATGTTAGAAGAGGACCCAAGGTATATGAGCAAGGAGAGTTGGTAATGGTTTACTTGAGAAAAAAAAGATTTTCAAAAGGCACATACAACAAATGAAAGCACAAGAAAATTGGTCCATGTATAATTATGAAGAAAACCGATGACAATGTTTATAAGGTAAGTTTAACACAAGATTTTGATATCCCTCAAGTGTTTAATTTTTTATATTTACACAGATTCTATGGAGAAGATGATGAAGGTGATGAAGATGAAGAAGTAAATTGGCAACAATAGGTTCCAAAGAAGAAGGAAAAGATAGTGTAGGTTTTGGATATGAGGATAGTGAGCAGAAGGTAAATAAATATTAACAAGTATTTGGTCCAGTTGGAAGGATTACAACAAGAAGAAAACACTTGGATTAGAGAATGAAAGACAAAGAAGATTGAAAAAAAAATGGCAATAGTACGATCAGGGCAATTCATAGGAACTGAGTGGTTTTCAACCAGAGTTGAATAATGCAAAAAAAATAGGGCAACTTTCAAAGAACATAAATTTTGATCTGTAACTCTCTTTGAGCGCTTCCTTGCACCAAAATGACCATCTCAAAAAAAATTCTATTGCCCTAAACTGCACTTTTTTATTGGAGGCATGTTTTGAAAAATTTTAGAGGCCAAATGAGACCATCTAAGGGTCTAAAATTACAGTTTAATGATTTTTTCTAGATTTTTTTATTTTTAAAAATTGTATATTTTTGTGACCGGATGTGAACTTCAATCAAAATTCATCCAATAAGATAATTTTAGTGTTTAGAATATTTTGGGAATTATCTAGAACTGCACGCACTTGCATGTAAAATTTATTATAAATTGCAGCATCTAAAAATAGAAATCTTTTTAGATTTTAAATTTTTTTTTGAATTTTACATGTAACTTTAATTCTGAATTAAACTTAAAAATAATTTAAGTTGTAATTAATAAGAGACATTAAATATAAATTAATACAAATTATTTTTTAGAAGCTTTATCTATTAATATTTTCTTGTCTTGATAATTTTCAATTTCATTACTCCTTCCACCTCCATCCTATTTCCAATCATTTAAAAAATACAATATCTTAAAATCTTTTGTTCTCATTGCACCACCTTTCTATTTCAAACCATTTAAAAAATAATTTTAGTTTTAGTTTTCTACATCTATATGAAAACATAGCAAACAAGAAATCTACACCTATGAATAAAATGTATATAAAATTTTAAATAGGAGGTAGGCACTTTTACGTGGGACTGAGTGTTAAACGAGGGAGTCGCCAATAGTAATGAAGGACAGCTCACCGGCAATTTACTCTCTCGCTTACTTTACAGTCTAAATCATTGAAAATAGGCTACGGATGGTCCAATTCAGAGCCTATTCCCATCGTGCAGTTCTTCTGTCTCTTATGGAAAATTCGACTTTTTATTCTATTTTCCATTAGAAGTAAATTAAGAGATCTGATTACCAAAATCAAAGGCGGTGTGTGATTGATTGAATTAACGTTTCATTTCAATAAAAAAGACACCTCGCACGCTTTCCATGTATGGTTCTCGATTCATAGAAAACTATTATTTCTCAAATTTGAGGTGCCACTAATTCCGTCTTTGATCGTGCATCCGACATACATTGTGGCTCAGAAACTTTTTTGGGTTTTATGTGCTGTAAAGCCTCTGGTATAATAGACTTTAAAAAACATTTATCATTTATTTTCCTTTCCTATCCGCGCTAAAATAATTGTAGTATCTATGATATAATTCACTTTGCAGATTTAAGTAAGCCATTGATATCCTGCAAAAAAAGTTGCTTCCTTTCAATTTCTTTTCTTCCCTTTCAATCCTGTTGTTGATACATGACGGATTAAAAAACCACCACATACATGTCAAGCTATGCGAGAATTGTACAACCTATTATTGGGCTATTGGACTTAGTGAAAGAATAAAAGTAGTGTAGTTGATGGTGTCCATTCATTCCACTTTGGAATAAATCTCCACCCTTCCATAAGCAAATTTTTACCTTCACCGAATTGGGAGGGAACTGCTGTAGACAGGAAAAACAATAAGAGGACGTCATGTTTTGCTTTAGTTATACAGCTTATTAATCGATGATAAAGTAGTGCGGGAAATGGTTTCCATTCGTTCCGCAGGAAGCAAAAAGTCCACCACTGTTATACACCATTTTCCCACATTCAATTACGATTTGCTGTTTACAGGAATAACAATAGTAAGTTATAATTAGTAATGCTGATAAGTGGGAAAAGTGGGTTATGAATTGTTTGAAAGATAAAAGAAGACCGGATTCCAATAAAATAAAGAAAAAATTAATGGTGTTTAATGTAATAAAATAAATATGCGCATAATAGATTAACCATCATGAATAATCTATCTGCGCCCTATAAGACAACTACATTAATATCTGATATATATGAGAAACGGGAAAATATAATAAAATTGATTAGATCCAACATCTAATGTAAACTATTGCAGCTTAAAAAACAACTGCATCAATATGTGATATACAGGAAAATATAATTATATTGATTCTCCTACATCTAATGTGAACTGTCATCAGGGTTAAAATAAGCTTCAATTTCTTTAACGTGAGAAGAAATTGTAAGAACATTCTCTACATTTTAGATAATGATGAAGCATGACCATATAAAATAGACTTATGCGCATAAAACTATCATTTATGCATGTTCTTAACGCAGTAACATTCTCTCAGATATTACCGTTTTATATATATGCTAACTTTTTTATACAATCTTACTATTCGATTGGGTTAATAACACATAATTTGAACAACTATATCCTTGTATAAAAGTACACAAGTATTATTTATGTATTTAATAAACATCAACAATTTGTATGACTAACAACAAATCTATTCTAGTCGCATTTTAAAAACCTACAAACTATTCAATGCCAAACATAAAAAAATAAATGAAAACAATGTTAATTTAAAATATTTAAGGACCTTTAAATAGAATGATCAAAATATCATTAATTTTGTATGAAAAACTTTTATATCACAAAATAACACAGAAAGAAATGTCAAACATAATTTTAAATTATTGACTTTTTATCCAGATTTGAGATTTGAGAATGCAATTATATTCATCTTTCAACATTAAATTTGTTTTTATCATTATAATTAATATTTCAAAAAATTTAAATAAAAAACTATTAATATATATTTTTATTTTTTTTTAAAATCAATATATAAGCTCATTATTTGTGATAAAAAGTATAATATTATATTGAGAGAAATCTTAACTAAACAGTTTAGAACAAATAAATTTCAATATTTATATTATTGTTATGATTCTTGAATATCAAGATAATTTCACCATTAGTTTAGGTCAATTAGACATGAAACAAACAATGCATTCCCATATATGCAATAGAATCTAACCAAAAAAAATATTATTATTAAAAAAAATAAAAATAGAATCATGATTCTCTAAACCTTTACAAAAGTGTAAGAAAATAATAAACATATTTATTAAAAAATTGGCATTAATGTTTGAAATAATTTGAAACAGACTAAATATGGTCACCATATTCATGGAAATACACTGATTTTAGAATAACTGATCTGACAATATCTACATGTCCAATATTTGGTATATGTGTGGTAAGCTATCACAATTACATACCATTTCAATTCCACCTATTCTTATATACGTTTTAATAATGGAGATAAACTATTTACATAGTTTTACTTATAAGAATTTAACGTTTCTATTTTATTAAACAATATATTATTATAAAAATAAATAAACGTTAATTTTATGTTAGCTTTAAGATATTTTAATGATAAAAATATTTTAGAAAGACTGAAATTATAACCATATAAATATATAATTTTTATTGTTAAATGTATTATTAATCGAAATTAATACTATCATTAATAATTTTTTATTTAATTTTATATATTTTAATATATTATAAAACATATTCATTATTTTAATTTTAATTTTTCAATTCAAAATAAATAATCCATTTTAATAATGTTATTAAAATATTTTATTTGTTTAAAAATATAAAAAAATTCACACACACTCTAAAACCTTCTTTTCAATACGTGTTAGGTTTCTCATCTTAAACATTTAGAGATCATTTAATGAATGTCTCTTATTTTATACATACTGTAGACTTGGTATTACCACCTTGATCATTTAATAAATTGTCGAACAGTGCTTTATTTTTAAAAACCACCTAACACTAGTAGCAAAAGATATTACCGCTCTATGAAAATATTATAATCAATTGAAAAATTAGAGGTTTTCATTTCATAGTATTTTAAAATATTTTATAATAGAAATTTATATGTAATCTTTTTAAATTGTACCTTATATAAGTAATAGATTTTATATATTAGTTTTGTTTTGGTAATACATGTATATTGAAAATTATCGATAAATAAGATTTAATTCTATAACAAACATTTCTATAACAAACATTTCTATAATTTGTAGTGCTTTTCATTTCTAGTATTTTTTGTAAGATTGTCAGTAGCCTTCTGACAACACAAAAATAATCCATTTAGGATAAGATATATTATTCTCATTGTTGATTTGGTTCATCTCCTTTGGAATGTGATATATTATTATATGTTATAACATCATATATTTCAACACTTTCTTGAATTCTTAGGTTTGGTTTTACTTTACATACAATTTTTTGGTAAAAAAATGTCATCCATTATCTACTATTGAATATGTAGAATGTCAAACAAAAATTTGAAGACTTAAACTTATTAATGTCTTGAGATAATTACTATTTTTATTCTAAATAAAAACACTCATTGAATTTATCATATCAATTATAAGAAACAAATGCTTTGGATTCAACAAGGACATGTTGAAATCATTAAATATGCCAATTGTATGGAGAAGCATATAAGAAATGAGGAATATAAATTTTAGAAATTTGGATGATGAGTAATCAAACACAAATATTATTTTATCAAAACAAAAATAAATGTGATAACATCTAATTTGTGAGTTGAGTCTAGCTTGGAAAGTGTTTCTCTTGATGAATTCCATGCCATATTTTATTGAACAGGTATCGAACCACTTAAATTTTGAATGTTTTGGTTTATGCATATAAAAAAATACACAGGCCCAACCTAGATTCCTTAAAATCATCAAAATTTAATGATCTCTCCCATAAATATAAACAACTGTAAAAAAATCCATTTAAAATGACATGGGCTTTGACAATACATAAGTTGTGTAGACTAAAAATAGAAAAAAATGACATTTGACTTTGTAATACTAAAAGCTAGGGCTGAACATTCATTGAATTATCAAGAGTTTGATTCCTATAAGGCCTTTGGATTTCAGCTTCTTATGTTTTGATCTATATCTAAGAATGCAAGATGGCTTAAGCATACATGTTAGGAAAAAAATAGAAAACACTGTATTCCTTTTCAAACCTCCCTCTTAATTGATTGCATGTATTTCACATCCATTCTCTTTGTTTGCTTTATACTTTTACATCTTCTAATCATGATAAAATAAATCAATTTTTAATCCTTTTTGTCAACTATATTATTATACTCTTTTATTCATATTCCACCTCCTTTATTTTTTGATCCATTTAGAAAACACTTATTTTAGTCTATCTGCATTTGTATTGCACCTATGTAATGGAATTTATAGTCTAGGTTTGTATGAAAACATAGAAAACAAGAAATACACACCTATTTATGAAAATCTATATTCTAATTTAGTGAAGATCTTAAATTGTGGGCACATTGATGTTGATTAATGCTAAAATTAGTGATCAAAATTGAGCCCATCCTAGCCTTTCAAAAATCTTGAAGCCCATCAAATAAATATATGATGAAATTAGGCTATTAAAAAAAATTATAAATTACTTGAGATCATCTCTCTCTCTCTCTCTCTCTCTCTCTCTCTATATATATATATATATATATATATATATATATGTGTGTGTGTATGTATATGTATATGTCTGTATGTATATGTATATGTATATATATCTATGTATGTATGTATGTATATATGTATGTATGTACATGTGTGTTTGTACATCATCATCATCATCATCATCATCATCATCATCATCATCATCATCATCATCATCATCATCATCATCAT
>JARHVA010002686.1:1322500-1325000 GCA_037957365.1 Torreya grandis
TCTCTTCTAATGTTTGTTACTTTTGAAACATGAAACGCAAATAATTATTAATTATTAAATTCATTTATTTTCATTAACCTAAATCAAAATCATGCCTTTAAAAAAATTTAACAAGACACACTCAAACTCATTGTAGGTAAATCTCATTGGCTTGTTGGTGACTTTAATTTTTTTTAAATAAATAAATATATATATATATATATCTGTGTGTGTGTGTGTGTGTGTGTGTGTGTGTTTTATTTTAAATTTTACATTAGGGTTTATTTCTCATCTCGACTTTAGGATTTTTATTATATCCCCACACCATAACTAAAGAAGTATATTTTTTTCTATTTTTATCATTGTTCATGGTGTGATGGTGGTTAAAGAAGGTCGAGCAACATGGTAAGCTACATAACAGTAGATGGTGAGTGCAAGGAAGCATAATTTTGTGTCTTTTTTTAGGTTTTGAGTCTTATCATTCTATAAATCAATCCATCATATATTTTAATTATTCCTTCCATGTGTCTATTAGGATTAATAATTTTAGATAACTAATTTTCTTAACGCTGATGAATCTTAGAAATTTAGAAAGATTTTCTTTTGATGTTTACTTGTGATTTATGATTGTGTTTTGAGAATAATTACTATTTTCTAGGGTTTAAATTTGTTAAATTTTTATCTACATTGGTGATGTTAATAAGTAAATATTATCTAGTTTTGAAATAGTATTATTCTACAAGTTAAATGGAATAACTAATAATATTCATATCTATAGTAGTATTATCTATAAGTAATGTGAAATGTGGTTCATCTCTAGTGAAAGAAGTAGAAAAGAGACAACATGAGAGCAAGTATCAATGAAGTGTAGTTGTTATTGTCTAATCTTAAACAACATGCACTCCTGACATAGTGAGTGTAATGAACTGTTACACTAAAACCTCAAGGCATTAATGAAATCCACCCATCATGATCATAACATCCTAACATGGTTCTAAAGCCTAGACTCTAGGATAAATTTACACCCATACACTAGGATCCCTTGCACGTATGAGCCCCCAAGAAAAACCAGCATGCTGACATAGCCACCTACTCTATGATGTGAACTTGAATAGAGGTTTTGAGACCAAATTTAATGAATTGTTACACCAAAACCTTGAGGTGTTATTGAAATCCACCCATCAGGATCATAACATCCCACCATGCTTCTACTATTAATAAAATACACACATATATGAATATATTAATAAAATATTCTTTTTTGGTAGGAAGGAATAAATTTACAATTGCTTACCACTTTGAGGGGGATACCTCCTTATAAGAGTATATAACTCTTGATTGATATATTCTTTTGGATGCCATTATAGTAGACTAATCCTTCTTATATATACTATTCTAATCTACCCAACTCCTTATTCTTATACATGTGGTATTACAATACTATTCACTAGTCTACTATTTATTCTATTAATCTATCCCTCCCTAGGTATATTTCATTTCATCTCTCTTAAAAAATGTTTCATCCTCAAAACACGATAATAAATAAGAGAATGAAAGTTCAACCGTACCTTTTAGAATAGTTTGAAGACCAAATAGATGCCCATTCATGTATCCTTTCTTCCTTTTCCTTCTTGCTTCTATGTTGGGAGGTGAACATATACATCAAAGTGGTGAACATGAGAACTATAGTTGAAGATTGATGTGTAACTTGAAGCATGATAGTCATCACTTCAAAGTGAGATCAAGGGTGCTAAAAATAGTCGACTTGATGAACTAATCAAGGATACATGCTATCCCCTTTAGCATTAATTTTGACATACATTTTGGTTGAAGTAGCTAGCCCCACCAAAAAATTCACTGAATTATGGAAATTATTAGGAGGAAGAAGAAAAGAAGTTTCTATCATATGTATGGAAGAATCGGTGAATATATGACCAAAATAACCCTCATTCAAGGGAAGGAGATCTTCATTACATTCTCTAAAAATATCTTCTAATTCCATCCATGTAGTTATTCATACTTCGTATTCTTCAACTATAGGAAATGAATCTACACACAATTCACTATAGTTATGCTCTGAATCTAACCATGCATTAATTTATGCATCATATTGTGTAGTTATATGGAACTGAAGATCAATTTTATAAAAAATAATATCAATATTGTTTAATGAAGGCATTACTCTAGATAAAATAGAAGGCTTATTATTATTATTATTATTATTATTATTATTATTATTATTTCACAAATATTAGTTAGTAAAACTATGATAACTTCTACGGTACTGAACAAAATTTAAAAATACAAATTATTCTAGAAATATGGAATAGAGGTGCATCAAACCTAAAAATTGATTATATCAATTCACAACTATTTATGAGTATTTTAAAAAAGATTAGTCATATTTTTTGATGGCCAAAAATAGAGATCTGCACTTGAAACTGCAAATAAATAGGACATCTAGCTTCATATGTTCAGCTAGCTCCACAAAACTTACTCTTTTACAAATTTAATCTCCCAA
>JARHVA010002686.1:1332500-1385000 GCA_037957365.1 Torreya grandis
GATATTTATATAATAACCATATTAATATATGAATTCCAATATTTATAATTCATATAATGAAATCAATATGTAACATCTACCCTCCCTAAAACTGATCATTGCCCCGATAACTCTTATTCAAACAAAATTTTTGAATAACAAAGTTTAGCAATATAGCGTCATAGTATAAAGTATCAAATCAAAAAAATAAATATGAAATTCACCTGAAGAACTTATACAAGTTATCCTAATTAGCACTATTCTTAGATAATTGGTCTCATAAGACCCTACCCTATGACATTTCCTATTATGTAAACAAGTTTTAATGAAAAGTCCCTTTAAGCTTATTGGTTCGATCATGATCACCATGATGTCTAGAAACATAAGAAAAGTCTAATAATAACTTGGTAAATGTTTCACTAATAAGTCAAAAACACATGATATCATCATAAAAGTCAAAAAAAATGATCATATGATTGAATTTGACAAGTTTTCCCTGTCATATCCTAGATTCAACAAGCTTGTCTACTGGATCTGACTCAGTAATAATTGAGTCAATGTGAGGCGAAGTATGATATCATCCTATCAATTTTAACTCATGTTCACCAATTCACAAATCATCTATCATGTTTCCATGACCTCAAGATCTCTAAAAAGTGTACAAGTTTTAATGAAACACAAGTGCATACTAATAGATCATAAAAATCAATACTATATGTTAAATAATTTCATATGTAATAACATATATACTAGTAAAATCATACACTCATCCCAATATTATATTGAGTTTCTAATAATCAAACATAACTAGTATCATATTATCTAACTTAACCTATAATGTTATATTTATAGTAAAAAGACAATAATTAAGATAACATACTAAGGGTAAGGATTATACTGTCCTTACAACCTTAAAAATGAGACATTTTCTCTTCACTTGCATGTCTTAAACATAACAAGTTAAACAAAGTTATCTCAATCCTTTAAGATGTTCTACACATCTTATACCCTGTTCCAAAATAAAGGTATATACATACCTATTCAAAACATGCTTCAAAAAGAGAATAATATTAGTCTAAACAAAGGTATATAATAATTATAATTAGTTTAAATTCAATGCTAGACACTCCTCAAAGTCAAGTTCAAAAGTTCAATTAAATATCAAGTCCAAAAAGTCACAAATAGAATTTAGATAATTAAAATCTCATAAATAAAACTTCCTACATAACCCCTCACGGTAGGAAGAAACATCGCAACCCAAGTCACCAAATCATCATTCACTTAAGAAATTATAAGTTTAGTATTATAACCTTCCTCCAAAACTAGAAGGAAAAATACTAACCTTAAAGATGCTTTAATATATCCAACCCTATAGTGCCTCATAAAAAAATAGAAAACACTATCCCATAAACTCAAGGGAATAAGGTAAAAAAATAATTGAAAATCAAGTTTTTCATTTAAAGAAACACTAAATCAACGACCTAAAAATATGAATCTTCTCAGTAGCTTAAAATGATTTAAGAGGAGATTGGAGACATAACAACTCACCTCTAAGCTAATTAAAAGAGATGACACTTATTTCACAAGACTATATAAATACAAGGATGTTAATCTACATTCAACTTTTTAACCACACTAAGTGGTGACACACTAGAATGGTCTTATTCGATTCCTGCTCCTAGGATCTATGTAAGTAAGTCAAAAAATTGATGCATAAATATATAGGTGGGAACCACTCCATGATTATTAAACTCTCACAAATCACAACCACAAATGGTGAAGGTGATTTTATAACCAAGAAATATGTGTAATCATACTCGAGATATTCAATCCAAAGATCAAAAAAATGGTAGAAAATTATTATTTGCATCTCAAGAACTAAGCTATGTACTATCTTACCCATACATCTTATAAAACCATCACCAAAGAGAAAATCAATAAATCAAACCTTTAACAAATCTAAGCGGGTACAAATAATCTAAAGATACACACTCAATATACCATACATACATTCACAAATCTCTTTTTTGCAAAATAGAAAGATACAAAAATGCAAATGGACTCATTAGGTCTTAGAGTTTGAACCATAGCTCTGATATCACATATTACAACTCCTCAAGTTATTCTTTAAAAAAGAAACAGTTTTTTACAATAAATTCACTTGTCATCCATATAATTAAACAATACAACATAATTAAATCATAACTAAGAAAAATAGTACTTCTAATTCAAACAATGCATACAATATTCATTTTGTACAACTACAATGAAAGTAAATATATATGATACAGATATGACTCCTCTTGTAATATACCAACTGATATTCAAGTATTAAAAATACATAATATAATTATATTTTCTTTAGACATACAACCTAATATAATAATCAAATACCAATCTCTTTAGAGCTTGAGTTGAACCAACTCATGTATCATTGATAATATTAAGTGTCATATCTAGGTAAGTACTATAGTGGGGAGGGATAAAATCATCACATGAATTTTACACACTACCCATAGACCAATAATCCCATGCACAATATCATATTTTATCGAACGGCTCTCCCTTCATGGATAGGTAGATAGAAAGGTGAGAGAATCCAGTGAGACATGGTAGTACCCCATGTGCTTGTAATATTTACTACTACATGATGTGTATCATAAAAAAAATATGTTTCAAACATGATATCATAAAATATACAAATAAAATATATTAAATGACAACATATATCAAAAATTACTTTGTTCAAAGTTTTCAAATAACATACGACCATCTTGATAAGTCAATTTTGTCACACATCACTTGATCGAATTATCCAACATTAGTGGTGCTACCTAGGCTAGTGAAATCCATCTCAATGTTTATTATCATCATCAATGTGAACTAAATATATATAATATAGTATATAACTCCATTATTCATATATATTTCATCCTCCTATCAATAATATCACATCACATACTATAAATAGGAGTAATAAAAGTATACTTTTATTCCAGCAACACATGCATGAATCATGCATTATTATTTATCTTATATAAGAAATAATATCTATAATTCATATCACCTATGTATGTTTTAACTCTATAATAAATTTTAAATTCTAAATTACTACTATAATATCCAAATAACTACACCCCATGATAGGCCATGTTACCATAGTCTAGTGTTCTAAGACATAACTACTAGTTTTCCCATAATCAGTCATACTAAGTAGTCATAGATATCTAGAAGCATAAAATTTTAATCAAGAAAGTATAAATACAATAAAATAATCTATATAAACACATAAAAGTCTAACCTAATATTTATTTACACTCACAATGTTGTATACATGCATAAAATATATCTTACTAACTCCTACAAAACTATACTGATCAAGAACTAGCTAACACATACATTAAATCAATCAACATAGGTGAGATTCTTGGCATAAAATAATAGTATGTACCATATATATATATATATATATATATAATCTGAAGTATTCTATGATATCACATACTATCATAACTCATTGTGCCCAAAGCACCTTATTCAACATAAATAACAATCTTACACTATAGTTATTAAACTAGCAAATATAGATTATACCACCTAGGTATTCCATAGATTAACTTACAAAATAATAATTAAATTAAAATATATCTCTACAAACACATCTCTATGTCCTATTCATTCTATAAATGTTTAATCATTTGAACATAAATTAATCACACAAAAAATAATACACACAAGCTTTCATCTTTTCGTTATGCTAAAGAGTTTGACCATACTAACATGTTTTCATAACACTAATGTATACTAACAGTTATTTATGACTTGATTAAAAGTTTTACTAGATTTATCAAAACATAATAAAACAACCTCTAATTTATAACCATCATATAAGGCATTCACAAGTTCTTTTCATGTGTCACAAATCTACACAATCTAGGTTCATGTATTTAATTCTACAAGCTAGGTCAAATTCATACAATATTTTGTAACAACTATTAATACAAAAATTTTCGGTCATTATCATTATTGAACTTTCATTAAACCTTTAATAATATTATAACTAATATTAATGACAATCAAGTTACTCTAGCTCACAAGTAATATGCATGTCATTTAAGGATTTCACTTGATTTAACGTATGTTAAACACATAATTACATCTTTATAACCTAAGATCATTTCACCATATGGTTGAATCTCATCTCATCCCCAAGAACTATAGGTAAATCAAGGTAAGAGTTTCCAAAAGTATTAATAATTTATAGATATTTTTCTCACTCTTTACAAATGTAAATATAAGTACAAGCGTACAACCTTATTTATTTGTTTTATACTAGAAAGTTTAGCTTTTACAATACATAGGTCATATTGCCTACACTCTTTCACACACACACACACACACACACACACACACACACACACACACACATATATATATACACTTTTTATTATATAAATACATTTCTTATATTTGTTAATCTATGTATATAGAAAAATAATATTTATTTAACGTTATATTTAACTATTTATCACCAAATTGAATATAGAAATTATTCCATCATTTATTTAAGATCAATATCACACTTTAATAAAATATCATGATACTTATTCTCGTTATTTGAGTTTCAATTCTATAATATAGAAAACCAAGGAAAAATAAATTTCAATCAAACATTCGATCTTGCATTCATTAGGATATATCACTGCACTTCCATTTGGACTCGACATGTCATGTCCCCTTTTTCATGGACATTGATAGGCTTGATGATTAGCCTATTATGCGACCTTCGTAGGCTGATTGGATGGATAGAGGGTCATGATGGAGATTGGCTTGGCTTTGATTTACAGAATTCCTATAGTTGGCTCTCATTTAGGTTATTTTAGACACATTGGGCCTGAGCTCCTATTATTTAGGGATATTTGACATATGGCTGAGCACCCTTGTTTTGATATGGTCATGTGCAGAATCACTCCCTGGTTCACTAGCTTCAGACGGTTCGAGGATCTGACATGTATTGAGGGAGATATTAATATTTGATTGATTTAATCAAATATTAATTATTTGGTCTAATTTTAAATAAGATATTAATTAATTATTAATTAATTAATTATTTGGTCTAATTTTAAATTAGATATT
Source organism: Torreya grandis (assembly GCA_037957365.1). Lineage (NCBI taxonomy): Eukaryota > Viridiplantae > Streptophyta > Pinopsida > Cupressales > Taxaceae > Torreya > Torreya grandis. Next base: position 1,337,616 of record JARHVA010002686.1, read on the forward strand.
AATTAATTATTAATTATTAATTAATTGGTCTAATTTTAAGACCCAAATTCTAATTTAAGAAGCCCAAGTTCTAATTTCAGGAAATCTAATTTTAGCAAGCACACCTTTGGAAGGGTATAAGAGTTTCTCATGGGAGAGAGTTGGAATTATGCATTGATAATTGATAATTGATATTGAATAAATTCTTCTGTGAAGACTGAACCAAGGGTTCCAGGATTCCATTGCAGTGGAGAACGTCAACTCTTCATTGTGTGTGATTTAGAGGCTGTGAGATATCAGTTGAATTATTGCCAAATTGAGACATAGCTTCATCTAGAAGTTATCACAGAGGTACAAATTTGAGAGATAGCTTCATCCAGAAGTTATCACAGAATTTCAGGGTTGAGAGATAACTTCACATAGAAGTTATCATAACATTTCAGGTATTTATTTTCATTGGGTTTTGCTTTCAGTAATTGTCTAGATTAAGCTTTGATGTGTTAGGGTCATATTCCTTGAGATCTGGTATCCAGCATAGAGGCCGCAGCGTATTATCTTGCCTTTGTATGGAATCCATACCGATCCGTACAAGTTCGTACAGTTTTGTATTAGGTCAGATAGAGCCGCAGGTAACTTAGAGACCGACATCAACATCCCAGTGACCGACATCGGCCAACTGAAGATCGACATCGATAGAAAGCTGACCGATAGTGACCGACGTCAGTGAGATATCGACCGACGATGGCATCTGTGTGTCGACACAGAAAAGCTGAGACCTTCCAAAATTCAGGTTTCACTTCTAGGTTTACAGAAGATCAGGGTTTTAAGACTATATTCAAATTTGCCTGTATATGCATGACAGAGGACATCTATTATAATCATCTGGATGAATAATAAGATTTGTGATTTGGCAGTTAAGAGATGTACTGTGGATTATTGTTTATTTGAATTTATTCTACAAAATTATATCTTGTTCAGAGCTTTATGTGTTTCTATATTTCCTGTTGAAGGGGATATTACAGTTGTTTAGAGCTTTTGTAGGGGAAAAAGGAGCCCCTAAGTAAGGGACATCACAGTGGTATCAGAGTTAATGTCTTGCCATCTTGTTGGGTAGTTTGGGTAGATTGAATCAGCAAAGTATCATGATGACTTCAAGTACTCAGAAACAGTGGGACAAGGATATGAAGAAGCTGAAACAAAGTTTGAACCAGTTGGTTGAAACCTAGAGGAGGATGAATGAAACTCTTTCAGATCCTACATTTGAAGACAAATTAGTACGATATATGGCATCCATTCGTAAAAGGTCCACATCACAAAATAGAATGAAGGAGAAACAAGAGGTCTCTACAAGGGTTGAGGGCAACTCTACACCAGTTGTTAGACATGTTGATTTGACTCAAGAGGATATGAGGGCAGACATGGGGAATGAGTTGTCTATATCAGCTTTGCAAGAAGTTCCACTTGAGACTTCTACCTTGGAGACTAGCATAGAGCATGCTAATGATATGGATAATAAGAGTATGGATTCTTTGCATGATCATATTGCTCCTTCATCTTCACATCAAGAACATCAAACTTGGATGGATATGGAAAGGACCCAAAATTTATGTGATATGTGGTAACAAAAGGCCAATGAGGCTAGATTAGTGGCTACCAATGCGAGACAACATCTTTAAAACATAAGGAGATAGAAAGGAGTTACAACAGGTTCTTCTTGTGATGACTTACAACAGATCAAAGAGGGCATGGAGGCAATGAAGGTGGCTCACTCAGATTCTGAGAGACATGTGGATGAGCTTAGTCATGGGGATTTAGACTCTCAGTTAGTTGCAGAGGATGTGGGAGTGGGAGATTGTGAGGATGAGATAGTTTCAGTAGCAGTCTCTTCAGAGATAGATGAGGATGAGTCTGATGTTTGCACTCAGAGTGTAGAGGTGTACCAAGATGTTAGTACACTGAGTGTTGATGATCTCTCAGATATGGTAGAGATTGTAGCAGAGCCCCAAGATCCAATTATTGCAGATGACACCTAGGAGAATGCAGTGGACAGTTTTGAGGACTTAGTTTCACTGGCAGTTTCTTTCGAAATGGAAGAGTTAGACAGTGATGCTACAGTTGTTGATACTCTGTATGTTGATATGAGCTTTAGAGTTGATTCATAGAGTATGGATGGTAGTACTCTGGAGATCAGTGATTTTGAGTCTACTCTTTTGGACCATGCATCAAAGGAGGATTGTAGGAGATAATCTAGCCAGTGCCACCATGTGTCTAGTCAGCTGAGAGTTAGTGAGCGAGACATTGCTACTGCTTGCAATCATTTTGATGCTGCTCGTCAGTTGTTAGCAGTTTATGGATGGGGTTCTCCTACTAGCATTGAGCAGGGAGGCAGTTATTTATCTTTGACAGAGATCCACTCTTTATGGGAGGCTATCCAGATTCTGAGATAGGATTATATGCAGTTGGTAGCCGACAGAGATTATCTTATGGAGTGGGGCAGCATAGCATATGATGCATTGTTGGTTGAGGAAGATAAGGTGAGTGAGCTTACTCAGCAACTAGAGGTGACTTCTGAGATTCTTGAGAGTACGCAGCTAGCTTATGAGGAGTCACAGTTTCATTTAGCTAAGGTGACCATGGAGCTAGAGCATTTGAGGTCTTCACTAGCTCCAGACCTAGATCATTCATATATTGAGGTGGTTGGTGATGAGTACGTTCCTACAGTTGTTGCTGAGGAACATGTTGTTGAGTCTAACACACATGTTTAGGATTTGGGAGTACCTGGTCCTGATGAGTTTGGGATGCCAGTGGAGTCGAGTCTCCAAATTGATTCTTCTCACACAGATGACAGTGTGGTACAGTTGGTTGTGCCACCTTTATAGAGGAATCAGTTGTGCTATGCAGGGGAGTATGTTGATGCTTCCACATATAATTTTTACTGTACGAAATCATTCATGGATATTTGCTGGATAATGCAGGTGTTCATCTGGATTCGCATAGGGTGACAAAAGGTGTTCTCATCCAAGGTACTAGTGCTATTAGCAGATTGGGTGGGGATATTATAGGGATCCTATCTACTATGCTACCTCACAAGGATTTTGAGGTGGGGTATGCTCATTATTCTTATTTTGACCCAGAGAGAGAAGATTTGATTTCACACAGGTGTAGATCGGCTCCAATTTCTTACCATCCATTATGGGATGGATTGGCACCATCTCTTGCAGATGGAATTAGCAGTTTGAGTTGTCCATTCTACTTGGGTTATGATGCTTCGAGAGTTTGGTTCTCATGTGTTGTCGACTATGGTAGTTGGGCTCTTAGAGTTTGGTTGAGTTGCATTCGCCAATTTGATTATGGGTTTCTCTTTGTTCTACTTCTAATGATATTCCAAGTACTTGCATTGATTTACAGCAGTGCAGAGCATAATTACATTTGGGATCTAGGTGGATCGAGTGGTTCATTGTTCCGAGATTGCTTGGGGACAAGCAATTTTTGGAGGGGCGGATTGTCATGTCCCCTTTTTTGTGGACATTGACAAGCTTGATGATTAGCCTATTATGCGACCTTCGTAGGTTGATTGGATGGATAGAGGGTCATGATGGAGATTGCTTGGCTTTGATTTACAGAATTCCTATAGTTGGCTCTCATTCAGGTTATTTTAGACACATTGGGCCTGAGCTCCTATTATTTAGGATATTTGAAATATGGTGGAGCACCCTTGTTTTGATATGGTCATGTGCAGAATCACTCCCTGGTTCAGCAGCTTCAGACAGTTTGAGGATCTGACATGTATTGAGGGAGATATTAATATTTGATTGATTTAATCAAATATTAATTATTTGGTCTAATTTTAAATTAGATATTAATTAATTAATTATTTGGTCTAATTTTAAATTAGATATTAATTAATTATTAATTATTAATTAATTGGTCTAATTTTAAGACCCAAATTCTAATTTAAGAAGCCCAAGGTCTAATTTGAGGAATTCTAATTTTAGAACCCCAAGTTCTAATTTTAGGAAATCTAATTTTAGCAAGCACACCTTTGGAAGGGTATAAGAGTTTCTCATGGAGAGAGTTAGAATTATGCATTGATTATTGATTATTGATATTGAAGAAATTCTTCTGTGAAGATTGAACCAAGGGTTCCAAGATTCCATTGCAGTGGAGAACGTCAACTCTTCATTGTGTGTGATTTAGAGGCTATGAGATATCAGTTGATTTATTGCCAAATTGAGAGATAGCTTCATCCAGAAGTTATCACAGAGGTACAGATTTGAGAGATAGCTTCATCCAGAAGTTATCACAGAATTTCAGGGTTGAGAGATAACTTCACATAGAAGTTATCATAGCATTTCAGGTATTTATTTTCATTGGGTTTTGCTTTCAGTAATTGTCTAGATTAAGCTTTGATGTGTTAGGGTCATATTCCTTGAGATCTGGTATCCAGCATAGAGGCCGCAGCGTATTATCTTGCCTCTGTATGGAATCCATACCGATCCGTACAAGTTCGTACAGTTTTGTATTAGGTCAGATAGAGCCGCAGGTAACTTAGAGACCGACATCAACATCCCAGTGACCGACATCGGCCGACTAAAGATCGACATCGGTAGAAAGCTGACCGATAGTGACCGACGTCAGCGAGATATCGACCGACAATGGCATTTGTGTGTCGACACAGAAAATTTGAGACCTTCCAAAATTCAGGTTTCACTTCTAGGTTTACAGAAGATCAGGGTTTTAAGACTATATTCAAATTTGCCTGTATATGCATGACAGAGGATATCTATTGTAATCATCTGGATGAATAATAAGATTTGTGATTTGGCAGTTAAGAGATGTACTGTGGATTATTGTTTATTTGAATTTATTCTGCAAAATTATATCTTGTTCAGAGCTTTATGTGTTTCTATATTTCCTGTTGAAGGGGATATTACAGTTGTTCAGAGCTTTTGTAAGGGAAAAAGGAGCCCCTAAGTAAGGGACATCACACAACATTTTATCTTTTATATATTCAATGATATAAATATAACTCAATGACCTCATAATCATGACCTAGTGTTGTAATATTTTACACTTGGTAGTTATGCATGGCATTACAATATAATTAACACATTTCAGTTTATACATTGCCATTCAAAAGTAGATCTTCAATGTTATATAATATATATAGTGATTTATTCTAAATATTGATCCTTCAATTAATTACTTCTGTAATTCAATATAGATTCAACTAATTATATTTTATACTGTCTCAAAATTAAGACTAGGCTTTTTGTATTAATGTCTTGGTACATAATTGACTAAGCAATTTAATAATATTCAAAGTCAACCTTTTATATATGCTTAACAACTTCAACAAATTGCCCTGACACTTAGAAAAGGACTTACATGATTTGAATATAGACTTCTAAAATTCAATATATTGACTTTTTTAATTTACTTATAATTAATTGAGCAATTCACTTTTACTAAATTAGTAACTCAGCCATTTATTAATTTAAATAAAAATTTACAATACTGACTTTTCATGTATTTACTGAACAAGAAAAACATACTAACTATGTGACTCAAGTCACATACTTAACTTAATATTCAACAGTAGGTCTCAGCATTTTGTTATGATGATTGAGCATTTCACAAAATTTTTGGGCGTTCCATAATTAGCTAGGCAATTTTTAACACACACACACACACATACATACTTTGTGTGTGTGTGTGTGTGTGTGTGTGTGTGTGTGTGTGTGTGTGTGTGTGTGTGTGTGTGTACACACACACACACACAATGTAGGGTTTTGAAAGAGTATAATTCATACTCTATCTACAATTAAGACATTGGCTTAATGAACTTGGACATGGGTCTAATGGAAATAGGTGCTATAATAATAGATAAATAATAACGTAAAATTTGCTATGAATCATTGTCCACTATATCTCGACGTAGTCATTAAATAGGAAAACACAGACCAAAGAAATAACATGCAATCATAGAATAGCTAGGCATAGCCCACTCATAACAAATTCAATACAGTTTTAGTTCAATACTAAACATAGGGATAACTAGTGGTAAAACACATGCTTAAAACATTAAGTACATTATTTATAAAATAATTACAAAACTGACCTACAAATATACTTTTTTCTTACTTCCCTTATCTTTTTCTCCAATCCTTTGCTCCTCCTTCCTGTGCTTTCTCTTTTTCCAAATTTGTTTCTCTTATTTTTGTTACTCTCTTTCTCCCTGTGTGTGTCACTTTTAAAAATTCCTCTTTATTTAGAAAACTAATTTTACTTCCTCAATTCCGCACTCCACACTTGCATGAAAACTCTCCCTTTTGATTTTTTCCATACATGATAAATTTACTCTTTTAAATTTTATTAACTACTCTTTACTCACCTTAAATTTTCTTTAATCATCTTTAAAAACATGTTATTTTACTTATTTTACTTATCACACCCTTTTTCCTTGTTTTATAAATTTAAACTTAAGTTGATTCCATAAACATTTATATCTATTTCTTAATTTTCTAAAAATTTCCTACATGTAAATTCAAGATTAACTTTAAGTTGCATTAACTCAACTTCCATGCAATTTAAAAAATAATGTTAAATAACTATTTAACTAAAATATAAATAAGTCATTAATTATCTTTTATTTGTAGTATAGTTATTTCCACTATAATAATATCTATATAGCATTAATATTATTTTTCATAGTTAAATTCAGAAATCAATGCAATTAGAATAAATAAATCTAATGCATACTAAAGCTAGATACACATAGAATTATAGTCACAAACAATACACACTAATATTTTTATGAAAATAACATTTAAAATATATATTGTGTGTGTAGGGTCACTAAAATTTTTAATTGATATTCTTCTAACCATCCCATCTAGCCCATCCACTTTGATGATGTTCTCCCTCATCAAGCTCTGATGGTGGGATTTATCCTACATCCATCTCACAATAAGTAGGTATTTAGTTCAAGCTATCATTTATTCAACCAATGATGCAAAACTAACAAATATATATTCTTAATGTATAAAATAATTAAAATACTATTATCACATTATGTATAACAATTTATAATATCATTGTCCCATACCAGTATATGTCATGGAACTCAAATCCAAATAATGATAATCAAATAATAACCATATTAATATATGGATTCAAGAGTTATAAGTCATAAGGTGAAATTGGGATGTAACACCAATCAATTTAGGATAATGTGTCTTAGTTGTCTTCATATCAATGACCTCAAATTCATGTCCCAAACATAGCTCTACAACATTGATTTCAGCATCTTCTAAATCACTAATATGTTTAACTCTCCCATAATCAGTTAGGTCGAGTGTTACAGGATTATAGCTAAGTATTGGTCAGCCAATAGCTTCCCACATAGACCTTGTTATCATATTGACCATGATTCTAAAATAAAAGATAAAATTTGGTATCTCATAACCTATGATTTAAATATCCATCTACTTATCCACATCCCAAGGATTTTTAGTTTTTACATACCATATCAACTTTTCTATTCTTTGCTATCAACACTATACACATTGTAATGATTATGCAATAAATGTGTGATATTCTGAGATATTTCTTCATTATGTAGTATGATTAATAGTTTTATTTAGTCAGTTAACATAGTAACTAGTCTATTTTTTGTCATTAAACACAAAATTTGGTCATACCTCTATGCATCTATATCCACATTATCGAATTCAGGGGTTTCTTGATGTTGTATTATTTTAAAAAACTATGCAGCTTCATACATCAATCTTATTTCAATATAGGGATCTAGATATTAATCCTACCTAGCCTTCTGAATTTGTTTATCCTTTGAAATTTATATAGGTAACCCTTCCTCTACTTGTTAATGTCTAGTAACAGTGTTAAAAAATGCATCCTCCCTAGGTTGTGAATTGACCTTATTGACATTTCACACAAACTTTTCTTTTCTCTATTTTTATAGTACTCCACAATCTTACATATCATGTTGATTTGAAACTCTATAATACATAAAATATGACTACCTTTGTGGATTTATTGGGAAATTTCATTACACATGATTATACTCTCCACGTAAACAACACTATAATTTAGTTCATTGATAATTCTTTCCTCGTCCACGTTAATAACCACTGTGATATGTACCCTATAACCTCCTTTGTAGCTACCCTAATGTTGTGATGTATTCCAACCTTTATACTATTAATTATTATCACACCTCCCATATTATAGCTTAGAAATTGGTTAAGTCTAACTAGACTATTAATGTTGAGTCATCACAGGATTCCAAGTTGTTGTGTATTGATATTACAGTGATGGTGGTGTCTAATCTGGTGAATGAGGAGTCCATCCAACCATACCTTGAGGTTGGTATAGTGGCAAGTTTGGAATCCACTATGTATCTATTTGGTGCACACCAATTATATCAATGTCTGATCCTAGGATTGATTACTTCATCGTAGACACCTATTATGTAATGACTACAAAATCATTCTTGGTGATATCTTCTTTCAACTCCTTTAAATCTATGCAAACTTTCTCATCATGGTTTGGGGATTTACAAAAATTATAGGATAATTTATATGGATTCTTTACATATTTTTATAATAGATGAAATCATGATGTTGCATGTACTACTATACATATCTCTCAGTATTATATTTTGACTTATGGTGATGCCCTTCCTCGCCACATTCTATGCACCATCTTCCTAACTGGGGTTTATCTACCTCATGATATTATTCCATTATTTTTATGAAAACTTGCAAGGTGTTTTCAATCTTATATCTAGATGTTGAATCTTGTCCATAGCCCTCAATCTATTCCACCCTAATAGTAGTAGTTTGGAAATCTGCTATAGTATCAAACTAGGTTTGATCTATGATGAATAATATTCCTTTTTGTAGTCCTTCTATGAACCATGTAGCCTTATCTTTATCCTATAGAGAAATCTCAACCCTATTCATGACATCTAAAAATCTATGACATTAGTCACATATTATCTCTCCTAGTCTTTGTCAAATTTATTTTAGATCTTAGATGGTCTAACTTGTGCAGTTCTTAATTTTAAACTCTATGACAAGCCATTATTTCACATCTTTTAGAGAATTCTGATTAATATCCTTTACGATATATAAATTATAAATCTCTTCCATTAAATGCCCAAACTAATTTGTACTTTATTACTACTTCACGAGTAACACCTTTATCATTCCACTTCATTTTATAGGTGAGCAAATACTATTAAGGGTCCATAGACCCATCATATTGTGTTGGATTTATAAAAGCTCCCAAACGAGCCATATTTGGATTATAAGATGGTATTATCAATTTTTTTTGAAACATTATAGTAATTGGTGGTTATGTTCTTTGCCTTACTATTTGTGGGCTTAAAGGATGTACTTGAAAACTTCTTGTCTAATAAAAACCTTAATTTTATGTATTTTTTGTTTCCTGTTATTTACTACTGATCAAATAATTAACTTTAAAATCTTTGTGAATTGATGTTGTCTTAATTTATGTTCCCCATCTATGGACTTGTTCTAAAAATGGTTATTCCTAACTAATGCCTTCTTGACCCTCTTGTAGGAAACTACTTTTGATATAAGAACTATTAGGTTGAGTGGATGTGTAACTTTCTTGTGAATGATCCTTTTCTACAATATCTTCTCTCTCAAGGATTGAACCTATAATTTCTATGTAACTTTTTACTATCTTTCCAGTTAGTAATTCATTTCACCCTTCCTATAATACCCTTTCTTGTAGCTACAAACTAAAATTAAGTACTAGTTATTCTAATTCTACATTATTCTCATTCTCATCTTCATACATCTTGTGATTTTCTCACTCTTCTTCCCTCTCTTCTTTTTACTGATGTTCATCCACATATTTCATCTCGTCTCTTCTCATATTTCAATCATCATTTTTTTGTTCTCTCTCCTTATCATTTCCTACTTGCTCTTCTACTAATTTACTACTACACCTAATTCTATTGTAGCTACCTAAGTACATTTATACTTATTCAATATGTTCTGTTCTAATAGTTCCCATTCTAAATCTAGACTACTCTACTAATTCTTCTTCTCTTGGGTTTCCATCTTGAATCTAGGTCCAAGCTCTATCTACTCATATACTCATCATTCACTATTTAGTCACATAATCTTTATAATTCCCAAAGCAACTACTCCATATTGATTGGAGTAGGCACCATGGCCTTTTCCACAACCAAAATTTTCATAATAGTATGTAGTCAGTACAAAAATGTTCCTCAGATTATTTTGATAAATAAAAATATTTCAAAGCTTCAAAATCTATATATTCCTATACTTAAAATTTAGTTATGTATGAATCAAGAGTAGTATAAAACTAATGTTGTATCACTCATATCTAATAAGTTTATATATTTTACAATCAATGTACCCTCTCTTCAATCCAATTTATAATTTCTATCATCTGAGGTTAGAAATAGTAATATTTTATTCATGTTAAAAGATTAACTAATAACCCAAGAAACTTGCACAATAAGATTTCATATATTTTTTGATAATTCAATTCTTGAACAATCTATTGAACTGTAAAACAAGTCCTCTTTGACTCTACCTCTATAAAATTATATATTCTTCATTCATCCATCTCTCTATGTCCCTCTATCCTAGTAACCATCTTAGTATAGCTTCCTCCAAATAATTTCTATTCTCACTCCACCCTTATTAGCATAGGTTTTATATGTAACATCACAACATGCTAAGGATGAGCATAGTTATGTGATAAAATCATAATCATAGTCCTAATTAAAAAGTAATTTGAAGGAAAAGAAAAATGGAAGATTTCAAGTATAATTATATACTATGATATCGTGGTAATGAAAGGAAACATTAATTTCAACTACACTCAGAACATTCAAAATAATTTAGAAAGGAAATAACCATAACTATACACAATGAATCGTATACAAGAAATAAATAAAGAAAGCATACAGGTAATCATAAAAAATAAATCTATATTAATATTATGGAAAACAATGAATGAATACTTTGATGTTTTATTGAATATGAAGAGACAAATATATACAAAGATTAAGAGTTACACATCTGTAACTAATTACCTAAATGTCTCCTAATTGCTAAGTATGTATGCCACTTAATATACCATGTAACTAATGTTATTTAACCAATCTAACTAACACTATAATATAATGTTCTAACTAAGAATTAATTGCAACATTTAAATAATTTAATATTATCAAGTTTTTCAACATTCCCCCTTTATTACGTTATTTTAAAAATATTATATTTCTTGATGGTGTTCCCATTTTTATTACAAACACTATAAAAATATTTACACTCTCTATGTAGCCTACTCACTATTTGAGGTGGCATGCCATCTTTGTGGCTTCAAGGTCTTGGTGACACCTTAGCTTTTCCTTGTAGGATAACCAAAATCATGGAAGTGACAGGGACACTTCTCTCTACTAACACCTTCAGTGGTTTCTCAGATTACCACAAGTCCTGGTTTTTTGTTGTAGGTTGACCACAAACCTGGAAGGTGTTGGAGGTTTCTATTGTACTTTAGTCATTTATTGGATTACCACAAACCCTTTTTAAAGAACTAAGCACTACTGTAGTGATTTTTCACTCCACAACATTCTTTTTTAGGAGGTTCCAAATTGGAAAATAATCCTCAGTAATCTATTGAAAAACATACTATAAAATAAAAACAAACACACCAAAAATTGTCACCATAGTAATGATACAACCCTATCATAGGAAACTCATAAGAAGATGCCAAATGTCCTCTAGCCTCCATGTATACTCCAACCTCCAGTTAATAGAGTTGCTTCACTCATCAAATATGGATTTTAACATCAACTCTTCCATGTTATTTTAGAGGACAAAACTCTCTCACTGACACATACAACTTAGGATGTCGAGTTTACTCAATAATGCATATGTACAATAGATTTTTGACTTTTGATAATATCGACTATGGACACCAAACAAGATATTGATACTTTTTATGACTTGACTCTATTGACAATAATAAAGACTCACTAAAAACGCATAATTTTTTTTTTAGAAAATATGACATTACTTTATAACATACAAGACCCTAAACCTTGACTCATTATTCTTTTGACAAAACTATAATCTTTTGATTTTAAATTCTGACTCTACTACTAACTATTTTAAATCTTATTCAATATAAGCATTAAACTAAAGGATATATACTTCAACTTATTTAACTCAATATATGTCGACTTATAATATTAAATAAAGGAAACTATATGGCATGATGTATGTGTAGAAATTATTTCATGTGATCTCTTTCTCCATTGAAAGCAAAAAACAACAAAATTCAAATGGTAAATTTTACTACAAATATTGGCATTGAAGAAGCTTCACATGACTAAAATGAACTAAATGACAGCTGTGAATAATGAATATATGATAATGTTCTTTCTTATGAGATAGATTTCATGTTGAATAGTAGGATGAAGGAAATAATCTGATAAAAGATCTTTGGAGATGTAGAATTATAGGCTTAGCAAGGAACTACATATCTACCACATAAGATAAAATATCTAAACCCTGATAGTATGAACTTTTTGTTGAATTTATGTTTTCTATAATCTTATCAGATGACATCTTCTCCAAAACTTGTCTTTTTCTTATTGACTTCAACCTTCATTTTCCACTGATCCACCATATCCAAGCACCTTAGGCGAGTCTCACAAATTTTCCACCAATTCCATGACTTTGAGAATGATTCTTGCAACATGTAAATATAAATATTCAAATCATATCACAAGTGCATAGAAATATGAAAAAAAATTCTTTATGAATGGTGATCTAGTATGTAATTGATTCGAGTAACATTTTAGGTGATAATTCAGGGGACGGTTCTACCTCAATTGGTGGTATAACTTTCAAGAGCCATAAATTTTACACCATAGCTCCATTTGATTCCTATTTGAATTTTTGGAAAGCTAAGAATGAGGATAACATGATGAGATAGAATGGAGCTATGATTGATGGGTTTTGACCCCTAAAATCTCAATGGAACTATAATAAATTTCAATTTTAATAGTCTAGTTTAAAAATAGTAAGTTTCTAAAAATAGTAATTTATTGAGTTCTATAATGTTGTAAATTGTGCAAGTAAAACCACTTCATCTCCCTCAAGAGTGGTGACCTTACACATCCTCTTCCTTCCTTCAAATTATTTATAAAAATAGATGTATCCCAAAAAGGCAATTAGACATCTCTTCTTAGAGATAGGCATATGTTTGGATCTATAAATTTGATCAATAAAACATCTTATTTAAGAGATAACATTATTACAATTACATTATTCTTGTTTCTTGAATTTCTTTCAACCAAATCTCCAAAAATTTGGATTAGCAATGAAGTTTGTGCTTCATCAAATTGAGTTTGTTGGAGATGAAATTCAACTTCTCTTCTTATTGGGAATATTATAACTAAATAGAGATGAATTATCAAATAAAAATAAATACAAATTATCTAATAAACATATGGATCACACAGGGTGCTACGTTTAATGCTATGAATAGAAAATATAAATAAATGCAACTACAAACTCATTACTCAAAATATTTTCTATATCACAAGGGTAACTAAAAATCTGTAACTGATCACCTAACTGTCACCTAATTGCTAAGTATGTATGCCACCTAATCTACCATGTAAGTAATGCTATTTAACCACTCTAACTAGTGTTATAACAGAATGCACTAACTAACCATTAATCGATACATTTAAACAACATAATAGTATCACATTTTGCCAACAGATACCAGATGCAAAAATAATAGGCCAAATTTTTGGAGGCCATAACTTTTGAGTTGTAGCTATGTTTGAGCTCTTAGATGTGCCAAAATGATCAAATTGAAAATTGTGTTGCCTTCCTATGCCTCTCTATCCTCTTAGAATTGTTTTTTATATTTTTTGGAGGTCATACATGATCATCTGAGGGTTTAGGAATTTTTAATTTTTATAAATTATATGTTTTAAGGATCAGACATTAACTTTAGTTGAATTTTGTCACATAGGCTAATTTTAGTGTTGAGAATATTTTGAGATATTTTTAGAGATGTCCATGGTTGTATGTAAAACTTAATACAAATAGAAGCTACAAAAAATAGAATTTTTTTTAGATTTTAGTTTTTTCTAAATTTTTCATGTCAACTATAATTTCGAGTTGAGGTTTAATTAAGAATAGTTAAGGTTGTAATTATTTCATGTTTTTCTATATGAATCAATATAAACTATTATTTTTATAAGCTTTACCTATTGATAATATTTTGTGTTGATAGTATTTGGGTTCATTAACATCTTCTGAATATGGAACCCTTTCTTCATACAAATAATAACATATATATATATATATATATATATATATATACACACACTTACATATCTTATGACTTTCCAGCTTTTATCCAAAATTAGCACTAAAAGAAGTCTCTTTATCTTCTAACCTATTACAACTTCTTGAGGAAAGCATAATATAAACCAAATTCTAAAAACATGAGTGCATTACTCACCAATGAGATATAGTTACACTTCATAATTTTATATTCCTTATTCTTCTACTAACATATATTGATCAACCTTAGGTTCTCCTTGTATCTTACACACTTCCAATTGCCATTCCAAATGCCTTAGTGTTTTTAGGTTTCCTTGACTGAAAAAATACTTAGTTTTGTTAATATTTTTATTATACATGGATGTTTCATCTTCCATGAATATTTTTATGGACTTCCATCTCGATTAAAAACTACCTTCAAAAAGAGGGAGCATAGTAAATTTTATATTGGATTCGATTCACTTGATTACTTTACAATACCCTCTAACCAAGGAAGGTCGACATGTTTGGCACTTTCTCCTTAAGGAGAAATTGGTTGGAAAATTCTACCCTCTCCATACTCATAAATGATGTAGAATCTATTATTTTTCAGAATAGGAGAGATGATTGATAACAAGGTCAACATGTTTTTCACTTCATATTTGCTAATTTAAATCCATCTAAAATCCATCATATAATCACTTGATCAGCGTCTAATCATTGTTTTGAATTGTTTTGAAATCAATTTCTTTAATAGTTTATAATTATCTTATATACATTAATGTTTAATCACTATTGTTACACTTTTTAAGACATCATTATCCTTCATGACATACTTCTAGGCTAAACTCCATTAGAACACATGTTCTTTAATAGGTATATCAACATTTTTCTTATGAATATAGGATCATATAACAATCTTACTAATTATAGAAATTTATTATTCCTATGATGATGTTAACTATGAAAAATGATAATGTATTACACTTATTTATACCATATTTCTCAAGAAAATAGGAAAAAATAACTTTTTAGACCATATTCATAGGTTGTAGACTGAGTTTCTTCAATAATTTTCCCTATATGTGGCTATATCTATTGAAACCACTTTCAATGTCTAAATTTCACCACAAAAATCATATACACAAATTTGTTTTCCATTTGGATTGTTTATTTTACTGCTATAGTGGATTTTACTCTTGTAAAACCCTGGTTTGGAGTTGGTGGTTGTGTAGAACCAATGTATGGAAAACCAATAAAAATTCAATTTATAGGACCTCTCTTCAAGTCAGGACTTAAAACAACACTAAAAACCCATTCCTATATCTACCACACTTTTTTGGTCTGAAACCAATCTCAAAAGGGATGAAAACAACATTTTTATGACTGTTAAAACCTTGTTATGTGTTTCCATGTCTGCAATGTGAAACTATCCTCTAACAAAGAAAAAATATGATTTAAAAAATCAAATGGACCAAATTACACATAATGCCAATTGGAAAGATAAGGAAAAGATTCCATGAAAGGTTTTTTACTATTATATTACAAAGTATGTAACATAGTCCTCTTAATCCTTCATTTTTTGGACTTTCTACATGTTTCTATAGCTTCTTTAGGGTTCTTGATATACCCCACCTTGTCTCTTGTATTCCAAACTTACCCTCTTCATTTTATTTTTCTCTTCTTTTCTTCCATTCAATTTCAATCTCCAAAAACATTCTAATTAACTCTTTGCATCTAGTCAAGTGTCAACCATGATTGGGTTTGACATGGGAAGTTAAGATTTCAAACATTTTGATCACTTAAGACATGTCAAAAAACCACCGTTAACCCCAATAATAAGGACATCAAGTGCCCAAGAAGATGATTAAAACTAATATAAACTCCTTTTATAGCTAAAAAAATTCAAATGTCTTGGTATTGGTGGGAAAACTAGTTTTTGACATTAATGGATAAAATTAAAAAGTCTAAGGATTTGAACACCACTGTTTTCACCTAACAAGTCATTCTATAGATAAACAGGGCCAAAAATATGAAAATAAACTAAAATTCAAGCTATGCTCCTAAATTATGGACACAATATAGGATTTTTTATAAGTCTTGATGGTGAAGAGTTAGAGTTTCATTTGATGGCAAGAACCTTGAAAATTTTCTAAGCAGAATGCTACATTTAAGTTTGTTTTGAATTTGAAACAACCTCAGTCTATTATTTTCCTATTATTTGTTGAATTTTTATTTTGAACAACTCATTTTTTTAATCATAATGTTATTCTCTTGAAGATTAAAAATTATAATGGAATGATTAAATGTAGAGGGAACTTCTTAGCCCATGATCATATGACGAATGAAGGACTACCATGTGAAACAATCACATCCCCAATAAAAATATAGAAGGATGATGAAACATAAGCAATTATGTGATTTCTTTTTGTATGGTGAACTAATCAGTTTCTCATTCCCTTTTGCACAACAATTGAGTGTCATGGAAACCATTACATTGAAGGTGATTTTTTCATTTTATATATAAAGGTCAATGTTGTAAACCATATTCTAAAATAACATACATGTAAATGATTATATGTTTCTAACTAATAATTTGAATCTTCAATGATCTAGATGCATTATGGATGGTATCAATATAAATAATTTCCTACAACAAATTTTTGCTGGGCTAAAAAGATTGCATGTAATTTCAGCAATTACCCTAGTAGGTGAATTTTTTAATTCAAGAATTGTTTGTTGATACTAATTGCTTGTCACATTAATTAATTTAGGAGAAAGAAACCAACATGCATTCATCATTATGGGAAATGCTTAAGTTTAAACCTCCCCTTTGACTCGTCACATATCATAATAAGGTTTCACATGGTGCACATGTTAGTGGGGGTGGGATTCTCATTGGGCCTAAATAACCATTCCCTAGCCACTAATATCCCATTGGGTAATCTCAGTGGGGGTTCCAATATTTCTTTATTTTAAATGCAAATGAGGGGATAACACATGTAATTTTAATGATGTTTCATGAAATTGACATTCCATATTTAATATTTTCTTTGCATATGTATAATACTCAATAGTTGTCAACTTTGCATCCACATTGTGAATTTTTATGTCTTATTTCATATTGTATCATGAGGGGATGGAGTGGAGCCAAGGAAACGAGGTTGTTCATGAAGAATTCAATGACTTTATCTCACAAGATGTTGGGAAAGCTTTGGCCAAATTTAATCTTCGTTTGATTCTCATGTTGATAGATGATTTTTTTCACATACCTATACTAGTGAATAATATACCCCTTTTGACACACACTTTGATTTTCTATGCTAGTTTTATATATGTTAGGTAGAGGGGGTGGAGCAAAACCATGTTGATGAGGTGGAAAATGCCCTGCATGATGACTTCATCCCCACATATGTGTGTATTGGTTGTACTTATTCTTCCTTCCTCAATCAGGGTCATACATACCTATTTTTCCATTTATGTCTAGAGAGACATATTTTTATTTACCATTAATTAAAGAGTAGTTAGAGAAGGTTGATGAGGATGTCGATGACATTATTTATGATGAAAATGATAATGATAACATTTTGGATGCCTTAGATTTTTATGAAAAGGAGGTTGAAACGAACCATGTAAGAATAATTTTGTGTCATTGAGGATGTTGTCATTTGTTTTTTTAATTTATGCATATAACTTGAAATGCCTTCTTTGTTGAATTATAGTTTGTAAATGAATATATAATTGTGGATATGGGGATTAAGAATTAGGATTTCTAATGTTGCATGTTGCCACCATGGAACACATTTAGTTGTGAAGGTGGTCATCCTTTTTGGTCACGATGGAGACCTTACAGTCACCATCTCAAAATTCATTATCAGCAACCCATTCCAAGCAAACCCTAAGGTGTATTGGTAGTGGGGCACACTACATTTCATTTTAGTAAGGGAGACACATCACAATCTTTCCATGCATGCCTCTCAATTCATATAAAACATATTACTTATCTAATTTTAGATGCCCAACGATTCCTTCTTTCTTCACTAATCTACCATAGATTATGGTTTAGATTTGTTTTATGTTTCTATACATTGTAAAGACTCTTTGTATCATATACTTTTAAAAAAGGCCTTTCATTTCTTTCTGGTTCCTTTCCTTTCAGTGGTAGATTTTAGCCAAAAAATATTTTTAGTATCCATCATATAAATTTCCTGGCAGACTTAAGTAAGCCATTGATATCCTGGACATGAAAAAAGCACTTCCTTTTCTTTTCTTTCCTTTCAATCTAGTTGTTAATACATGACAAATTAATAAAAACACCATACACATCAAATACTATTTGAATTATATAGTTTATTATTGGATGATTGGGCTTAGTGAAAGAATAAAAGTAGTGTAGTTATTGGTGTCCAATTATTAAACTATTTGGGATAAATCTAAACTATTACATATGCTATTTTCTTCCATCACTAGATCACAAGCTATTGCAAATAAGAAAAATAAACTTAGAAATTTTTTTATGCATGTCAAGCTTTGCTTGAGATGTACAACCTATAATGGGTCAATTGGACTAAGGGAGGGAAAAAATAAGAAGTGTGGGTCATGGTTTCCATCCATTCCTCTAGAACAAATATTCCACTACTGTTATACACTATTTTCCCTCCCTCCATTACAATTCACTACATACAAGGGGAAAAAAAAAAAACTTAAAACATGTTTACAAAAATGTCTTTAATAATGCATACAAGAACGTGTACAATGTGTTTTGTATGGTATGTTTTTCAAAAGTATGAAAATCAGATCATATTGATTCTCTAACATCTGATATGAATTATTGATAAGATATGAAATGTCAGGCTCATAATTCTATCATAAGATCAAGTTAAGAATATTTTCTACATTTTAATGAGCGGTTCAAAATGGCCATGGAAAATAGTCTTATGGGAATAAAATTATAATTTATGAATGTTTTCAATATAATAACATACTTTCTCTTAAGTATTATAATCTTATATAGATTAATTATTATTTTATAATAATCCACCATATAGGTTTAATAACACATAATGTAAAACTCTACATGTAAACACATAATGAAAGAAAAATCCATCAATGGAACCAAATTATTTAACTAAAATATGAAAGTACACAAATATAATTTTATAAAATAGAATCACTACATGGTTTTGGAGTTGAGAGGCAATCCTTTATTAATGATTGCCAAAAATAGAGGGCAGACTAAACTTTCCTAAAACTATCATAATTACTTAATATGAAAGATCTTGTTGGAAATGGTTAAAAATTGTTTTTCTTATATATTTTGATGATTTAAACATGTAGAGGACTCTCCTAGGTTTCTGTAAGTGGAATAGGTCTTTCAAAAGAGTGAGTAGAAGCTATAGGAATCACCTTGTTCTTAGATTTTTGATGTAGCAGGTAGGATTTACCAGATCAAATTATGAAAATGATTGGAGAATGATTTTTGAAAATTGATTTTTTTTTCATGTAATTTTATGATAATATTTTATACCTTAAATATGCTAAACTGGTTATGGAAGCTGACCTATCAAAAAATAGGCTTAATCAGGAAGACAGTGAGAAAACTAGACATAAGTGAGAATGAGATTAGGGATGGGTTGTAGTAGATTAGGGATGGATCCAAATGCATGGTATTATTATTAAATACCTATATCATATATACCCTTTGATTATAATATTTGGATATGCTCATAAACAAGCAGAAAGTTGCTCTCAAAGTGACCTATCTAACACAATGAAGTTTGTGTAGTGTGAAGATATGAGATTGGTCTATAAGACCACTATTGATATTTAAACTTATAATAATTTTTTAAAAAATATATTTTAAGGATGGTAAATGATAATTTAAACCCATTGAAATTTCATAAAAACATTCACATAGATGTTCTAAGTCTTAGTTTCCATGACTGTGTTTTTGGAGCTATGGGCAATTTTATGTGTATGAGTAAGATTGATGTTCATGAGTTAGTGTGACCTAAATAAAATCATATAATACACATGAAGTATTTTGAGAGGTTTTATAGTCTCATTTGAATATATCTTTTTTCATGATAAATGCCTATGAATGTGTGAAAATTCAAACATTTTTGACTAAATTTTGAAGGTTGTTTACAGTTCTAAGTGAGCATATGATTGTGATTAGTTTGAGGTATTTTTTCCTATTTGGTAAAATATAATGAAAATTATGTTTACCTCTAAGTCATTTAGGTTTTATCCATGTGATTTTTTTTATGGATATGTAGCAAAATTGATTGTATACTTCAGATATTCAAGATAGACTTTATGGTAGTGAAAAGATTTAATTAAAAGTAGTCCTAATAGTGTGGTTCAAGTAGTGAAATGACCTAAATGGTGTTTTGGACCTAAGGTGAACTTAAAATAGGTATAATTGAAGTGTGTGTGAAGTTTTTCATCCATTTTTTGAAGCTCAAAGTGTTCCAAGGTTTTAAAGGTGAGACATGTGCTTTGAGAAGGCCTAATTGCATTAGGTCTCTATTAAACCTAATGGTGGTTTTGGTCTTTATAGGTGGTGAATGATATATGTAATTGGTGTTTCACTTCTTAAATGTATTTTTTGATATATTCCTAGGCTGATCCAAGTATGGATATGTTTGTGGCCAACCAGGATAGGTGAGAGCAATAGTTAAGTATAAAAAAGTCTAACATGCCTAATTTGATTGGTTAGAATATTGAGGATATAAGTGAATGATATAAACGTTGAGAAATGAGGTATATGGAATGAAGACCATAAAAGAGGTACGCTAAACATGTCATGAAGTTCTAACAGTTATTTTGAAGATGATGAGCAAGGTCATTTGACCTAAATCTATCAAGAAGTGGGCTAGTTAAGCGAAGAGGCCTATTAGGCTACTTGAGAGAGAGAGAAGAGTGAGAAGAGAAAAATATTTTGGTCCTAATAATTTTAGTAATAAATATGTGTCTGAAGGTGATCAATTTTTCTTGGTGATTAAGTCGGTACAAAGTTACTTAGGGAGTTGGTACCTCCTTGCAAGTTGATGCTTGCAAAAGGACTAGTTGAGTTGGTACTTGACTAATGATGTGTTGGTGATACTTGTGGGATTGGTGTCTCACTAAATTTTTATTCATTACTTATAGGACTATAGCCAAAGTTATGTGTCACTGGGTTTTATCCACTGTGAGGGTTTCCCACATAGATCTTGTGTTCATGTGTTATGTTCCTACTCCATGCCCATACAAATAGTTGATTATGCATTGTTATATCTCTATATTTGTTTGAATGATTAATAAATAATATATATAATTGAAATAAAAGTGTGTACGCTAATTCACACACCCCTACCTCTCCCCCTTACCTGTCATCCCTTCTTAGTGGTTGTGCTTCCAACAAGGCAACGATGGTGTTCATGAAGTGTCCAATGACTTTATCTCACAAGATGTTGGAAAAGATCTAGCCAAACATAATCTTCATTTTATTCTCATCTTCATAGATGATTGTTTTTGCATACCTACACTAGTGAATATTATACAAATTTTGATACAGCCTTTGATTTTTTATGTTCATTTTATGTATTTTAGTTATAGGGGGTGGAGCAAAGCCATGATAATGAGGTAGAAAATGTCCTGCATGATGAATTCATCCCCACATATATGTAAATTTGCTCTACTTATTCTTCTTTTCTCAATCACAGTCATACATGTCTATTTTTCCATTTATGTCCAAATAGACATTTCTAATTTACCATTGATCCAAGAGGAGGAGGAATTGGAAAGGATTGATGAGGATGTTGATGACATTGTTGATGATGACACTGATAATGATGGGGTTTTAGATGGCTTGGATTCTTGTGCAAAAGAGGTTGAGCCAAACCATGTAAGAACAATTTTGTGTCTTTGTGGATGTGGTCATTTGCTTATTTTTTTGGCACATAACCTGAAATGTCTTCTTTGTCAAATTATAGTTTGTAGGTGAATATATGATTGTGGATATGGGTATTACAAATTGATATTTTCAATGATGCATGTTACCACCATGTAACACATTTAGTTCTCAAGGTTGTCATCCTTGTTGGTCACTACAGAGACTTAATAGTCACTCATGTTCGGTAGCCCATTCCAAAGGGGCCCTAGGGCATACTAGTAGTGGGACACATTACATTTCATTTTAGTAAGAGAGACACCTTGCAAGCTTTCCATGCATGGCTCTCGATTCAAATAAAACATATTACTTCTCTAATTTTATATGCCCACCGATTCCTTCTTTGTTCGTGAATCTACTACAAATTTTGGGTCAGATTTGTTTTATGGTTTTATATTCTTTAAATTGTGTTTGTATCGTAGACTTTTTAAAAGTGCTTTTCCTTTCTTTTCAGTTCCTTTCCTCTCAGTGGTAGATTTTGGCTAGAAAATATTTGTAGTATCCATCATGTAATTTTCTTGGCCGACTTAAGTAAGCCACTGATATCCTATACATGAAAAGAATGCTTCCTTGTCTTTTCTTTCCTTTTAATCCACTTGTTAATACATGGCATATTAAAAAAAACATTATACACGTCAAGTAGTGCTTGAATTATATAGCTTATTATTGGACAATTGGACTTAGTAAAAGAATAAAAGTATCACAGTTGTTGGTGTCCAGTCATTAAACTATTTGGAACATATCTACACTATTACATACGTTACTTTCTCCCATAACCAAATTGTGAGTTACCGTAGACAAGAAAAATAAACTTTGAATTTTTTCTACACATGTTCAAGCTTCGCTTGAGATATACAACTTATAATGGGACGATTGGACTATGGGAGTGATAAAAATAAGATGTGTGGGTCATATTTTCCATCCATTCATCTGGAACAAATTTTCCACTATTGTTATACACTATTTTCCCTCCCTCAATTACAATTTGCTGCATACAATAAAAACAACTTAAAACATGTTTATAAAAATTTCAATACTAAATATTTTAATAAAGCATGCAAGATTATGTACAATGTTTTACGTATGGTATGCTTTTAAGAACTATGAAAATTAGATCATATTGATTCTCTAACATTTAATGTGAACTGTTGATCCGATATGAAATTGAAGGTTCATATTTTTATCATGAAATCAAGTTAAAAATATTCTCTACATTTTAATGAGCAGTTAAGAATGGCCATGAAAAATAGATTTATGGGTATAAAACTGTAATTTATACATGTTTTTAATATGATAACAAACTTTCTCTTAAAAATTAAAATTATATATATAAATTAATTATTATTTTATATGAACTAACCAGATTGGATTAATAAGATATAATGTGAACCTTTATATTTTTATGCACACATTATAACCAAAAAAAGAGTTAATATTTTTTTATGACCAACAAAAGACAAATTCATCAATGGGGACCAAATTCTGGAGCTAGCATATGAAATTACACAACTATAATTTTATTTAATAGAATGATTAACATACATTTATTTAGTCAAAATTAACAATTCTATATAAATATACAACTAATTTATGGTAGCCAAATGTAAATAAAATTGTAAACTATTCTATGCAAGACTTGAATACATTCTTTCAAAACAATGTCAATTTAATATTTAAGTACTTGTAAATTAATTTTATGACAAAAATTTAATTTATTCTTGATCAATAGTTTATATATAAAACAAATCAAAGGTAAATAGAATAATGTTATAGAAATATAATTTAAAATTATTGACCTAATATAAATATTGAAATGTAATCAAATTCATCTTTTAATTTAGAATTTGAACCATCAAACATTATAATAATTCAGTCTCTCAATGTAAGGAAACTTAAATATTTACTTTATGCCTATGTTTTTTTCAAAGATATGGTTATTTCCATCATTACTTTGATACAATATAACATCAAAATAATATTTATGTTTATATATATGTAATATAGTTTAATCTAGAAAATATTATTTATTTTACAAAGAACGAAATATAGATAATAAAGACCTTTATATAATTTTAAAGGAAGATTAAAAATATTGATTAAAAAAAATGTTACTACCATTAAATATGGTGATTGCATGGAGTGTAGAATACATGAAGGAAAATCATTTTTCAGATTTTGATAACGAGATATCAAATACTCAAATTTTGTCATGAAAACAACAACAAAATTTCTTACATCCAGTTTAAGAGTTGAGAGTAGTTTGGTCAATGATTCTCTTGGTGAAATTCATGCTTTATTTTATAGTGCAGGTATTGAATCACTAAAACTTTAAATTTTTAAAAATTTTGCAATTGTGCATGTGTATGTGTGTATGTAGTTTTTTTCCCATTATTAATCCTTACAATTTTTGTATCTATATATTGTCAAAGCCCATATCATTTTAAATGAAAGCTATTAAAATTTATTTTAAGTTATGGGAATGATTGTCACATATTTAAGAGTTTTAAGAATCAATACTAAGCGTGTATATATATATATATATATATATATATATATATATATATATATATATATATATATATATATATATATATATATATATATATATTCTTAAAACTCTTGAATATGTGACAATCATTCCCATAACTTAAAATAAATTTTAATAGCTTTCATTTAAAATGATATGGGCTTTGACAATATATAATTACAAAAATTGTAAGGATTAATAATGGGAAAAAAACTATTGAATTTAGTAATATTAAAATCGAGGGCAAAACTTTGACAATATTACAATCGACATTAAGACATTTAAATTTTGAGTCCTTATTAGTTTGATCAATATGTGAGAATGCTAGATGGCATATGAATATACATCAATAAAAAATATATAAATGTTGTATTATTATTTATTAGACCTCCCTCTTGATTGATTGGATACATTTTGCATCCATTTCCTTTATTTCCTTTATTTATTTCTATCTCTTAATAATATAAAAATGAACTAATTTTAAAATCTTTTAATGAACCCAAAAATAATCAAGACATATAAATTGCCAATAGGCCAAGATTTTGAAACAATACTCATAATTGATTTATGTTGAATTAATTAAAATAATTACAAACCCCAACCATTCTTAAATAGGTCTCCACTCAAAATTTAGAGTTAACATACCAAAATTTTAAAAATTTAAAATTTAAATAAAATTTATATTTTTAGTAAGTTTTGCATGCAAGTGTGCATGAATCTAAAAATATATTAAAATAATCTAAGCACTATAATTAGCCTATATGATGAAATTCAATTTAATTTGACATTTAGCTTTAGAAATATATAATTTCTAAAAATAGAAAATTCCTGAAAAATTATTAAACGTTAATTTTAGACCCTTAGATGATCACGTATAGACTCCATAAAATATCAAAATTAACTTTAAATAGATAGAGAGGCTTATGAAAACATCAATATTTTTAGTAAGGTCATGTTGGCATGTGAAAGAGCTGAAACAAAGTTATGGATCAAAATTTATGGCCTTTGGAAGATTGACCTATTTTTTCCACATCATTCTCTTTTGGTTGAAAACAACTTAGTGCCTATGAGTTGGAATGATTATACTTCTTCCATTTGTCTTTATCAATCTTCTTCAGCACTATTCTATAATTAAAGTATTGAATTTTTTATTGTAATATTTTTCACTGCTCCAAATACCTATTATAATTCTCTTGTCTTGTGCTCACTATTTTAATATCCAAAACCTATATTATTGTTTTTTTCTTCTTTGGAACTTACTACTCCCAATTTATTTCTTCATATTCATCATCTTCACCATCTTATCCATGTAATTTATATAAATATTAAACATTAGAAATTAAAAATATATCAAAATTCTATGGTAAACTCACCTCATAAGCATTGTCATTGATTTTATTCACAATTTTGCATGGCCCAATTTTTTTGTACTCGACTTATTGTATGTGCGTTTCGGGAAAAAAAATTCAAGTAAACCATTACCAACTCTCCTTCAAATATCTTAGAACTTCTTTTGACATATACTATTGCTTTATTTTTCTCATTCTTTTCTTGAAACTTTCTTCTTACACCTTGAAACTATTGCTTATGCTCTATAAAAGCTTCTACACCATCAAGAATTTGATTCACAATCAGTAGTTGTATCAAATCTAAAATACTCAAAGGATTTCTCAGATAAATAATTTAGAAATGTGACTTTTTTGTTTATCTATTCATTGAACTATTATATGTAAACTTATCTTATGGTAAATCCAAGTCCCTTTGCATGGGCTTCTATCCCACTATGCATCTCAACAAATTTCCTAAGCTCCTATTCACAACTTATGTCTATCCATATGTTTTTGGGTTATACACACTACTAAATTATAGATTAGTGTCCATCTTATTCCATAAAGTCCTCTATAAATGACTAAAATTTTTTGTGTCCTTATCAAAAGTAATAGTTTTTTAAACACCATGCAATCTCACAATATCCTTGAAAATAATTTTATAACTTTAGTGGCAACATTGGTTCTTTTATTTTCTATAAAATTAACCATTGTAAAAAATATGACTATAATAAGAATGGAATCATTACCTCTCTATGTGTTTGGCAATCCCAACACAAAATCCACAGTCAAATCTGTCCAAGGCTTTCTTAGAATCAATAATAACATTTATAGTGAATTATTTTGTGCATGTCCTTTAGCCATCTAACATATTTTGTACCTTCAAACATACTTTGTCACATCTCTCTACATCTTTGGATAAAAATACATTTCCTCTGCCAAAGCTATTATCTTCATTTTACCAAAATGTGCAGCTAAACTACCACTATGTAATTCTCGTATTATATTGACTTGTAAAAACCCAACTAGGATGCATAATTATTTCCATTTAAAGAGATAACCTTCATGTATAATATACTTATTATAAATAACATCTATCCCACATGTTAATAGTTTCTTATATTGTTTAATTACCTTATCAAACTATGGGTCAATATAATATATTCTTTGATAACTTCAAATCCATCCAATTCACTACCCATAGTAGTTAATAATACTACCCTCCTAATTAATGCAACAGCTACCTGATTTTATTTTTTTTATTTATGTTTCAACATAAAAGTGTAATCCTATAAGAAAAAAATCCATTTTGCATGCCTACTATTGAACTTGTTTTATTTATTCACATAATTCAAAGGCTCATGACCTATAAATAAGATAAACTCTTTAG
This sequence comes from Torreya grandis, assembly GCA_037957365.1. Taxonomy (NCBI): domain Eukaryota; kingdom Viridiplantae; phylum Streptophyta; class Pinopsida; order Cupressales; family Taxaceae; genus Torreya; species Torreya grandis. Next base: position 1,365,157 of record JARHVA010002686.1, read on the forward strand.
GCACCAGGGAATGCTTCCAATCTCTTAATGCTTATAAAATACATAAAGATCAACATCATAAGTAAAATACTTTGTTCTTACATCATTGAATTTCTCAATGAAATATGCTATTGACTTTTTTTTTGACTTAGCACAACACTAATTCCCATAATTAAAGCATCACATTCAACTTCAAACACTTTGTTAAAATATGGTAATGTTAAAATTAGTCTTTATATAATCTTCTTCAAAATTTCAAAACTTTTTGTGGTTGCTCTAGTCCATACAAATCTTCTCTCTAATGCAATCTCTTATTGGTGCCTCAATACTACTAAAATTTTTAATAATTATTTTGTAAAAAATTACTAAACCATGGAAACATTTTACCTCTGTAATATTTCCTAAAACTCAATAATTGTCTTTATCTATTTTTAATCCATTTTCACACCATCAACTGAAAATACAAATCTTAAAAATACCAAACTATTCTACATAAACTTACACTTCTTTAAATTTGCATATAACTTCCCTTTTCTTAACAAATCCATTACCATTCCCAAATGTTGTAAGTGTTCTTTTTTAGTCTTACTGAATATCAAAATATCATTAAAATAAAATATAAAAAAATTAGTGATATATTACCGTAGCACTATATTCATCAACCTCATAAATTTTTTAGGTGCATTAGATAATCCAAAAGGCATCACCATCCACTTTTATAAGCCATTCCTAGTCTTGAATGCAATTTTATACTTATCTCTTTCATGAATTTAAATATGATAGAACCACTCCTTAGATCAATGTTTGTAAAATATTTTTCTACTAAAATCACATCCATCATATCATCTAAACATGGTAAATAGAACCTATAATTTATTGTAATATGGTTAATTTTCCTTGTATCCACACACATTATCCATCCTCCATCTTTATTTAGAGTTAGCAATGCTAGTGTCACAAATGGAATCATACACTTCCTTATCAGTTTCTTTCTTACCAATTTAGTAACATGTTTATTTAATTCTACATGTTCTTTTGGACTCATCCTATAAGTTGCCTAATTGGATAGAGATTTTCTTAGAATAAGATCAATGTGATGCTAAATATCTCTCTTTGGTGGTAAATCATTTGATAACTCATTAGACATAATACTTGCATATTTTTTGAACACTCTTTCTACTTTTATTGGTATTGGCACCATTTTTTGTTCTTCATTGTTTACTACTAATACATAAGAACAACCTATCACCTTCATATATTGGATAACTGTCTTAGTAGAGAGTATGCTTTCTATCTTTTCTTGTTTAAGAGGTAACAAAACTACTTTTGTACCACATTTAAAAAAAAATGTATGTGTTATTTACTCCATCAAGAATTAATTTTCTGTCAAATTTCCATGGTCTTCCCAACAATATATGACATGCGTCCATCAAAATAACATCACACCATATTTCGTCATTATAATTTTCTCCTATAGAAAACTTTATTAAGCACCTTTTATCTATTGTAACTTTGTTCCCTTTATTAAATCATGAAATCTAATAAGGATTAAGATAATTTTTATATTATAGATTTAGTTTATCTATCATTTCTTTGAAAACCATATTTTCATAACTACGATCACCTAAAATTACTTTGCATACCTTTCCAACTGAAGTACATCTTTTTCAAAAAATATTTGATTACACCCATGCATCACCACCTTATTTATTATTCATTTGTTTCTTCCTTAGAAAAATCATGATTATTCTCATCATGAGATTCTCTCCAATATCTACTAGTACAATTTTAGTATTTTTCTCTTCTATTTCAAACTCAACTAGATTCACTCTTAAGAGATCTTCAGGCCTCCTTTATTGATTTTGATAGTGTGGAAACTCAAATTCTTTGTGCCCTTATTATCCACATATATAACAAAGATAAGATCTATGTTGATTCAAAAACCACCCTCTAGCACCACCATAACCTTGTCATATCTAAAATCTACTTCTTCTTTGTTGGTATTGAAACCCTTGCCTATCACCAACTTGTCTTTCTGTACCATGTGATGATTTAACTATATTGGTATTAGACCCACCTATGTTTCTATTAAACCCATCTCATCCACTATTTAGAGGGGATCCACATCTTCTTGGACCAAGAGACATTCTTTTAAAATTTTGTCTATTTTGTTTTTCTTCTACCTTTAAAGCTAATTGATAAGCTTTCTCCATGCAAAGTATTCTATGCATGCTTAATTCATCTTGAATAGAAAATTTCAAACCATCTACATACCTTGCAGCCATGTATACTTTTGCTTCATCAATATCCACTCATATGGAAATCTTACAGAACTTATATATATGCTCCTACATAGTGTGATCTTTTTATTTTAAATTATAAAATCTTTTGTATATGCTTTTTTCCATAATCCACAAGAAAAAATTTGTCCCTTAGCTTATTCTCCATATTTCTTCATGAATTAATCTTCTCTTTACCTTTATTCTATCTCTTTTTTTGTATGTGATCCGACCAAATCATTGCATGACCTTTCAATTTTGTGGATGCAAATTTTACCTTCTTGTCTTCTCTCATAGTCTTCCACTTGAAGAATTTCTCCATGCTATTAATCCAATCTATCAACCTTTATGGTTTTAAACTGCCTTCATATTCTGAAACATCAACCTTGATTATTTCATTTTTTCTTCTAAACTTGAAACTATCCTCTCTTCCATCAATGGTGGCTACTCTGACTATTTTTCTTTTGTCAAGGGATCTGTGGCTCTACCAATTAGAGCACAATTGATTACTTTCTTATATGCAATTAAACATGGAATTATACCAGAATGATAAAGTAGCTAAAAACTTGAGACAACAGAAGAATTTGAGAGACAATACACACTCTTGTATTAAATACTACCAAAAAAATACAATAAGGAATATGCCACTTCTTCCTCCACCTCAAAGGCTTGCCACACCTCAAGAACTTCTTCCCTCTCTCTCTTGCTCAACACAACAACTCTAAATCTTGAGTTGCTATTCCTCCTTGAATGCTTCAGCTGATCTCCTTGACCTTACACCTTTAGATCTCCTTGATCTTGCTAGCTTCAAATGCTTTTACTTGCCTTAGAATGATTACAATACATGCCATATGGGTCTTTAAATAGAATCCCATGCTTACAAAAAATAGAACTCTAGTTACAATAATTAGACCCACAGCTCGTGACTATAATTAGTCACTTAGCATGCAAACACTCGCTTTACTTAACTGACTGTTCGTCAACAGCAGTTTTGAAAATACACAGGCGATCGACATTGGTCCCTGCTGGTCTGGTGCTGCCAACATTGGTTGACTCCCTGCCATCGCCGGTCTCCTTCTCCACTGCACTTGACCGACGTTGGTCATACTGCCAATGCCAGTGGCTCTGGTTCATCAGCATCCTTCTTTGTGTGTCTGCAAGCAGTTGAAGTGTTTAGCTCCACACCACAACAATCTCCCACTTGGAGATAAATAGCTGCAACTTGTACCTATACCTGTACACCATCTATTTTGTTCCTTAGGCTTTGTATCCCTCTTCAATGTCACTCTTAAAGACCAACCACCATGCAAACCTATGATGCAATACCTGTATCTTATGCCACAAGAATTTTACTGCTCCCAAATTCTCCATGACATACTTCTGAACCAACTCTACCCTTAGCTCAGAAAACTCCCTGCATATGAAACCCTGCAACAAGTAACACAATACAGTAACAGGATAATGTAGCTAATATTATCCAACTTGGTAAAGATAAAATACAATGGTCAAACCTCCATTGTTCTGCAGCATAATCAAGACCATATACCATAGCCTTCTATCTCATGTATCCATCCACTCTCTTCTCTAAAACGGGAATCCATCCCTCTATCCAGTGCTTTCTTCTAGCTGACAACACTACCAATAAATACCTGTTTGGTTCTCCGAGGACTCACACTCCTCATCCATGCCAAGCTCCCACTATTTCTGGATTCTACCTGCATTGCTTCTTCCATCTTCCTAGTTCATGACTATCAGTAGACAATATAAAGAAGGTGAACAATGAATATGAGGTTCACATACCTTTCCTGACCTCCACATGGGTGTTTGAGACTTATTAATTCACCCAACATCCATTCCAGTGACCGATCTAGGCCATCTCCCAGTCTGCTCCCGACCGATGTCAGTTCCCTATACTGACCTTGACTAGCGACGTCATTTCCCTGGCCGACACCGGTGTCCCTCCTGTCGACGTCAGTCCTTATAACCGACGTCGGACTTCTCCTATCTGACCTACCGACCTAGCTGGTCTGCACATGACCGATGTCAATTTTTGGATGACTGACGTCGGTGCCAAGCTACCGACATCGGTGTTTGTGTGTTCCTGTAAGTGATGAAATTTTCATCCGTGAGCTCTTCTTGGATCAAACCTTTATCCATGATACCTTGCTCAGATTTATTCAGCCCCTGTGACTGATCTCTGTCCTTCATCTCCTCCATAAACACCAAGGCTTCTTTGTTCCTGTCAAAAGCATCAAATTTCCTCTTTCTGCAATGAACCGTATCTATGCTTTCCAAATTTGAACACATACCTTTTGAAACAAGAACTTCCATTCTCTTCCTGTTCTTGTGACCAAGCCTATTAGGTCACATCTTCGAATCTACACTAGAAGTAGAATCAGTAATACAAGTAGATAGATAAAGAGTATCTACTTTCTTACCTCTTGCTAGAACAAGTGCTCCCTTGCTAACCTTCCAAGAATCTGCTGTGAGGGTTATTGTGCATCCCTCATCTCCCAACCTTCCTATAAAAATTAGACTCTGCTTCAGAATTGGAACATGCATGACCTCTTTCAACACCCACGTGTTGTCAATCTGCAATCTCAGCTGCACTTTCCCTTTGCCAACTATCTGACAAGGCGTACCATCCCCTAAATAGAGCACTCCAAAATCTCCTTGTTCATACTCATAGAATAAATCTCTGTTTGGGGATGCATGAAAAGATGAACCAGAATCTAAAATCCATGATCCTACCTGACTATCTGAAGAAAGTATGAGAGCATCCTGCATCACGATATTTGTATCCTTTGCTTCTTCCATACCTGCATGTTGATTCTCTTTATCTCTCAACCACACTCCTTCTTCGTGTGTCCTTTCTTTCCACAAAACCTGTAGGTAATACCTTTGGACTCGGATCTCCTTCTCGACCTTGATTTCCCTTACTCAACCTTCTCCCTTTGCCTTCCCCTACTTTCTGCACTTAGAGCATTTCCTGATGATTCACCTGTGCTTCTCCTGCGTATTTCTTCATTCAAGATCACACTCACAACATCATCAACTTTTAAGATTTTAGAAGCAGATGCAGAATTACTTACTACCATAACCAAATCGTCCCAACTTTCAGGCAAAGAACATAAAATCAAGAGAGCCTTTACCTCATCATCAAAAACAATATTGACTGAAGCTAGTTGGTTTACCAAACCATGGAAATCACTGAGATGAGTATGTACCGATCCACCTTCCTGCATTTGCAAAGTAAATCGCTGCTTCATAAGATATACCTTATTAGAAGCCGAGGGCTTTTCGTATAAATTCGCCAAGGACTTTATCAACTCTTTCGTTGTCTTACACTGTGATAAGCTGGAAATCATAGATGATGCAAGGCTTAACCTTATGGAATCGAGATCCTTTCGATCAAGAACATTCCATTCTTCATCTTTCATATCTATGGGCTTGGATGCAACCCCACCCAACGGTAAGTACAAATCCTTTTGATACAGATAGTCGTCAATCTGCATCCTCCAATGTTGATAATTCTTGCCATTAAACTTCTCCATTCGTAGCCTACTTTCTTCTGCCATTGTTGAACTCCCACTCAATCAAAAAACCCTATGAATGACCTATAATAGAAAAACAATACCTTGCTTCCTACAAACCGTAGCTCTGATACCACTTGTCAGGGGATCTGTGGCTCTACAAATTAGAGCACAATTGATTACTTGCTTATATGCAATTAAACACTGAATTATATCAGAATGATAAAGTAGCTAGAAACTTGAGACAACAAAAGAATTTGAGAGACAATACACACTCTTGTATTAAATACTACTAGAAAAAAATACAATAAGGAAGATGCCACTTCTTCCTCCACCTCAAAGGCTTGCCACACCTCAAGAACTTCTTCCCTCTCTCTCTTGCTCAACACAACAACTCTAAAGCCTGAGTTGCTATTCCTCCTTGAATGCTTCAGCTGATCTCCTTAACCTTACACCTGTAGATCTCCTTGACCTTGCTAGCTTCAACTGCTTTTACTTGCCTTAGAATGATTACAATACATGCCATATGGGTCTTTAAATAGAATCCCATGCTTACAAAAAATAGAACTCTAGTTACAATAATTAGACCCACAACTCGTGACTATAATTAGTCACTTAGCATGCAAACACTCACTTTACTTAACTGACTGTTCATCAATAGCAGTTTCAAAAATACACAGGCGACCGACGCCGGTCCCTACGGGTCTGGTGCTGCCGACGTTGGCCGACTCCCTGCCGTCGCCAGTCTCCTTCTCCACTGCACTTGACCAACGTCGGTCATACTGCCGATGCCAGTGGCTCTGGTTCTTCAGCATCCTTCTTTGTGTGTCTGCAAGTAGTTGAAGTGTTTAGCTCCACACCACAACATCTTCTTGTTGAATTTTTTTATCATGATTTGTGTCTTCCTCATCAACACCTTATGTTCTTTGATGATTAGTGATAACCTATATTGATTATTAAACTTACCTCTAAGGCTCTTGTAGAGTATGGTTCATCTGTACAATATATCTTTGTCTTCTCACCATGTCTTTCTCCTTCTAGATTCAAACTTACTCTGATACCAAATAATGAACTGAAAAACTATCAAGACATATAAATTATCAATAGGCCAAGATCTTGAAATAATAATTAGAATTGATTCATATTAAATGAGTTGACATAATTATAAACTAAAACCATGCTTACATAAGTCTCAACTAAGAATTTAGAGTTGATATGTAAAAATTTGAAAAAACTAAAATCTAATAAAATATTTATTTTTAGTAGCAACTATTTAAAGTAAGTTTTGCATGCTTGCACACATGGCTCTAAAAGTTTCCTAAAATACTCTAAACACTATAATTATCCTATAAAATTAAATTCAAGTGAATTGGACATCCGGTTCTAAAAATATATAATTTCTAAAAATAGAAAATTATCAAAAATATCATTAAACATTAATTTTGGACTCTTAGATGATCACGTATAGACTCTAAAAAAATATTTAAATTAATTATAAGATAATAGATCAATTTAAGATAGCATCAAATTTTTTGAGATGGTTTTTTTGGTGCATGAAAGAGCTTAAATGGAGCTACGTGTCAAAAGTTATGGCTTCCAAAAGATGGACCTATTTTTCTGTATCATCTTATGTCAAATAATGTATTAGAGTCTTTTGTTTGTATACCACCTCCTTTTTTTTCAAACCATTTTTAAAAAAAAACTTATTATAATTTTATAGAATTTACATTACACCTTTTAGGTTTATATTAAAACATATCAAACAAGAAATCTACACTAATAAATAAAAATGTATATAATAATTTAAATAGGAGCCTAAATTGTAAGCACTTTTGAGTGGGAATGAAAGTTGATGGTAAAGATGGTGAAGATATTCATGATTTACAACAACTTGAGGAAACACATTAGTAGTTAAAATGGATGTCAGAACATGAATAAATACATCCACAACTAGTACAGAGATCTACATGGGTCAGGTATACTCTTAGTAAGTACGGTCCGAATATTTCAATTGTTTTTATTTCTAATGATGGGGAAGCTACTATTTATTAGGAATCATTGGAAGATGATAATAGTGTCAAATGGAAAAGGGAAATGTAAGAAGAAATATATGCCTTGGATAATAATAAGTCATGTGACCTAGTAAACCATCCAAGAGGAAGAAAACTAGTTTGCTACAAATGGATTTACAAACTAAAGATATGTGTTGATGATTAAATTTAAAGTTACATGGCTAGATTGATGGAAAAAGGATTTACACAAAAATAATGTATTAATTACCATGAAATGTTCTCACTAGTCATTAAAATTGTTTTAATTCAAGTTATCTTAGCATTAGTAGCCTTACTTGATTTGGAGTTGGAGTAGTTATGTGTTAAAACAACATTCTTGCATGGAAATTTACTAGACTTTGTGTGTGTGTGTGTGTGTGTCTGTGGGTGTGTGTGAGAAATAATCTAAATGTTTTTTATAGGATATAAAAAAAGGATTAGCTTAAAAGATCAGGAAATCATTGTATGTTCTGAAACAACTACAAAGGGAATGGCATAATAAGTTTTTTATTTCATGGGGAGCCATAAATTTTATAAGAGTGAGTTTGATCACTGTGTTTATTTAATGTTTTGTGTAAATTCCTTATTCATTATATTGACATTATATGTTGATGATATGCTTATAGAGATCAAAAACATGGAAAAACTTAATAATTTAAAGGCTCATTTAGCTACAACATTTTATATGTTAAATATAAGAGCACCAAAACAAATCTTGGACATAGAGATACATTAAGACAAGAAAATTTGCAAGCTTTGTAAATCATACCAAAGGTATTTGGAAAACATACTAACCATATTTAGTATGATGTATGTGAAACCAATTATTACTCCTTATGTTTCTCTTTGCAATATTTATTCAAGTTTGTGTATGTGTTATTTAATCTATCATGAATTACTTTTCTTTCAAATTGCCATAGTGTTTTTAATAATATATGACATGCATCCATCAAAATAACATCACACCATAGTTCATCATTATAATCTCTTCCTATAGAAAACTTGATTAAGCACCTTTTATCTACTGTAACTTCATTCCCTTTACTAAACCATGAAATCTAATAAGAATTAAGATGATTTTTACTCTATAGATTTAGTTTCTCTATTATTTATTTAGAAACCATATTTTTATAAATGCCATCATCTATAATTACTTTACATACCTTTCCAACTGAAGTACATCTTGTTTGAAAAATATTTGATTACACCCACGCATCACCACCTTCTTTATTATTCACTTATTGCTTCCTTGGAAAAATCATGGTTCTTCTAATCATGAGATTCTCTCCAATATCTCCTAGTATAACTTTAGTATTTTTCTCTTCTATCTCAGACTCAATTAGATTCACTCTTGAGTGATCTTCTAGTGTCCTTTCTTGATATTGATAGTCTAGACACTAAAATGCTTTGTGTCATTCTTATCCACATATATAATAGACATAAGATCTACGTTGATCTAAAAACTATCCTCTAACACCGCCACAACCTTGTCATATCTAAAATCTGCTTCTTCTTTCTTGGTATTGAAACCCTTGTCTATCATCATCTTATCTTTTTGAACCATTTGATGATTCACCTATATTACTATTAGACGAACCTATGGTGACATTAAACCCATATCAGCCCCAATTTCGAGGGGATCCACCTCTTCTTCGACCAAGAGACATTCTTCTAAAATTTTGTCTATTTTGTTTTTCATTTGCCTTCAAAGCTAATTGATAAGATTCCTCCATGCAAAGTATTATATTCATGCTTAATTCATGTTGAATAGAAAATTTCAAATCATTTATGTACCTTGCATACATATACACTTTTGTTTCGTCATGATCCACTCATATGTAAAACTTATATAATTTATCTATATGCTCCTGTATAATATGATGTTTTTACATTAAATTCTAAAATCTTCTATATAGGGTTTGTGCATAATCTGTAAGAAGAAATTTATCCCTTAGCTTCTTCTCCATATTTTTTCATGAATTAATCTTTTCTTTACCTTTCCTCTATCTCTTTTTCTATAGGTGATCCCACCAAATCATTGCATGACCTTTTAATTTTGTGCATGCAAATTTTACCTTCTTGTCTTCTCTCATATTCTTCAACTTGAAGAATTTCTCCATGCTATTCATCCAATCTATCAACCCTTCTAGTTTTAAGCTACCTTCATTATCTAAAACATAAAACTTGATTATTTCATTTTTTTTCTTCTAAATTCTAAACTATCCTCTCTTCCATCGATGGTGGCTACTCTCACAATTTTTTTTCTTGTTGAATTTCTTCATCATGATTTGTGTCTTCTTCATCACCACCTTGTATTATTTGATGATTGGTGATAAAATATATTGATTTTTAAACTTGCCTATAAGGCTCTTGTATAGTATGATTCATCTGTTCAATATCTCTTTATCTTCTCCTCGTGTCTTTCTCATTCTAGATTCAAACTTACTCTGATACCAGATAATGAATTTAAAAACTATCAAGACATATAAATTATCAATAGGCCAAGATATTGAAATAGTAATTAGAATTTATTTATATTAAATGAATTGAAATAATTATAAACTAAAACCATGCTTAAAAAATCCTCAATTAGGAATTTAGAGTCGATATGTAAAAATTCAAAAAAAATAAAATCTAAAAAAAAATTATTTTTAGCAGCTGCTATTTAGAGTAAGTTTTAAATGCAAGCACATATGGATATAATAGTCTCTTAAAATACTATAAACACTATAATTATCCTATGAAATTAAATTCAATTTCCTTAGACATCCGGTTCTAAAAATATATAATTTTTAAAAATAGAAAATTCTCAAAAATATCATTAAACATTAATTTTGGACCCTTAGATGATCACGTATGAAATCCAATAAAATATTTAAATTAATTATAAGATAATAGATAAATTTAAGATAGCATAAATTTTTTTGAGATGGTTATTTTAGTGCATGAAAGAGCTTAAATAGATCCTTAGGTCAAAAGTTATGGCTTCCAAAAGATGGACCTATTTTTTCTATTTATGTCAAACAATGTCTTAGAGTCTTTTGTTTGTATTCCACCTCCATTTTATTTCAAACCATTTAAAAAAAATCTTATCTTAATTTTATAGCATTTATATTACACCTTTTAGGTTTATATGAAAACATAGCAAATAAGAAATCTACACTTATTAGAAAAAATGTATATAATAATTTCAATAGGAGCCTAAATTATAGGCACTTTTGTGTGGGAATGAATAATGATGGTAAATATATTGAAGATGTTCATGATTTATAAAACTTAAGGAAATACCTCAGTAGTTAAAATGGATGTTAGAACATGAAGAAACACATCCACAACTAGTACAGAGATATACATGGGTTACACATTCTCTTAGTAAGTATGGTCCAAAAATTTCAATTGCTTTAATTTCTAATGATGGGGAACCTAATATTTATTAGGAAGCATTGGAAGATGATAATAGTGTCAAATGGAAAATGGAAATTCAATAGGAAATAGATACCTTAGATAAGAATAAGTCATGGGACCTAGTAAAACATCCAAGAGGAAGAAAATTAGTTCGCTACAAATGGCTTTACAACTAAAGATATGTGTTGATGACTAAATTGAAAGGTACATGGCTAGATTGATGGAAAAAGGATTTACATATAAATAAGGTATTAATTACCATGAAATATTCTCACCAGTCATTAAACTTATTTTAATTCAACTTGTTAGCCTTACTTGATTTGGAGTTGGAGTAGTTATGTGTTAGAAAAAACATTCTTGCATGTAAATTTAGAAGACAATGTGTGTGTGTGTGTGTGTGTGTGTGTGTGTGTGTGTGTGTGTGTGTGTGTGTGTGTGTGTGTGTGTGTGTGTGTGTGTGTGTGTGTGTGTGTGTGTGTGTGTGTGTGTGTGTGTGTGTGTGTGTGTGTGTGTGTGCGTGTGTGTGTGCGTGCGTGCGCGCATGCGTGCACATGTAGTATGTGTGTGTGTGCACACGTGCGTGTGTGTGTGAAATAATCTAAATGTTTTTTATAAGATAGGAAAAAGGGATTAGCATAAAATATCAGGAAATAATTGTATGTTCTAAAACAACTACAAAGGGAATGGCTTAAGAAGTTTATTCTTTCATGGGGAGCCATAAATATTTTAAGAGTGAGTTTGATCACTATGTGTATTTAAAGTTTTGTCTAAATACCCTATTCATTATATTGACATTATATGTTGATGATATGCTTGTATGAAGAAAAAACATGGCATAACTTAATAATTTAAAGGATCATTTATCTAAGACATTTGATATGAAAAATCTAAGAGCACCAAAACAAATCTTGGACATAGAGATACATTGAGACAAGAAAAATTGCAAGATTTGGTTATCATACCAAAGGTATTTGGAAAACATACTAACCATATTTAGTATGAATTATGTGAAACCAATTAGTATTCCTTATGCTTCTCTTTTCAATATTTATTCAAGTTTGTGTATGTGTTATTTACTCCATCATGAATTACTTTTCTATCAAATTGCCATGGTCTTCCCAATAATATATGACATGCATCCATCAAAATAACATCACACCATATTTCATCATTATACTTTTTTCCTATACAAAACTTTATTAAACACCTTTTATCTACTCTAACTTCATTCCCTTTACTAAAACATGAAATCTAATAAGAATTAAGATGATTTTTACATTATAGATTTATTTTCTCTATCATTTCTTTACAAACCATATTTTCATAACTACCATCATCTATAATTACTTTGCATACCTTTCCAACTAAAGTGCAACTTGTTTGAAAAATATTTGATTGCACCCATGCATCACCACCTTATATATTATTCACTTGTTGCTTCCTTGGAAAAATCATGGTTCTTCTCATCATGGGATTCTCTTCAATATCTGCTAGTACAACTTTAGTATTTTTCTCTTCTATCTTAGACTCAACTATATTCACTCTTGAGCGATCTTTTGGCCTCCTTTATTGATCTTGATAGTGTGGACACTCAAATAATTTGTGACATTATTATCCACATATATAACAGATATAAGATCTAATTTGATTTAAACACTATCCTCTAGCACCACCATAACCTTGTCATATCTAAAATCTGCTTCTTCTTTATTGGTATTGAAACACTTGCCTATCATCATCTTATCTTTTTGTACCATGTGATGATTCACCTATATTTGTATTAGACCCACCTATGGTGATATTAAACCCATTTCATCCTTTATTTGGAGGGGATCCACCTCTTATTTGACCAAGAGACATTCTTCCGAAATTCTATCTATTTTTTGTTTCTTCTACCTTCAAAGCTAATTGATAAGATTCCTCCATGCAAAGTATTCTATTCATGCTTAATTCATCTTGAATAGAAAACTTCAAATCATTCATGTACCTTGAAACCATATACACTTTTCTTTCATCATGTTCCACTTGTATGAAAATCTTATAGAATTTATCTATATGCTCATGTATACTATTATCTTTTTACTTTAAATTCTAAAATCTTTTGTATACTATTTTTGCATAATCTATAAGAAAAAATTTATAGCTTAGCTTCTTCTCCATATTTTTTCATGAATTAGTTGTCTCTTTACCTTTCCGCTATCTCTTGTTCTGTAGGTGATCCCACCAAATCATTGCATGACCTTTCAATTTTGTGCTTGCAAATTTTACTTTCTTGTCTTCTCTCATAGTCTTCCATTTGAAGAATTTATCCATGCTATTCATCCAATATATCAAACCTTATAGTTTAAAACTACCTTCATAATCTAAAATGAAAACCTTGATTATTTCATTTTTGTCTTCTAAACTTCAAACTATCCTCTCTTCTACCAATGGTGGCTACTCTCACTATTTTTCTTCTTGTTGAATTTCCTCATCATGATTTGTGTCTTCTTTATCAACACCTTGTATTATTTGATGATCAGTGATAACCTCAATTGATTTTTAAACTTGCCTCTGAGGCTCTTGTATAGTATGATTCATCTATGTAATATCTCTTTATCTTCTCCCCATGTCTTTCTCCTTCTAGATTCAAACATATTCTGATACCAAATAATGAACTCAAAAACTATCAAGACATAAATTATTAATAGTCAAAGATCTTGAAATAATAATTATAATTGATTCATATTAAATGAATTTAAATAATTATGAAATAAAACCATGCTTAAATAATCCTCAACTAGGAATTTAGAGTCGATATGTAAAAGAAAAAAATTAAAATTAAAATCTAAAAAAATATTTATACTTAGCAGCTAGTATTTAGAGTAGGTTTTGCATGCAAGAAAACACGGCTCTAAAAGTCTCCTAAAATAATATAAAAACTATAATTATCATATGAAATTAAATTTAATTGAATTAGACATCTGATTCTAAAAATATATAATTTCTAAAAATAGATTTTTTTTAAAAATATAATTTAATATTAATTTTGGACCCTTGGATGATCATGTATGAATTCTAACAAAATATTTAAATTAATTATAAGAGAGTAGAGTGACTTAGGACAGCATCAAACTTTTTTAGATGGTTGTTTTGCTTCATTAAAGATCTCAAATGGAGCTACAGGTCAAAAGTTATGGTTTCTAAACGATGGACCTATATTTTTTGTATCATCTTATGTCAGACAATATCTTAGATTCTTTTGTTTGTATTCCACCTCCTTTTCATTTCAAACTAGTTAAAAAATAGCTTATCATAATTTTACAACATTCACATTAGACCTTTTAGTTTTATATGAAAACATAGAAAACAAAAATTCTACACTTAAATAAAAATGTATATAATAATTTAAATAGGAGCCTAAATTGTAGGCACTTTTGAGTGGAATTGAATGTTGATGGTAAAGATGTTGAAGATGTTTATGATTTACAACAACTTGAGGAAACACATCAATAGTTAAAATGGATGTTAGAGGATGAAGAAACAGATCCACAACTAGTACAGAGATCTAAACATGTTAGGCATTCTCTTAGTAAGTATGGTCCCAACATTTCAATTGTTTCGATTTATAGTGATGGGGAACCTACTATTTATTAGGAAGAATTGGAAGATGATAATATTGTGAAATGGAAAAGGTAAATACAAGAGGAAATAAATGTCTTAGATAAGAATAAGTCATGGGACATAGTAAAACATCAAAGAGGAAGAAAACTAGTTTGCTACAAATAGATTTACAAACTAAAGATAGGTGTTGATGATTAAATTGAAAGGTACGTGGCTAGATTGATGGACAAAGGATTTATAGAGAAATAAGGTATTAATTACCATGAAATTTTTTCACCAGTCATTAAACTTGTTTTAATTCAAGCTGTCTTAGCATTAGAAGCCTTAATTGATTTGGAGTTGGAGTAGTTATGTGTTAAAACAACATTCTTACATGGAAATTTAGAAGATGATGATGTGTGTGTGTGTGTGTCTCGAATAATCTAATTTTTTTTTATAGGATAGGAAAAAGAGAATAGCTTATAAGATCAGGAAATCATTGTATGTTCTAAAAGAATTACCCAAGGATTGACATAGGAAGTCTATTCTTTCGTGGGGAGCCATATTTTTTTAAGAGTTAGTTTGATCACTATGTTTATTTAAAGTTTTTTGTAAATGCCTTATTCATTATATTGATATTATATGTTGATTATATGCTTGTAGCAAGCAAAAACATAGCATAAATTAATAATTTAAAGGCTCATTTAGCTAAGACATTTGATATGAAAAATCTTAGAGCAGAAAAACAAATCTTGGACATAGAGATACATTGAGACAAGAAAAATTTCAAGCTTTGGTTATCATACCAAATGTATTTGGAAAACATACTAACAATATTTAGTATGAAGTATGTGAAACCAATTAGTATTCCTTATGATTCTCTTTTCAAGATTTATTCATGTTTGTGTCCTAATAGTGATGAAGAAAAGTAATATATGTCCTATGTACCATATCCTTCTGCAGTAGATATGTACAAGGCCAAATATTTCACATGTAATTAGAGTTATAATTAGATATATGACATCTTCTAGAAAATAACACTGGGTTACAATGAATTAGGTATTTTTCTTCTTGCGAGACACAAGAGACTATTACATCACTTATAATAGATCTACGGGTTATATTTGTAGATATGTTTATTCTAATTTTGTAGGAGATGTAGACAAAATAAGATCAATATCTAGTTACATGTTTACATTTTTAGGTGGACCAATTAGTTGGATGTTGAAGCTTCAAAAGACTTATGTTACATCAACTACTGAGGAAGAATATGTGGCTGCCTATCATTACTTTTAAAAGGCTATTTGGCTAAATGCCCTATTGGGTGAGATTAGAAGAGAGCAATATAAAAGGAAGGTACTATGTGATAGTCTGAGTACAATTTATTTGGCCAAAAATCTAGCTTACTATAACATGACAAAGCATAGTGTGTAAAGTACCAAGTTGTTGGATATGTGATTGGTGAAGGAAAAGTAGCACTTGAATACATTCACATAGAGAAAAATAGTATTAATATGTTCACAAAACCAATTTTGTTGGAGAAGCTAAAATGGTGTTTAGCTTCTTTTGGCTTACAAAAAATGTGAAGAGTTGGTTGCCTAAATATCAGATGGAAATTGTTGTCAAGGTGGACATTGTTAGGTATGTGAAAATAAAGTTAAATTTTGAATCCTTTTGCGATGCAATTTGTATCCCACATCTAGAGAAAGAGTGTGTAGTGGAAAAACACCCCAACCCCCATCTTGACTATTGTACACACACACGCACACACACACACACACACACACACACACATCAAGGAGTAAAACACCTATTTCTAAGAAGACGAATTCCATTAGACTTTATTTTTAAAAAGAAAGTCTTAATGATATTTTTCCACTCTATTTTTATGAGGAATCTTAACGGTGCTTTACTAATTAGGTGTATTTATCTTTATAGAGTTCATATATAATTTACACAGTGTGTTCACATGTAATATGTTCATCTTCAAATTAATAAAGCTTGATATCTTGTACTAGGGATATTTTCTTAATTTTTTTAAAATTGTACCACATAAATCATGTGTTTTGTCTTATGCACATTGAGTATTTTTGTCTATTTAATTATATCTATAATTACATTTTATTATTAATCTATTGTTGTAGTGTACATGGTTTCCTAACAAAATTTTATGTGCATACATATCAACTTTAAAAAAAACGAAGATTGTACTCATTATATTGACCTCCCTTTTAATTGATTGCATATATTTCACATCCATTCCCTTTGTTTAATTTTTCCCTTTACATCTATTAATCATATAAAAATAAATTAATTTTAAAATATTTTATATCAAACTTAGAATCTTTTGTTTATATTCCTCCTCCTTTCTATTTCAAAC
The DNA here is from genome assembly GCA_037957365.1 of Torreya grandis. Taxonomy (NCBI): domain Eukaryota; kingdom Viridiplantae; phylum Streptophyta; class Pinopsida; order Cupressales; family Taxaceae; genus Torreya; species Torreya grandis. Next base: position 1,382,366 of record JARHVA010002686.1, read on the forward strand.
CATTTTTAAAATACTTATTTTAGTTTTGCACCATTTATATTTCACCTTCTACGTCTATATGAAAACATAGCAGACAAGAAATCTACATCTGTAAATAAAAATGCATATAAGAAATTAAAATAGGAGCCTAAATTGTAGGAACCTTTGCGTGGGAATGATTTTTAAAGTGAGATCCTCCAACAGTAATCAAGGACAGCTCCCCGGCAATTTACTCTCATGCTTAAGCTAGAGTGTAAAGAATTGAAAACAGGCTACGGATGGTGGATTTCAGTGTCTATTCCCATCGTTCAATTCTTCTGCCTCGTATGGAAAATTCGACTTTTCATTCTCTTTTCCATTAGAGGTAAATTAAGAGACATGATTACCAAAATCAGAGGCGGTGTCAGATTGATTGAATTGACGTTTCATTTCCATAAGAGAGACACCTCGCAAGCTTTCCATATATGGCTCTCGATTTATAGAAAACTTATTACTTCTCAAATTTCAAGTGCCCACTGATTCCGTTTTCGTTCGTCCATCCGCCACACATTGTGGCTCAGAATTTCTTTTATGTGCTCTAAAGCCTTGGTATAATAGACTTTTAAATATTTGTAGAATCTATGATATAATTTACTTTGCAGACTTAAGTAAGCTACTGATATCCTGTTAAAAAAAAGCCTTCGTTTTAATTTCTTTCCTTTATTTCCAATCCAGTTGTTAATAGATGAGAGATTAAAAAACCACCACACACATGTCAAGCTGTGATTGAATTGTACAGCCTCTTATTGGGCGAAAGAATAAAAGTAGTGTAGTTGATGGTGTCTATTCATTCCACTATTTGGAATGAATCTGCACCATTCTATACGCAACTTTTTCCCATCACAAGATTTTCCCATCACCGAATTGGGATGGGGATTCTGCAGACCAGAAAAATAATTAGTAGTACTTCAACTTTTTCTTGAGTTGTACAGCTTATTATTAGGCGATTGAACTAAGAAAGGGGAAATATAAGTAGTTTCCATTCGTTCCGCTCGAACAAAATGTTAATATTATAATATATATGTTTAGTAAAAACTTTCCCTTGATCAATTCTGAAATAAAATAAAAAAATAAAATTAGGTTAAAAAAAGTGTTAATATTAAATATTTTAATGAAACACAATAATATTTGCGAAACTTTTCTTATTTGTGTGGTAAGTTTTTTGGTTATGTCAACAAGTTTCAATGACTAAGAGGGCTCATAACATGTTAGAAGAATTAATTGCTTGTGAAACATGCTATAAAATTTTTCTTTGATTAAAAAATATATTAAAACTATGAAACATTAATTTGAGTTAATATTACATCAAGATTCCATCTAGGTCCTTACATACACAATTAAAATCATGAAAGAAAGAAATAATGAACCCAAATATTATCAAGGCAAAGAAATCAATAGTTATAGTACTTGTGAAATAATAACTTGTATTTGTTCATATTGAATGAATAAAATAATTAAAATTAAATGCATGAAAATAAATCACAACTCAGAATTGAAGTTGGAATGCAAAATTTGGAACTCTAAAAGAAATTTGCTCTATTATTTTTGGTCATTATTTTTAGTAAGCTTCACATGCAAGCTCGAACAACTCTAAAAATCTACACATATATCCTTAACATCCAAATTAACTTAAAACATGTATTCAAACTAAAGTTCATATCCAGTTACAAAAATATGCCAATTTTAAAAATAGAATAATACAGAAAAACTATTAAAATATATTTTTGAACCCTTATATGGTCACGTATGGCCTCTTAAAAGTTTTGAAAATGTCTCTAAGTGATTAATGTAACTTAATAATGAATTAAAACTTTTAAGTTAGTCATTTTGGCACAAACGATAGTTCAAACGGAGTTACAGATCGAAAATTATGGCTTTAGGATGTTTGGGCTCTATACAATTCTCTTATGGTTGAAAATGTCTCAGCTCCTATGAGTTTCTTTGATTGTCCTCCTACCATTTATTCTTGTCAATATTTTCCATCTCCCACTCTGAAATCCAATTATTATCTGCTTGTTGCAATCCTTAATGGTGTCTAATATAGTAAAATAAATACATACATAATAAACTAACCATCATGAGTAATCTAGTAATGCCCTATGATAAAATTGCATCAATATGTGATCTAAATGAGAAGCAGGAAAGCACACTTATATTGATTCTCCAATATCCAATGTGAACTGTCAATTAGGTAAAAAATGTAAGGCTCATTTTTTTAACATGAGAAAAACCTAAGAACAATCTATTCATCATATGGAATGGTGAATAATGATAATATAAAATAGACTTATGAACATAAAAGTGTCATTTTCATGTATTCAATACAACAACAAACTCTCTCTTAGAGCTTATGTGTGTTTGTGCATGCACATAAACACACATAGATACCAACTTTTTTTATATATAATCCCACCATTTGATTGGGCTAATAACACATAATTTGAACAATTATATCCTTATGCACACGCACGCGTGCACACACACACACACACACACACACACACACACACACACACACACACACACACACACACACACACACACACATATATATATATACTAACAATAAAGAAATTCACCATTAGGGACCAAATTATAGAATTTCAATATATAGGAT
>JARHVA010002686.1:1392500-1407500 GCA_037957365.1 Torreya grandis
TATTTTAGTTTAATTGGAAAATGTTTTAATGATTTAATTAGAAAGAAAAAGGTTTTTTTAGGCTCTTCTATATATAATAATTGGTTTCCATATTTCAATTCAATTAAACTAAGTAATCAAGAATAATAGATAATTGTAAGAAGTAATAAAAAAGGATGTTTCATTCTCAATTCCCCATTTAGGATACTTTATTCTTATAGTTTAGAGAATAAGGGTGAGAAATAGTAGCTTAAGGATTTTCATTTAGTAAATTTTGGACTTTTTGATGGTAACATGAATTATTGTAAAATACGTTTAGATCATATGTTTCATTTGTCCAGTTGGTTAGACGCCTTGACAATTTTATTGCATGTCTAGGTCATATTTTTTTTTTATTGTTAATAGGAATGGAACCTATAAACAATGATATCAATCAATAAAAATATTACATCAAGGTCCCTTCTACATCCTTATATGCATAATTAAATTCAAGAAAGAAAGAAATAATAAGCACAAATACTATCAAGGCAAAGAAATAAATAGATACATTACTTGTGAAACAATATCTTGTATTGATTCATATTGAATGATTAAAACAATTACAAAAAAAAGCACAAAAATAAATATCAAATCAGAATTGAAGTTGACATACAAAATTCAAAACATTTAAAAAATATTGACCTATTATTTTTAGTCATTATTTTTCGTATGTTTTGCACACAATCTCAAACAAATCTAAAAAACTCAACATATATCCTGAAAACTAAAATTAACATTAAACATTAAGTTGAACCAAAGTTCATGTCTAGTTACAAAAATACACTAATTCAAAAAAATGAATAATACTGAAAAAATATTAAAATAAAATTTTGACCGTCAAGTGGGCACATATGGCCCCCTAAATTTTTTGAAATCATCTCTAAGAGACCAATGTAACTTATACTTAATTAAATTTTTGATATGATCATTTTGACACAAATGAGAGCTCAAAAAGAGTTTTGGATCAAAATTTATAGCCTTAAGAAGTTTATGCTCCATATCATTATCTTCTAGTTTAAAACATCTTAGCTCTTGTGAGTTGCTTTGATTCTAATCCTACCATTTATTCTTGTCAATATTATTTAGTTTCCATTATGAAATCCAAGTATTATATGCCTATATTAATCTTTCCCATTGTATAAAATACATGTCATAAATCACGTGGTAAACTCATCTCACAAGTATTGTCAATGATTTTTTTCAGAATTCTACATGGTCCAATTTTTTTGTACTTCAATTTGTTGTATGTGCCTTTCAAGATTATTTCTTTCCTAAAATTAACTTCACTATATCTCCTTCAAATACCTTTGGACTTATTCTGAAATATATTGTTTTTTTTTTTTTTTTATTACTTTCTTGTAAATTTTTTCTTACTTCTAAAAAATGTTGTATATGCTCTACAAATACTTTTTCATCAGATCAATACTAAATCATTCTATAATTGGTAAGTATAGCAATTATAAAACACACATAGGATTTAGCCTATAAAAAATCTAAAATATTTATTTTCCTATTGATTTATTCACTTAACTATTACATGCACCTTAGCGTATGATAAATCCAAGTCCCATTATTTGGGCTTCTCTCCAACTTTGCGTCTTAGCAAATTTCCCAGTCTCCTTTTTACAACTTTTTTCTATCCATCAGTTTGTGGATTGGATGCACTACTAAATTTTGTCTTTCTCCCCATCTTCTTCAATAAATTCATCCAAAAATGACATAGAATTTTTGTGTTATCATCTAATGTAACTATATTTGGAACACCATGTTATTTCTCAACATCCTTAAAAAATAGTTTTGTAACTCTATTGGCATAACTAATTTTCTTACATGTAATAAAATGAATTATTTTTTAAAAACTGTCTACAATAAAAAAAATTAATAGTTACCTTATGTTTTGTTTCATAACCCTAATACAAAGTCCATACTCAAATCTATCCATGGTCCTCTTATAATAGGTAGAAGCATGTACAACCCTATATTTTTTGTATGTCCTTTAGCCACCTAATATATCCTACACATTGAAACATATATTTTCACATATGTATTTATATTTTTCCAAAAATATTTCTCCTCCACCAAATATATTATCTTCATCTTACAAAAATGTCCAACCAAACCACAATTGTGCAATTATTTTATGATATTATCTCCTAAAGACCAAATTGAAACACATAATCATTTCCCTTTGATTATATAACCATCCTATATATAAGATACTCATTATAAACATTACTTGTCTCACATGCTAATGGATTCTTTAATTTCTCAACTATCTTTCAAAAATTTGGATAAGTATCATATAATTACCTAACAATTTCAAATCCAACTAATTCACTTACCATAGTAGTTAACAACACTACTCTTCTACTCAAAGTATGAGCTACTTGATTCTATTTTCTTGATTTATACTTCAACACAAAATTATAACCTTTCCAAAAGACACCCACTTTGCATTCATACTCTTTATATTTTTTTTTAATGTTCACATACTTCAAAACCTCATCATCAATAAAAAAGATATATTCCTTAAACACCAAGTAATTTCTTTAATGTCATATTGATTTTACAATGGCATAAAATTAAACATCATACATAGAATACTTTGTTCTTACCTTATTCAAATGTTTAGTGAAATATGCTATTATTTTTCCTTATTGATTCCAAACAACACCAAGTCGTACATATGAAGAATCAAAATCAACCTTAAACACATTTCTAAAATCTGGTAATGCTAAAATGGGCTTTTCTATATTTTTTTGTTCAAAAACTCAAAGGTTTTTGTTTTTGCTCTTGTTAATGCAAATTATTTTCTTTTCATTGCAATCTATTATTGATGCTACAGGGCTACTAAAATTTTAAATTATTTTTTAGTAAAATCTTTCTAAACAATGCAAACATCTTACCTCTGTGGTTTTGTTTAGAATAATCCACTCAACAACTGACTTTACCTTTTCTTCATCCATTCTTACACCATCAATTGAAAGTACACGTCCTCAAAATAGTAAAATGTTCTAAATAAATCTGCACTTTTTCAAATTTGTATAAAGTTTATCAATTCTTAAAAAAATTAATACCATTATCAAATATTTTAATTTATCATATTTAGTTTTATTTAATATCAAATTATCATCAAAATAAACCACTAAAAGCTTATCAATATAATGTTATAGTACTATATTGATGACCCTCATAAATGTACTAGGTGAATTAAATAATTTCAATGGCATCACCGTCCACTCATATAAACCATCTCTAGTCCTTAATATTGTTTTTCATTCAACTCCTTCATGAATATAAATCTGAAATTATCAACTCCATAGATCATTCTTGTTAAAGTATTTGTCTCCTACAAGCACATCTATTATATCATCTAAAGGAGATATAGAAAATTCATAAATGGTAGTAATTTTGTGAATTGTTTTACTATCCACATAGATCTTTCACCCACCAATTTATTTGGAGTTATCAATGTTGATATTACACATAGACTGGTGTTTTCCCATACTACACCATTCCTCACTAATTTATTAGCTTGTTTATTCAATTCTATATGTTTTATTTGACACATCCTATAAGTTACTTGATTGACTAGAGTTGATCCATGAATCAAGTCAATATTATGTTGAATATCTCTTTGTGATTTTAAACCATCTAGTGATTCATCATGTATAACATATAAATAATATTTCAACAATATTATTAATTTTTTGGTATATGCGCCACTTATGTGTCTTCTTTCTTCACTGTTAATGCATAAAAACAACTTCTCATCTTCTTGTTTTTCATAAATCATTTTAATAAAAACAAGATTTCAACCTACCCTTCTTCTTTAGGAGTTAATAAAAATACCTTAATACCTCATTTCTAGGAAGTATATGGGTTCTTTACTCTATCATGATTTTTTTCCCTATCAAACTATTATGGTATTCCTAATAACACATGTCATGCTTCCATGGTTATAACATCAAAACATATTTAACCTTGTATTTTTTTCTTATGAAAAACTTTATTAAGTACCATTTATCTATTGTAACTTCATTCACTTTCTTATACCATCAAATAGGATAAGTATTAAGATTTTTTTCATATTAAAAACTTATTTTCTCAATCATGTCTTTACAAACCATATTTTCATAACTATCACCATCTACAATTACTTTTCATATCTTACCTTTTGAAATGCCCAGTATTCAAAAAAAAATTATTTGCATCCTTGCATCACCACATTATTTTTTCTAAGCATATTCTTTCGTTGGAGCAACCATTGTTCTTCTCATCATGAGATTGTTACCAATAGCTACTACTACAACATTGGTATATTTCTCTTCATTTTCAGTTTCAATAAAATTCCCTCAAAGGTGATCCTCTTTCCTCCCTTCTTGTTCTTGATAGTGTTGACACATAAATTATATATCTACTTTTTATCCACATCTATAACAAACTTAAGATCTACATAAGATCTACATTGATTTAGATACTATTTTCTGGAACCACCATAACCACATCATATATTAAATCCTCTTCCTCTATATTAGAATTGAAACCCTCATATATTATCTTCTTATTTTTATATACCATTTGAGTATTCTTCTCTACTAAAATTAAACCCATCTCTAGTGTTATTGAATCCACCTTGTCCCCTTATTCCAGGAGATTGTCCTCTTCTTGAACCTTTTGTCCCCCAAAAGCTATCACTCATTTTTGGGATAACATTTGAACTATTTTGCTCCTACAGACCAAAATTGTCTCTTCCCTTTTCAAAAATTGTTTTCAGCATTAAAATTCCTCATTTTTCAAGATTCTAAAAAATCTACGGACTCATCAGACTAGAATCTACGAACTCTATAGGCTAGAATCTATGGACTCTGTAGGAAGGAAAATCTATGAACTCTGTAGGAAGGAAAATCTATGGACTCTGTAGGAAGAAAATCTATGGACTCTATAGGACAAGTTCAACAGATTTCACAGGTTTATTTCTATGGACTCTGCAGGAAAGAAGCAAGCTCTCAACACTTAGGTGATTTCAAAGTTGGTTCAATGACAAAGCTTAACCAAAAGAGTTCATCAGCAAGCTTCTAATCAATTATTGAACTGATTGAACTTATGAACCATTAAACCACTTTGGTTCAAAGGTTCAATGGGTTCAAGGTTCAAGGTTTAGAGGTTCAACATCAACGGCAAAAGTTTAATCGCTTAAAAGTTCAACTGCTTCAAAGGTTCAACGAGTTCAAGGTTCAATGGGTTCACATGTTCAATGACCAAATGGTTCGACACGTTTGGCTCAAAAAGATCAAAAGGACTTAGCCAAAAAAAAGAATGAACTAATTGAACCATTGAACTTTGAACCAAAGTTGGTTCAATCGGTCGATTCAAGTGACAGGTTCAAAGGTTCAACAGTGCGATGAAGATAAAAGAGCTTAGAAAGAACAAAGGTTTAACGAGTTCAAGGTTTAGCATGTTCAAAAGCTTCTAAAAGTAGGTTCAATCAAAATAACAAGTTTTTGACACTTAGTCAGTTTTAGGGAATGAACCATTGAACCACTTTGGTTCAAAGGTTCAATGGGTTCAAGGTTCAAGGTTCAATGCACTCAACGAGGCTTTTTTCAAAGAATTTTGGTTCAAAGCAGTCAAATGGAATGAACCATTGAACCATTAAACCAAAGTTGGTTCAATCAGTTGGTTCAATGGGCAGGTTTAAGGGGCTTCTCCAAAGGCAAAGGATTAGATACCCTTGTGGAGGGCAGGAAGGAGGCACATGGACCAATTGAAATGACCAAAAGACAAAGGGATTTCCATTGGGAAAATGACTAAGGAAAAGAAATGAATTCTTTCAGACTTTTGTCTAAAGGAATTCCTTTGGACAAAAAGTCTGAAGAAATTAGGAGAAGTTGTGGGAAGAAAGCCTGAAAGAATTTTAGAAGGCCAAAGACAAGGCAACGAAAACAATTCTTGCAGACTTTTTGTCTACAGTAAATTGTTTATGGACTTTTTGTCCATGGTAAAATGTCTGCAAAAAAAGTCTATAGGAAAATGTCTACAGAAAAAGTTTGTACAAAAATGTCCATGGAAAACATCTGTGGGAAAGCTCTGAAGGACTCTGAAGACAAAAGGCCATTGAAGGACCCTGAAGGGTAGGTGCCCTTGTGGGGGACTCTTGGCTACCAAATTAAGGGACACTTCCACAAAGTTGAAGGGTCACCTTCCCTTCAGGAGGATACAAAATAGGAAATTTGAAGAAGTTCCAAGGGGTGACACACCCGAAGACGTCAAAGTCAAGAACAATGAACTAACCATTGGAAACGTAGTGACGAGCGTGCGAACATCAATTTCAAGGTTCATAAAATAGGTGTTGATTTTGAAAAGCCTTAAAGAAAAGACAGAGAACTTAGTGACCTGCCAAAAGAAGCCTGAGAGCCATTTGAAGATAGCTTAAAGGGCAGATACCCTTGAATGGGGCTCTTCTTGACCACTAAACAGACCCAAATGCATTCAAAGGCTTTAATGTCAAGACCAGTAGGAAGCGACTAAGGAATATAGCATCAAATTAAATCAATGACCCAATTCAATTAACCAAAAAAGGAGGAATCATGAGGAAGGATCAAAAACATTTGTGCATTGGATAAGTTTCTAGAAGTAGATCACCAGGTGGACATCGAATGATGTAAACATTCAATGGCATAACCTGTTTCTCTACATTGAGAAAATCAAATGTGTAAATGCCCCTGAATTCCAGCATGTCTTCATAAAAAAATTCAATGCAACATGATGTGTTACTGTTCCTGAGTCCTTCTTGAAGAAGCTATATAAGGGACTCTCTTGTTAGTGTAAAATATCTCTCTGATTATCAGAAAAATAACTCTGCCAAAATTGAAAGGCATTACTGAGACTTTGAGTTTAGATTGTTGATCATATTTTGTTATTGGAATAAGAAAACAAGTGACTTTTTAGACATTATGTTGTGATATCTTTATTTTTGGGGAAACTATTCTTATATTTTTTTCCTTAATATATTTTATGTTCCTTTAATTCAATAAGCAAAATTAGTGAAAGTAGTTAGGAAGGTGTCCTAAAGCCAACTGTGGAGAGACTTTGTGCTCCCACAGTTGCCTTTAGTGTGTTTTCTTTTTGTTTCTATGTAAAGGACCTTGGGTTGACATTGTGCCCTCATTGTCCTTCATATCTCACGCTTGCACAATTGAGGTGGATACTTTGTGCTACATTTCAATCTGTTGGTTACTACATCCTTGATTACATTTTGCAATTACTACTAGGAGTATTCTTGTGGTTTGTTGAATAGTATGTCTGAAAGAAGAGGAGTGCTTTGTGTCATTTCCCTTGAGATTTTTCCTTTGATTTTCATGCATCATCTCTGAAGAAAGAGAGATGGATGGCTTATCCTACCCTTGACTACTATTTTATATATATATATATATATATATATATATATATATATATATATATGGAACCTCCCCTTGATAAGAGGAGAGACTAGTCCCCTTTTGATGTGGTAAATATACACATTTGGATGACCAATCTTCCTACTTTGGATGATCAGACCTATTTTGTTTATCAGTACATTGATTGATAAAATATTCAACCAATAGTTTTTGGTGACTCCACTAGGGACAAAGTATTTTTGTGCAATTTGGAACCTCAATTTTTAGATTGAAACATCACCTGCGTCTTACCCATTATCATTATACCCTTATCCATTGCATATTTTGGTGAATCCATTCCATGTCTTACCCATTATCATTATAGCCCTACCATCTTCCTCCATCTCCATTATATTATCTAGTCTACATAACCAGAGTAGCTGCGAAAGAGTGTGCAATTTGAAGCCTTAAGCCTCAAGCTGAAGTAGAGCCAATCCTTTTCCATTTTTGTTCTATAATCTAGCCACTCTATCTAGATTTGTTATCTCTATTTTTTTTAATTAAATCATGGTAGTTTGAGGCCCCTAGGGTAACTCTTTTGGCCCACTCAACTTGACTCCACCTCTGCATGAACTCCCACGTAGTTCAAGGAAGAATTTCCCCAAATTCTATGGTGATGGGAAAGTTCATCCTGATGAACACATTGCAGCCTTTAACATAGCCTGTGGTGTAATTGGAGTGGAATTTGAAGATGTGGCAGTCAAACTATCTATAGAGACACTACAAGTTGTAGCTACAGACTGGTTCTACCATCTATAAGCTAGATTAGTGACTGACTGGGATACACTCAAATCCAAGTTTGAAGTAAGGTTCAAGCCCATGGAAGATGCACATGCCTTGCTAGACCAGCACACTCAGATGAAGAAAGAGCCTCATGAGCCTGTGAGGGATTTTATTGCTAGGTTCAACAAGCTGAGCATAAGATTCCCATGGTTGCTCGACTGACACCTCATAACCTTAAATGCTCCTTCATCAACTCACAGCTACCTAAAGTGAGATTTATACTAAGACAAGCTGGCCACATAGACCTTGCTAATGCTTAGGACTTGGCTACTGAGGTAGAAGATGACCTTATATTGGTAGGAAAGATAAGGAGAGACTGAAATAGAGGCAAACCCTCTTCATCTTTTGAATACTCACCCATAGTCACCACTGACCCAATGGTACAAAAGCTCAAAAATGATTTGCTAGCCTTGAAAAAGGCAAATGGCACAAGGTATGTCTTATGCTCCTCTATATAAAGATATATGAAGGAGGACATTCCCTAATCATCCATATCAAGGCAACGCTGCCAAAAGTCAAGGGAAACCAAATCATCTTCCTCCCCCATAGAGGAACCTTGCCCTTGAAGCACCTCCAACCAACTCAGTAGTTGGATATCTTGAAACATAACATGTTTCCTATTTCCAACCTTTGTTTGAGCAAGAAAATGGCATTGATCTCTTTAGGGATAATCTAGAAGAATCAACTGGCGACTCCCACATTAGTTTCCTAAATTTCTAGGATGAACCCAGAAGTGAAGGTGAAGCAATCAAAGGATCATACATAGTATTCACCAGGTCTAAGAATAAGTTAGCCTAGTAGGTTGACAAAGAGAAGATAGAGGGGTGACCCCAACCAACAATTTCAATTACTGAGTAGAAAACCCCTATTCCTTTCTAGTCAAAGGACCCAGTGATTGCCAAAGAAGTAAGTACATCAAACATCTATGCACCTTCTACTTCAAATTTGTAGATCAGTCCTCCCCCTCCCAAAAACCAAAAGGATGAACTCCCATCCTTTCTTCCAAGTCCATCTCAGTCATTTTCCATGATTGATCATGTCAAGAAATCCAAAATATAGATGACTGAGTTTGAATCCCTTCAAGGCAATCTTGAGCAAATAAACATTGGTGGAGAACTAAGTGTGGACCTGTCTGAGGCAAAAATTGTGGTCACCCAAATATTAGCCCCTGCAGCTCAAATTCTATTTGATCCTTTAGGCAGTGGTAATTACTTCTTAACCACAAAGGATACTCATCTCTCAGCTGATGAAAGTCCTGTAGCTGGCAATCCAAGATTTCATCCAAAGAAGGCATCAAAAAAATTGGTAGGGTGTAGTACAAATCAAGAAGGATCTTCTATCTCCCATGAAGAGAAATCTGATAGATGATTAGCTTCTGATGATGCTTGGATATTAGAATGTAATGGAAGCAATTCTTCCATAGCTAGATGTGGATCTCTATTGCTTAGATTCAAAACTACTCAAGGTGAAGAGGTCAAACTCCTTCACACCAAAGGAGATGCTAAGCTGATGGCTTGTCAAGAGTTTGATGTTGACAATCAAAGCATGTGCTGAATTGAACTAGCAAAATAACAAGTTATGATGGTGGACCATACTTATGCATTCCAAAGTTAACAAAAAGCACTTTTTGTAGAGAGAGCAAGGAGTTATGTTTTTTAGTTTGAAGACCACATCCCACTATGGGGAAAGAGGAAGAAAAAGCCAAGAGGAAGACAAAAAAAATGGTTTCCTGGTGGAGAGTTCCATTCGCTCGTCACCATTTTTTGGGACAAAATAGTTTCCTATTGTTTTATCAGGATGGCACATCATTTTCATTGTCTCACAATGGGCAGCTTTTGAATCACTTCAATTCTTGAACTATTAGATAAGTTCACCTATACATATGTACATTTGTAGTCTTTGGTTATATTTTGTGCTTTTCATTTTCTTTTTTTGGAGCCTTTATTTTTGGGTTGCATGACTCCATATCCCAATGGTACAATTCAAGGCACTAGAGATTTTGGTTTCTACTCCCATCAGTTGTTCCAAGTTTTCAACAGAAAGAAGTTCCCCAACTGGAGCCAGCGGTTGTCCCCCAAAAGCTATCACTCATTTTTGGGACAACATTTGAACTATTTTGGTCCTATAGACCAAAATTATCTCTTCCCTTTTCAAAATTTGTTGTAAGCATTCAAATTCCTCATTTTTCAAGATTCGTAGAAATCTACGGGCTCAGTAGACTAGAATCTATGGACTTTGCAGGCTAGAATCTATGGACTCTGCAAGAATGAAAATCTATGGACTCTGCACGAAGGAAAATCTATGGACTCTATAGGCCAATTTCAATGGACTTCATAGGTTGATTTCTATAGAATCTATAGGAAAGAATCAAGCTCTCAACACTTAGGTGATTTCAAAGTTGGTTCAATGACAAAGCTCAACCAAAAGAGTTCATCAACCAGCTTCTAAGCAAGGATTGAACCAATTGAACCAATCAACCATTGAACCACTTTGGTTCAAAGGTTCAATGGGTTCAAGGATCAATGCTCAGAGGTTCAACATCAATATCAAAATTTCAACTGCTTAAAAGATCAACCGCTTCAAAGGTTCAACGGGTTCAAGGTTCAATGGGTTCAAAGGTTCAACAACCAAATGGTTCAACATGTTTGGTTCAAAAAGATTAAAATGACTTAGCTAAATAAAAAGAAAGAACTAGTTGAACCATTGAAATTTGAACCAAAGTTGGTTTAATTAGTCAGTTTAAGCGACAAGTTTAAATGTTCAACCAGTGCGATGAAGATTAAAGAGCTTAGAAAGAACAGAGTTTCAATGGGTTCAAGGTTCAGTAAGTTCAAAAGCTTCTACAGGTAGGTTCAATCAAAAGAACAAGTTTTTGACACTTAGTCATTTTCAAGGAATGAACCATTGAACCGTTGAACCATTGAACCACTTTGGTTCAAAGATTCAACGGGTTCAAGGTTCAAGGTTCAACGCACTCAATGAGGATTTTTTCAAAGAATCTTGGTTTGAAGCGATCATAGGGAATGAACCATTGAACCATTGAACCAAAGTTGGTTCAATCGGTTGGTTCAACTGATAGGTTCAAGGGGTTACCCCAAAGACAAAGGATCAGATACCCTTGTAGAGGGCAAGAAGGAGGCACATGGACTAATTGAAAAGACCAAAAGACAAAGGGATTTCCTTTGGGAAAAAGACTAAGGCAAAGAAATGAATTCTATCAAAATTTTGTCTGAAGGAATTCTTTTAGACAAAAAATTTGAAGAAATTCAGAGAAGCTCTAGGAGGAAAGCCCGAAATAATTTTTGAAGGCCAAAGATAAGGTAGCTAAAATAATTCTTGTAGACTTTTTGTCTACGAGAAATTGTCTGTGAAATTTTTGTCTGCGGTAAAATGTCCACAAAAGAAGTCCATGGGAAAATGTCTGTGAAAAAAATCTATGAGAAAGTTCCTAAGGACTCTGAAGACAAAAGGCCATCGAAGGACCCCGAAGGGTAGGTACCCTTATGGGGGACTCTTGGATACCAAATTAAAGGACACTTCCTCAAAGCTGAAGGATCACCTTCCCTTCAGTAGGATGCAAAATTGGAAAGCTAAAGAATGTCTAAGGGGTGATGCGCCTGAAGACGTCAAAGGCTAAGACCAGCAGGAAGCGACTAAGGAATAGAGCATAAAATTGAATCAAGGAACTAATTCAATTAACCAAAAAAGGAGAAATGATGAGGAAGGATCAGAAACATTTGTGCATCGGATATGTTTCTAGAAGCAAATCGCTAGGTGGACATTGAAGGATGTAAACATTTAATGGCGTGACCCATTTCTCTGCATTGAGAAAATCAAATGGGTAAATGCCCCTTAATTCTAGCATGTCTTTGTAACAAAATTCAATGCAACATGATGTGTTACTGTTCCTGAGTCCTTCTTGAAGAGGCTATATAAGGGAGTCTCTTGTTAGTGTAAAATATCTCTCTGATTAACAAAAACAAAAGTCTACAAAAATTGAAAGGCATTACTGAGACTTTGAGCTTAGATTGTTAATCATATTTTGTTATTGGAATAAGAAAGCAAGTGACTTTTAAGACTTTGTGCTATGATATCTTTATTTTTGGGGAAACTATTCTTATGTCTTTTTCCTTAATATAATTTATGTTCCTTTAATTCAATAAGCAAAATTAGTAAAAGTAGTCATGAAGGTGTCATGAAGCCAACTGTGGAGAGACTTTGTGCCCCCACAATTGCCTTTAGTCTATTTTCTTTTTTTTTTGTTTAAAGGACCTTAGGATGACTTTTTGCCATCATTGTCCTTCGTATCTCACTCTTGCACAATTGAGGTGGAGACTTTGTGGTACATCTCAATCTGCTGGTTACTACGTCCTTGGTTACATTTTGCAGTTACTACCAGGATTATTCTTGTGGTTTGCTGAATAGTACTTTCAAAAGAAGAGGAGTGCTTTCTGTCACTTCCCTTGATATTTTTCCTTTGATTTGTACGCATCATCTCTGAAGAAAGAGATATGGGTGGTTTATCCTACCCCTGAGTACTATTTTCTATATATATATATATATATATATAGGAAACCTCCCCTTGATGAGAGGAGATATTAGTCCCCTTTTGATGTGGTAAATCTACACATTTGGATGACCAATCTTCCTACTTTGGATGATCAGACCTATTTTGTTTATCGGTACGCTGATCGACAAAATATTCAACCAATAGGACCAATATATGTTATTCTAAAATTGTGTCTATTTTTTTTTCTCTTACCTTAAAAACTAACTAATAAGCCTCCTCTTTGAAAATTATTTTATGCATCCTCAATTGATCTTGAATATAAAAATTTAGAATATTAATGAACTTTCTAGTCATTTTTTTTAATTTCATGATACTCCACTCGTATAGACAACTTTTTAAACTCGTATACTCTTTTATACTATGATATTTTTGCTTTAAATTATGAAATATGCTATATACGGTCTATGTATAATCAACATGAAGAAATTTATCTCTCAGCATCTTCTCCATATTTTTCTATGTATTGATATTTTATTTACCTTTTTTCTATCTTTTTTTCTATAGGTGATCCCACCAAATCATTGCATGACCTTTAGTTTTGTACATACAAACATTACATTATTTTCTTCTCTTAGAGTTATCCATTCAAAAAACATATGCATGTTCTTCTTCCATTCTATCAACTCTTTTTGTCACACCTTGATTTCTCTCTAAGCTTATTTACCTGATTAACTATGGATTATTATGGTTATTAAATTGATTAATTAATATTTAAATTAATCTTTAAGTCATATCCTATTATGGTATAGTTGTATATTACTTATATTACATGATTAACTTGTTATGATTTAATATGTATTTGTACATACTTTACATTATGGTCATGTTGTTAGTTGTTATAGTAGTATTTTATGGATATATATCATGATATTATGGAATAACTACCTTATTATTTTAATTTTGATGTAATATAAATCCATCCATTAGAGCATAATAGAGGCAAAGTATCATCAGAGACGGTGATGTAGATGGATGTGTTAGGGACAATAGAGGAATAAATATAAACCCATGCACGCACCATGATAGTTAGCATTCTTTATATGCATTTTTTAAACTATTAGTTATAGTATGCATTTTCTGTTATTTATATCTAGATGATTGATTATGTACTTTATTTATGATTTAGTTTTCATTTAATGCTTATGGGGATCAAATTTTGTGACTGCATTATGGCTTTAGTACATAGATTTAGTTCATAATGCTACTTTTTGATCATGGAATTTTATTGTATTCATGATTATAGATAATATTTATTTTAGAAGTATGTAAATTTTGATGTTTAATATTTACTTACTATTTTTTATAGAGTAACTAGAGCCCCTTTATAATATATTAATACATTATCTATTTATTATAATATTTGGGAAATATCATTATTTCAACTTAATGCATTGGTGTATAAAAATATAGTAAAGGCATTCAGATAGTCTATATAATAGTATTGATAAAATAACTAAATAGTTACGAATCATTGTGTTTGATATTTTTATAACAGTTATGTGATTTGTTATTAAATTCATAAGCCTGTTATTGTCTTTAAATTAGTCATTTTTCTATTTTAAGTTATCTTTCCTTAAGAAAAATATATAATGACAACCTAGGTTATCCTATGATCTAACCTAAACTAATGGGTCGAGTATGTTAGCATAACTATGAGTTGTGGTTTCATTTTTTTGATATACTTGAGTTATTAGCATCATTAATAATGATATTTTAAGTGGAATTTGTAAAGTCTATTCATGATCATGTTATGTCAAAAGACCATGCATATTTTTGGATTCAAAATAATGATGCAACATTCAAGTGATTTAAGGTTTTGGTTTATGTTAACTTGTGGTTAACCAAATCATTTTGGTTTAATAATTCTTCATGAAATTTGGTGAACTATTATTTTATTGATATATTCTTTCCATGCATAGTTCTTGGCTTTGTTCCTGATCAAATAAAATGGGAGAAATTAGTGGCAGTTAGGTTAACAAGGAAAAAATAAAAAGGAAAAAATGGGACAAGATTCAAGAGAGAACAGTGGAGAATAGTCGATAGCAAGGAGAAAAATAAGTAGCTTGAATCAATTATGGTTGGCAAGAATGAATTTATGTAAATTTTATTAGTTTGGTAATGCATTTGAACTTTTGGATGTTAAACCAAAAGTATTTATGTGCAATTGTATAAAAGGGTTTAATAATTTTA
>JARHVA010002686.1:1412500-1432500 GCA_037957365.1 Torreya grandis
TTCGTTCATATTACATTCAGACATGTACCTAGTAGTATAGATGACAACATAAAGATTTTGAGGGAGTACCATTTTAATATGAATGATGATAGATCACATTCTCCAGAGTTTATCCAGGGTTGTTTTGAGATATTTTATATGAATACGAATGCAAGACAATTCTTGTTTTATACATACTACATTTGGTTAGACAATTGTGCAAGTCAAATTAAAAATTCTCAAATTTTTTACTAGTTAAACTTAATACATAAGATGAATGGCATTCAACATTTTTAAAACTTCTTTGAGGATGGACAAGTAGAATCGGAATGTGATGGTGATAGTGCATGTGTAAAAATAGCCCTTAAAAGAGAGCAAGCAAAGTAAAAGGATGGTGCTAATTTGATCGATACAATAATTATTGTGAGTTTTTGCAATGAAAATATTTTCTATGGATGAGATAAATGTTCTCATATATGAAGAATCTTTCTGTCAATAGAGGAACACCATAAGGCAATGTATGAATATTGCATTATAGTACCTAGATCAAGCGTTTTCCACTCTATTCAAACCTCAAATTCATGTTCATGGACTATATATACTAGAAATATGGCATGTTTTTGATCCTCATGTATGGAATTTAACTAGAATGATTGTTAGTCAAAAGAATTTGTTGATGAATGGTATTGTAGACCCATATTACCTACATAGCATATTCATTCACTCCAACAAGTGGCAGATCATGAAATGACATCATTAGTATACTTTGACCACATCTCAAATCTTGTGCAACCAAGTACAATCTATTATTTAATTAAATATACACCCTTACTTATTACTGATATTTTTATTTTTTCTAGATGTACTTACAATTTGATTATACTTAAAATGTAGGGCATGCTTTTACAATAATTACACTTGAAAATAATTATGGGGGAATGGAATACTACTTGTGTCATTGTGTAAAGGCCAAAAAATTAATCACAACTGTTATATATGGAGAAGAGCTAATTTATCCCACTAGATCTATAGTGGTTTTTGGTTCTTGGCTTCGTAGGTAATGTCATAAAAAAAACAATTGTTATTTGAGGACTTTGAAACACATAGTATTTTGCTTCATTATTCAAACCTTGTTATTGCTACAAATATTCAATTGATCAAATATCATGGAAATCCTCAGAATAAAACTTTGTGGAAGGTGACTCAATCTTACCATGAAGTGATTCTTCAAGTAATTGTAAATAGAACTGATCCTAAAGGTATGTTAAATTGAATTAGTAAATTTATCTAACTTATTTTAAATTAATATAATAAATTCATTTGATTTAATGTATTTTATTTTTAATGTATTTTATTTTTAAAATATTTTATGATTATAATTTTATTTCTATTTAATTTTTTTAATACCAATTTAAATGTAGGTTAGTGGTACCATAAGAGCTTCCATCTTCACCTGGTTAGTGTCATGAGTAGATAAGATTATCTTCTTGAAATGAAGAGAAGCCAAAACAATTTATTTTAATTTCATCTACTTTAAGAAAATCCATGATAGAAACCTCATTTATGAATCTCATCCATCATTAGTTAGACAAAATTCTCTTGATATTTCTTAGAGGACTCATACGTGCATGTGTAGGACCTGATGATTCACCTATAGCCCTCATGATTCTCGTGCAACTCATGATAGAAGCTCACTCATTTTAAACATTTGAGAATGCATGAATTATCTTAGGAATGCCTCTAATCAAATACAAATTTAACTCTCAAGGGTTTACCAAGACCTCACAAAGGTGATTCTACCCTAAAAGTGCCTATTTTATTGTGTTTATATAGATGATTTGTCAATTTGGCTCATAAGTTAGAATCTGCGATGATCATTGACTAAATTTTACCCTATTCTGAGAGATATAGCCCCAAAATAAACCTCATTACTACATCTCATCTATCACATGTTAGATAAAATCATTTAAATATTTCTTACAGGACTCATCCATACATGTGTAGGAATTGATGTTTCTTCTCCAGTCCTCATGGTTCTCGTGCAACACATGAAGGAAGTTTACTCATTTTACACATTCTGAGATGAGTGAATTATCTTAATGAATTACTCTAATCAATTTCAAATTTCACTCTTGGGGGTTGACCAAGATCGAACAAAGGTTATTATATCTTGAAAGTACATATGCTAATGTGTATGTGTAGATGGTTCGTTGATTAGGTTGATGAGTTAGAATCTATGACCCTCATTAACCAACTTTTGACATGTTATAATAAATTTGGCCATGAGAAAAACCTTTGTTACCACATCTCATCCATCATTATTTAGACAAAATAATCTCAATAGTTCTTATATGACTCATCTATGTATGTGTAGGATCTGATGGTTTGTCTTATCCCTCATGTTTCTTATGCAACTAACGATGAAAGTTCAATCATTTTGGACATTCAGGGATGATTGAATTCTATTAAGGAATGAATTTTTTCAACTACAAATTTCACTCTTATTAGTTGATTGAGACTTGACAAAGGTGATTCTAGCCTGAAATTCCCTATCTCAATGTGTCTATGTAGATGGTTCACCAATTTGGTTAATGATTTATAATTTATGGCCCTCACTGACCAATTTTTGGCATGTTCTAAGAGATTTAGTCAAGAGAGAAACCTCATTATCACATATTTTCTATCATGAGTTAGATATAATAATCCTTTTATTTATTATCGGACTCATCCATGCATAAGTAGGATTTGATTATTCATCTCTAGCTCTCATGTTTCTCAAGCAACTCATGGTAGACGTTCACTCATTTTGCACATTCAAAGATGAGTGAATTATCTTAAATAATGTCTCCAATAAACTACAAATTTCACTTATATGGTCTAACCAAGAATTGAAAAAGGTGACTCTAGCCTTAAAACACCCATCTAGATGTGTCCACATAGATGGTTCATCTATTGGGCTATCAAGTTAGAATGTACAACCCCTACAGACAAAATTTTACCCTATTATAAGAGATTTGGCCATGACAAAAACCTCACTACCACATCACATCCATCATAAGCTATACAAAATCCTCTTAATATTTCTCAGAAGACTCTTTTATGCATGTGTAAGACCTAATGGTTTATCCCTAGCCTTCACAGTACTCATGCAACTCATTACAAAAGTTCACTCAATTTGCACATTTTGGGATGAGTAAATTCTCTTAAGGAATGCCTCTAATCAATTTTTGCTTTCACATTTGAGGGTCAACCAAGACCTAAAAAAGGTTATTCTAGCCTAAAAATTCTCACCTAGACATCTTTGTGTAGACGGTTCATTGATTGGGTACACGAGTTAGAATCTATAGCCCTCGATGACCAGCTTTTACCCCATTCTAAGAGATTTGTCTACAAGAGAAACCTCATTTCCACATCTCATTTGTCTAGAGTTATAAAAAATCGTCTTGAGATTTCTTAGAGGACTCATCCTTACACGTGTAAAACCTAATGGTTCATCTCTATCCCTTACAAATCTTGTGCAAATAATGTTATAAGTCTACTCATTTTGTACATTCTAGAACAAGTGAATTCTCATAAGGAATGGCTCAAATCAACTGTAACATTCACTCCCATAGGTTTAGCGAAACCACAAAAAGGTTAATCTAGCCTTAAAATTCCCATATGGATTTGTTCGCATAGATGGCTCATCGATTGGGTTGATGAGTCACAATCTATCACACTCGATGGCTAACTTTTACCCAATTCTAAGATATTTATCCATGAGATAAAACTCTTTAATGGATCTCTTCTATTATGATTTATAAAAAATCCTCTTGAGCTTTCTTAGAGGAATCATCAATGCATGTGTAATATTTTATAGTTCATATCTATCCCTCATAATTCTTGTGTAACTCATGATATAAGTTCACTAATTTTCCACATTTGGGGACAAGTGAATTCTTTTATAGAATGCCTGAAGGTTGACTGAGATGAAACCAAGGTTATTTTTTCCTAAAATGCCCATCTAGATCTGTTCACATAAATGGTTCATTGATTGGGCTGATGTGTCAAAAGTTATAGCCCTCGCTAACCAAATTTTACCTCATTATAAGAGATTTATCCATGAGATAAACCTCATTTCTACCTCTCATGCATTAAAATTTAGAAAAAAATCCCCCTAATATTTCTTTGAGGACTCATTTGTACACATGTAGGAATTAACATTTTGTCTCTATCCCTCATTATTCTCATGCAACTCATGGTGAAAGTTTATTCATTTTGCACATGTAAGGATGAGTGAAATATTTTAAGGAATTCTTCTAATCAAATACAATTTTAACTCCTAGAGGTTGACTGAGAGGTGCTTCTAGCCTAATAACACCCATCTAGATGGGTCTGCATAGATGGTTCATCTATTGGGATGATGAGTCAAAATCTACTACTCCCACTAACTAATATTTACCTCATTCTAAGAGATTTACCAATGAGAGAAACCTTTTTGTTGTGTCTTATCCATCATTAGTAAGAAAAAATAGTCATAGGATTTATTAGAGGACTCATCTTTACACATAAACGACCTAATGTTTTATCTCTATCTTTCACAGGTCTTATGTAATTCATGAGAGAAGTTCACTTATTTTGCACATTTAAGGATGAGTTAATTCTTTAAAATTAATTCATTTAAGGCTCAACAAAGATTAAAAAAATATCTTTATATCCTAAAAACACTAATTTGGATGTGTCCACATAGACAATTCATTGATTGGGCTGCTGAGTTAGAAACTACAACCCCTACTGACTAACTTTTACCCTATTCTGTGATATGTTTTCATGAGAGAAACCTCATTTCTACATCTCATCCATCATAAGTTATAAAAAATATTAGAATTTCTTATAGGACTTGTCCCTCCATGTGTAGGACTTGATGGTTTGTCTATATCCCTCACGATTCTCATGCAACTTGTGATGTAAGTTCACTCATTTTTCACATTCAAAGATGAATGCATTATCCTAAGGAATGCCTCTTATCAACTAAATATTTCACTTCTAAGGCCCATCAAACATTGAACAAAGGTTTTTATAGCCTAAAAGTGCCTATCTAGATGTGCCCACATAGACGATTCATCGATTGGGCTTCTGAGTTAGAATCTATGGCCCTCACTAACTTTTGGCATGTTCTCAAGGATTTGGCTACAAGAGAAACCTCATTAACATGTCTCATCCATCATGAGTTAGATATAATTTTCATATCACTTATAAGAGGAGCCATCCTTCCATGTGTTGGAGGTGAAGTTTCATCTTTATCCCTCACAGTTCTCATGCAATGTGGGACTGAAGTTTGCTTATTTTTCACAATTAGGGACGAGTGAATTATATTAGGTAATGCCTCTGACCAACTACAAATTTCACTTTTAGGGCCTGAACGAGACTGAACAAAGGTCTTTATAGACTAGAAATACCTATCCAGATGTTTCCATGCAGATAGTTTTGTAATTTTACTAATAAGTCAAAAGCATTAGCCCCCACTGAGCAATTTTTACCTTATTATAAGAGATTTGGCCACAAGATAAACCTAATTACTGCATTTCATCCATCATGAGTTATACAAAATCCTTTTGATATTTATTATAAGACTCATCCTTCCACATGTAGGACATGACAATTCATCTCTATACCTCACAATTCTCGAGCAGCTCATGATGAAAGTTTGCTCATTTTGCACAATCAGAGATGAGTGAATTCTCATATGAAATGCCTCTGATCAACTAAAAATATCATGCCTATGGTTTAACCAAGACTTGACAAAGGTTATTATAGCTTTAAAGTGCCTATCTTGACTGGTCTATGTAGATGGTTCATCGATTGGGTTGATGAGTCAGAATTTATGGCCCCCAATGATCATTTTTTGGCATGTTCTAAGAGATTTAGTTGTGAGAGAAACCTAATTTCTACATCTCATCTATCATGAGATAAAAAAAATACTCCCAATATTTCTTAGATGACATGTTCTTGCATGTTTAGGACCTGATGGTTCATCTCTATCCCTTACAATTTTCATGCAACTCATAATGGAAGTTTTTGTCATTTTGCACATTTAGGGATGATTAAATTCACTTAAATAATGACTCTAATCAACTACAAATTTAAATATTATGGATCAACAAAGACATGAAAAAGGTGATTCAATTCTATAAATGTCCATCTTGACATCTCTATTTAGATGGTTCATCGATTGGGTTGATGAGTTAGAATCTATGGCCCCCACTGACCAACTCTTACCCCATTCTAAGAGATTTGGATATGAGAGAGACATCACTACCTCATTTCATCCATCATTAATTAAAAAAATCCTCTTTGAATTTCTTAAAATACATGTACATGGACATGTAGGACCTAATGGTTCATCTCTAGCTGTTGTGGTTCTCATGAAACTCATGATGAAATTTGGCTCAATTTACACATTCAAAGATGAGTGAATTATCTTAAGGAATGCCTCATATCAACTAAAAATTTAATTTCTAGGGGTTGAATAAGACCTAAAAATGTCATTCTAGCCTAAAAACATCCATTTCAACATGTTCATATAGACGGTTCATCAATTGGGTTGACGAGTCAGAATCTATGGCCCTTGCTAACCAAAATTTACCCTATTTTGAGAAATTTTTTCACTAGAGAAACCTCATTTACACATCTTTTCCATCATGATTTAGACAAAATCATACTGGATTTTGTTAGAAGACTCACCCTTACTTATTTAAAACTTGACAGCTTATATCTATACCTAACAGTTCTTGTGCAACTTAGGAATAAAGTTTACACATGTTGGACATTCAAGGATGAGTTAAATCTCTTAATTAATTCCTATAATCAACTATAACTTTCACTCCCATGGGTTGATAAATATTTAAAAAATGTTAGTTTATGATAAAAATTCCCATCTAGATGTGTCTACATAAATAGTTCATTGATTGGGTTGATGAGAAAGAATCTATGGCCCCCACTGACCATCTTTTACCCCATTCTGAGATATTTAGCCACAAGAGACATGTCATTTCTTCATCTCATCCATCATGATTTAGATAAAATCCTATTGATATTTATTATAGGACTCACTCATGCATGTGTAGGACCTAATAGTTCATCTCTACCCCTCATGGTTCTCGTGCAACTCACAATAGAGGTTTACTCATTTTTCACATTCATGGATGAGTGAATTATCTTAAAGAATGCCTATAATCAACTAAAATACTCACTCTTAGGAGTTTATTGATACCTAAAAAAGGTTATTATAACCTAAAATTTCCTATCCTGATGTGTCTGTGTAGATGGTTCATTGATTGGGATAATAAGTTAAAATCTATAAACCTCACTGACCAAATTTGGCTATCAGATAAACCTCATTTCAACATCTCATCCATCATGAGTTATAATAACTCCTCCTATAATTTCTTATATAACTCATCCATGTACGTGTAGGACCTAATGGTTCATCTCTAGTCCTCATGGTTCTAGTGGAACTCATTGTGGAAGTTTACTCATTTTGCACATTTTAGTATGAGTGAATTCTCTTAATGAATTCCTTTTATCAACTAAAAATTTCAATTTTGGGGGTTGATCGAGACCTTAAAAAGGTGACTTTGGCCTAAAAATGACTATTTGGATGTGTCTACATAGATGGTTTGTTGATTGCACTGATGAGTCAAAATCTATGGCCCACATTAACCAACTTTTATCCTATACTAAGAGATTTGGCCATGAGAGAAACCTCATTACCACATCTCATCCCTCATGAGTTATACATAATCCTCCTATAATTTCTTAGAGGACTCATATGTGCACATTTAAGACCTAACGGTTCATTTCTATTTCTCATGATTCTCGTGTAATGTGTGATGGAATTTTTCTCATTTTTCACATTTAGGGACAACTGAATTCTCTTAAGGAATACCTCTAATAAACTACAAATTTCACTTTCATGGGTCAACCAAGACTTGAAAAAGGTTATTATAACCTAAAAATGCCCATTTAAATGTGTTGACATAGATATTTTATTGATGCATCTGATGAGTCAGAATCTACGGCCCTATTGACCAAAATTTACCCTATTTTGAAAGATTTGGCCACAAGAGAAACCTCA
This sequence comes from Torreya grandis, assembly GCA_037957365.1. Classification (NCBI taxonomy): domain Eukaryota; kingdom Viridiplantae; phylum Streptophyta; class Pinopsida; order Cupressales; family Taxaceae; genus Torreya; species Torreya grandis. Next base: position 1,420,596 of record JARHVA010002686.1, read on the forward strand.
TTTCCACATCTCATCCGTCATGATTTAGAAAAATTCTCTTGAATTTTCTTAGAGGGCTTATCCTTTCATGTGTAGGACCTAACAAATCATCTCTAGCCCTCAAAGTTCTCATGCAACTTGAGATGAAAGTTCACGTATTTTGAACATTTAGGGATGACTAAATTCTCTTAAGTAATGCCTTTGATAAGCTACAAATTTCACTCCCATGGGTTGAATGAGATGAGACATAGGTGATTATAGCATAAAAACACCTATCCAGATGTGTCCACATAGTTCATCGATTGGGCTGATGAGGAAGAATCTATAACCCCCATTGACTAACTTTTACCCTATTCTAAGAGATTCATCCATGAGATAAACCTCATTGTCACATCTCATCTATCATGATTTAGATAAAATACTCCTAGGATTTCTTATAATACTCATCTAAGAATGTGTAGGACCTAATTATTCATCTCTAGCCCTCAAGGTTCTTATACAACTCATAACAGAAGTTTGCTTATTTTTCACATTTAGGGATGAGTGAATTCTCTTAAAGAATAACTCTGATCACCACATATTTTTCTCTTTAGGGTTGATCAAAATTTTAAAAATATTATTCTAGCCTAAAAATTTCCATCTAAATGTGTCCACATAGATGGTTCATCGATTGGACTGATGAGTCATAATGTATGACCTCAAGTGACTAACATTTACCACATTCTGAGAGAGTTGGCCATGAGATAAACCTCATTTCCACCTCTCATATATCATTAGTTGTAAAAAATCCCTTGGGATTTTTTATAGGACTCATCCGTTCATGTATGACCTGACAGTTCATCTCTAGCCCTCACAATTCTCATGAAACTCATGGTGAAAGTTTGCTCATTTTGCACATTCAAGGATGAGTCAATTATCTTAAGGAATGCCTTTGATCAACTAAAAATTTCACTATCAAGGGTTGATTGATCCTAGACAAAGGTGATTCTAAATTAAAAATTCCCATCCAGACATGTTCATGTAGATGGTTCATCAATTGTGTTGATGAGTCAAAATCTATGATCCCTACTGACAAATTTTTACCCCATTTTGAGATATTTAGATACTAGATAAACATCATTTCTATGGCTCATCCATCATGACTTAAAAAAATATTCTCAAATTTTCTTAGAGGACTCATCCTTACACATCTAGGACCTAATGGTTCATCTCTAGCTTCCATGGTTCTCGTGCAACTCATGATGGAAGTTTGGTCATTTTGCACATTCTAAGACGAGTGAATTTCCTTAAAGAATGCCTTTGATCAACTACAAATTTCACTTTTGAAGCCTGACCAAGATTAGACAAATGTCATTATAGCCTAAAAATTCCCACCATGATGTGTCCATGTAGATAGTTTATAGATTGAGCTAATGACATAAAAACTATGACCCCCACTAATCAACTTTTGCCCCATTCTAAGATATTTGGCTATGAGATAAACCTCATTACCACATCTCATCTATCATGAGTTAGATAAAATCCTCTTCTATTTTCCTATAGGACTCATTCTTCCATGTGTAGGACCTAATGGTTCATCTCTATCCCTCATGGTTCTTGTGCAACTCATGATATAATTTTTCTTATTTTGTATAGTTAGGGTTTAGTGAGAAGGAGTGCCTCTAATCAAATACAAATTTTGATTTAAGCCTAATCAAAACTTTATAAATTTCATTCTATCCAAAATGATCTTATCTAGATGTGTCCATGTAGATGATTCATTGATTGGGATGATGAGTTAGAATCTATGGCCCTCACTAACCAGCTTTTGGCATGTTTTGAGAGATTTGGCTATGAGAGAAACCTAATTTCCCTATCTCATCCATCACGAGTTAGATAAAATACTCTTGATATTTTTTATAGGACTCATCCCTTCATGTTTAAGAGCTGATGGTTCATCTCTATCCATCATGGATAATGTCCAATTCACTACCAAAGTTTGATCATTTTGCATATTTAGTGGTGAGTGAATTATCTTAAGGAATACCTCTGCCCAATTGCAACTTTTACTTTTGGGGCCTAATTGAGACCAAAAAAATGTCATTCTAGCTTGAAAATTCCCATCCATATATGTTTGTGTAGATATCTCATCGATTGGGTTGAAGATTCAAAAATTACAGCCCCCATTAACAAACTTCTACCCCATTCTTAGAGATTTGGCAATGAGAAAAACCTCATTACCACATATCATCTATCATGAGTTAGACAAAATACTAATTGTATTTCTTAGAGGACTCATCCTTCCATGTGTAAGAATTAAAATTTTGTCTCTATCCCTCATTGTTCTCTTTTAATATGCAATAGAAGTTCACTCATTTTGCACATTCGAGGACAAGTGAATTCTCTTAAGGAATGCCTCTAAGAATCTACAAATTTCACTTTCGATACCTGACTAAGACTATAAAAATGGCATTTTAGCCTTAAAATTCCCATCAAGAGTGCCTACATATATGGTTCATGGATTGGACTAATGAGTCAAAAACTATGATCCCTATTGTCCAACATTTACCCCATTCTAAGAGATTTAGTTATGAGAGAAACCTCATTACCACATCTCATCCATCAAGATTTAGATAAAATCCTCCTATTATTTCTTAGAGGCCTCATCCATCCATGTGTAGGACTTGACTATTCATCTCTAACCCTCATGGTTCTCATGCAACTCATGACATATGTTTGCTTATTTTCAACATTCATGGACAAGTGAAATCTCTTAAGAAATGCATCCAAACAACTACAACTTTCACTTCTGAGGCCTGATCAAGACAAGACAAAGGTTTTTCTATCCTAAAATTTCCTATTTGGATGTGTTTATGTAGATGGTTCATAAATTGGGTCGACAATTCAGAATCTATAGCCCTCACTAACCAACTTTGAGCATTCTGAGAGATTTGGCCATAATAGAAACCTCATAGCCATGTCTCATCCATCATGAGTTAGATACAATCCTCTTATGATTTCTTAGAGGACTTATCCATCCATGTGTAGGCATTAATGGTTTATCTTTATCCCTCATGGTTCGCATGCAACTTTTGATGTAATTTTGCTCATTTTGCACATTCAGAGATGAGTGAATTATCTTCAGTAATACCTCTAACCAACTATAACTTTCACTTTTGAGGCCCAGTCGAGACTGGATAAAGGCTATTATAGTGTAAAAACTCCCATATAGACATGTTTGCATATATGATTCATTAATTTGGATGATGAACCACAAAGTATGACCCCTGCTGACCAAATTTACCCCATTCTAAGAGATTTGATTGTGAAAGAAACCTCATTTTAGTGTCTCATCCATCATTAGTTAGATAACATCCTCCTAGGATTTCTTAGAGGACTCAACCCTCCACAATTAAGAGATGAAGTTTCATCTTTATCCCTCATTTTTCTTGTCTAACATGTGATCTATGTTTGGGCATTTATCACATTATGGGATGAGTGAATTCTCTGTATGAATGCCTCCGATCAAATACAACTTTTTCTTCTAGGGCCCAATTGAGACCAAACAAAGGTTGTTCTAGCCTAAAAATAACCATCTAGATGTGTTCACATAGACGATTCATTAATTTTACTAATGATTCATTAACTATGACCCTAACTGACCGGATTTTACCCCATTCTCAGAGATTTGGCTACGAGGGAAACCTCATGAATGCATCTCATCCGTCACTAGAGGGTAAGTAAGAGTAATAGACAAAACATGATTTTATGAAGCTTTGGGTAAAATATTAATATTGGAAATACAAACCTTTTATATGATCATTGATCATTCATAAAATATCTAAATACATATTTCTAAGGTGTCTTAAAGTGCTAATTCAATATAGAATGGGTTTTGCCATGTTAGAGCAAAATTTAGACTTGTAAGCCAATGAGAGGTTTTCGATAAAATTATTTGTAGAAAACCTTCTGAGGTGTTTCAAAATTTGGGTCATGCACAAAACATTATGATAAAGTATTTTAGATTGATCTATACCCCTATTTTTAAATTTTTTTTGTTTTGATCCTTTTGAGGCATTAAGGATTAATTTTCTTGTACAGAGCTTTGAGTCTTTTGAGTTTAAGTAGTAAAAACTAATAGATGGATTGGTTTTCAATTTCGAGATAAAAATTGAATATCTTTAAGGACCATAAGAATATAACCTCAATTTTTATATACTACTCAAGGAATATCGAAGTTGCTTAAGTCTCTTCATTTATGTCTATATACTTGCCTTACCAAGATTGCAATTTTGTGGATAGTCTAGAGAGGGATATTAATGTCGATATTAACCATGTATAATTAGGCCATGCTGACTATATGGACACATATAATTGAATTTTTTGGTTATATGGATATGTAGGAGCTGAAGACATACACAAGTATATCACTAGACCTCTTAACATTTATGATCATCATTCTCCAAAATTTATTTATGATAGAAAAGGTTTTTTGTTATTCGGACATTGATTTCATTGATCACACTATAAAATATTACTTTCTTTCCTACACAGGTGTCTTAAGATAAACCATAAAAAACATGAAACTATGCATGTGCATGATTGGTTTATGACATTTTTTAGAAGATTCCAATGTGACTTTCGTTAGTGGAGTTGACTATCAGAGGTTGAAGAAGTAATATTTTGGGTGTACATCCCCAAAAAAAAAAAATTATTGATATATGTAGAATCTCAGTCATACAAGTACAACCTCCCTAATAATATTTTATAGACTTCAAGATGCACAATATTTCAAGTGATGTTGCCATCCATAAGCTCAAATATATACTAGAATGTGTATTACCTCCAAAACTATATTTTTGCACTAGGTTATTGAATCCAACCCAAATATTATAGCTTGCAATGCACAATAGTGGGAAGGCCAATTTTTTGGGTTAGAAGTAGTTTGATGATGTTATTTTGACTTAGATTTTCAATGATAAGATGAAGAGGTTGAACCTTTAGGTCCATAACATGTTATGTAAGAGGAATCACACTCCTTAATGTTCTTTATGGAAGTAGTGTTGGTGATTATAAAAGTGTTATTTGGTTTAGTGTCATCTATATGAGCATAATATGATGTAGGTTTCTAGAGAAAGGATTGTTGCACCTAACATTGAGTGTTCATGGCTCTCTATTAATTTTTGATGGCACCACTTTTCACTATAATTGTTCTTGCCTTTGTCTGAGTTAGAAATAATATCAAGAGTCATGTTTTGTGTGGCCTTCTTAGGTTGATATCCTTTATGAAAATAAATTTTCTTCTATGCCAGAGGTCTAGATGAGGAATTATGTGTGGGTTGGAAAATAAAAATCAAATGTAAATGAAACAAGTAAATATCAAATAACACATGTAAATGTAAAATATACATAATGATTCAAATCACCTAACTTAGAGAATAATGTGAGTTCTTTTAACCCCATATGAAGTAATAATTTAATCATTAACCAATAATATGTGTAAACATTAAATTATAAAAATAGAAAATACACAAAGTTAAAGCAATCATATTGTCGAATAGTATATATATGATACATGCAAAGTTATATATCTTAATTTCACATAAATAATATAACATATATCAAATAAAAAGTAGAGCATAATATGTACATAGATAAAATTCATCATATAGGCATACAAAATCGATTGTGCCTACAAATATGTACATAGACAAAATGAACCATATAGGCATACAATGTGAGTCACCTCAGCATACAAAATAGATTATGCTTAAAACTAGATTCCTAAAACAAGAACTAGATCTCTTATTCCTCATTGCCTCCAAATAAATTACATTTTATTTCATAGACATAGAGCTAGGGGTGTTGAATGCCTTAGTACGAGGAGATACTCTCCTCTCAACATGTGAGTCATCCATTACTTCATTGACAGCGAATGAAAATATTTGTCTCTACACAGCATATAAAATATAAAAATTAATGAATTAAATTTGTATATTGAAAATTTGATAAATTTTTCAAGAATGTAAAATTTTGTAAAATGCTTCTACACTTACCATATTCCATCTAAATGGTTGTCTAGGGATACGAGACTGCATATACACCTATGATGGGAAATCCTGTAGAGCATACATATATCATTGGATCTAGAGTTGCATATAATTATGTAAGTATGACATCAAATAACATTGCTTAAAGACAAAAGAAATAACTGTGTTCTCACTAGTCTCCATCCCTGAATCATAACCTGTTATAGAGATAGTTGATTCTTCGATGTAGTAGCAACATCACCTAAACCTTTTTGTCATGTATGAAGGGTAGTAATAACATCCTTCATCATCTATAAAACCAATAAATGAATAATATGTGATTTAAATGAATATAATAAAAAGTTATGACTATAATATATATTAAAATAGAGTTTTTTATTCAAAGGATAATGAACATGTAAATTAATAAATATGTAATTTTAAAATTTACAAATCTACATATAAGGTACACCCGTGCCAGTTAGAGCATCTACAATAGAGTCAAGTCCTGCTGAGGTACCCATAATATCACCAATCAACTAGATACGAACAACAAATAACAAGTTCAATCAAATAAATTAGAGAATCAAGCACAAACACATGTACTGAAAAATAAACTGAATATTATTTAAAAAATTAAAAATAAACTAAATAATTAAAATTAAACCTATGCATTAAGTAGATATGGTGAATAATACTCTCCAATAGTAGCCTTGTGGATCTTGATAGGACTTGCTAAAGCTACTACATCTCACATAGTGTTTGAAATTCTAGTGCCATGCTTGGCTAAAGAATCTACATGTGACATATGCTCTAGAAGGATAATGTATGGCATGCTACTATTTGACATTTCTAAAGCATATACAGATGGCATAAACTCTATCATACTAATCTCCATAAATGTACTCTATGTATGTCATACATGAATAGGAGGTCTTGTACACTTCCTCCCACATGATTTGCAATGATGCACAAGAATTGTAACATGAGTAGAAGGAGGGACACTAACACCTATACCAACACCAACACTGCCACTACCACCACTACCACTACTACCAATACCACTACCACCAACACCACCATTACCACTACCACTACCACTACCACTACCACCACCACTACCACTACACCCACCTGTTGGCTAAGTAAATTTTTTTAAAGTATGCATACCATAGTCAATCATAATTCGTTTCAAATTAGTAACCACCTCAAGGGCATCCATCTATATGTTATGATGCAAAATTTTATATATATTGGCATGTGATATTTTTTTTCTATTTGTCAAAGGTCAGTTATGATGGTTTTGGTCCTACCTAGCACTAGGTCTATCAAACAAAGACCCACCTCCCCTACCTTAGGATGCCTCCATGTCAAAATAGTTTGGAATTATTTTCAATACAAATTCATAATACAATTTTCTCATAAAATATAATGGAACCTCATTATTGTTGCATGGAGGCTCATCAAACACCATCCACAACCTATCCCAAAAGTTATTTTTAATCTCCACATGAATACACCATTCAATACATACATGTTTGAAATTTATTAGTGGATTTAGGTTGGTTATAGGTTTAATAAATAAATCTAAAAAATATTTGTTTGTTTTTTTTCTTCACATCTTCATATGAAAATTTACTCAATTAAAATTGTTTCAGAGCATGTCTTCGATGCCACATTGCATTTGGTTCTGAAGTCACATATTCCACTTCAATAAAAATATATTTTCATGTATTGAAATGTAAAATGTGTGCACTACCAGATAAATAATTATGGAAACAATTTATAGTTATCAATAATTATTGACATTTGGCATTGTATTTCACGTACAATTCAAGTTCTTCTCATACAAAATCAAGCTCTAGCAGGTTTTGTCTAACATTTTCTTCAAGAAATGGATCCATCAAACTGATGTATCTAAATTTTTAAAAAAATAAGATTTTTTAGCCAATGTAAAAAATTAAATGTAAATTTAAATTAAAAACCCTAGTTCAATAAGATACACAAAAATTGAAGAAAAAAATCAAAAATAACATACATGATGTGAAGCAATCTAATGTCAAATCCCATTGGTGGAATAATGCTCCAAACCATGTGCATCAATCTACAAATTCAAGAAAAAAAAATTTCCTTCCTCTCTTAGCCATAACTTCTTCTTTACATCCCATGAGAAGGAAAAAATGTAAAGGTTGTAAGCCATTATTTATTTACAAAGGGCATACACCCTTTGTAAAGGATGTACACCATTTGTTGACCACAAAGGGAGTACACCCCTTGTAAAAGTGTATACTCCCTTTATAAAGGGTGTATGACTTTAAGGCTCAAATAGTATCTTGAGCCTCAAATTTTGAAAATAAAGGGCATACACCCTTTCAAAAAGGGCGTACACAGTTTGTTAACAACTTGTAAAGTTGGGGGATTGTCATGTTTTTTGTCCCCCAACTTTGTGCATCTACACCATTTCATTTCATATATTTTATTTACATTCTTATATGTTATCATTTTATAATATGGTTTTTTTATAATAGACATAATGTATTAGATATCTTATGGCACATGAATACTATCTTGTCTCTCTGGATTCCTAAAACATCATTGTCTACCGATATGTCATAGGAGGGGCATTTCCTAGTTAGGGGATCATTTATATTATCGATGGTCTATGGTTGGTGTGGAAAATCCATCATATGATGTTCTACCTCCCTGCAACATTACTTCATTGGAGATTACACTTGATATTGCCATATATACTAGACTTGATAAGATTCATGTTGTGTGGAGCCTTGTATCTTGTACTGTATTTATTTTTGTGACATTATTCATAATGAAAATGTAATATTTATACATATTTATATTTAAATCAATGGATATAATAATGTATTGGTCATGGATAGAACTATGTAATTATTTTATAGAATATATGCAATTGTGTTTTGCTTATTTATTGTAATAGTGATCAATAACTGAATGGATTATTACATGCCTAATTTTTGGTAAACATATTCATTATGTTTATAATAAGATCACTAAATAGATTATCTTGGTGAATTCTAATGTTGAATATGTGGAATTAATTTTAAAAAAATTACATTATTCTCATAAATCCCTATGGAGATGTTACATTGTGGTATCAGAGCCATGGTTTAAACTCTAAGACTTAATGATTCCACTAGCATTTTATCATCTTTCTATTTATTACAAGAAAAAAAATTGTGTGAGATAGAGCATCTAGTGAGTGTCCTTTAAATGTTAATGAAAATAACCCTCCATTTAATTCTAATCAATTTAATACTAAATAAGGGGTAAAGTTAGATCAGATTCTCATAGCCATGATTGAATATATGAACTAAATTGTAGCCTTAAAATAGGAAGTTCATGGTTATGAGGAGTAAGCTCATTAGGATGTCCTTAAACATCATCTTGCTAAGTAGGAAATCCCTCATGATCAAAGGCATGAGGAAGTTCCTTAGGTGCAAGAGCTCAAGTTGCTATAAAATTTGCTAGAGATATGAAAATGGTGAATCCATAAAAAATTGATGAAACTATTTTTGGAGACAATGCTAAAGCATGGATGACTGAGATGGATAAGTATTTAAAGATTCAAAACTACTTTGAAGTTAGTTCTCAATACATAGGTAAACTTGAACATTCCATATAACTGCTATGTACCTAGGGATATGATTTAAATATTCAATATATGTAGAAATACCCTTAAGGTAGGGCAACACCATATAAAACTCCTTTAGGAAGGAATAACTCCACAATGTCTCTTTGAGGGGACAACCTCCAATATCCTCTTACAATATAAGACTCAATGCTAACTTGATATCTTTCCCATGATAATCATCTCCTTTATATAGACATCTATCTAACCAATGGATGGGTAACCTCCTAATCCCAATGTAGGCTGACCATTACCCAAGGTATTAATTCCATAAGTTATTCTATTATCCTAATAAATTGTACCCATATAACTAATGAATGCGATGTGTGCCACATGTTAGCATCCCCATCAACCCATATTTATTAATATATCATATACCTTGGTACATAGTAATCACCTACAACCTAATGGTCAAATAGAGAGAGTTAATCAAGTTTTAGAGGATATCCTTCTTATGTATTCCATTGATCATCAATAGAAATGGGAGGATTACCTTTCCTTAGTTGTGTTATCTTAAAATAACTCATACCAAATAGATTTGAAGATATAACCATTTGAATCTTTGAATATGATTTCATAAATAGAAGAGCAAGTCAAGATAATCAAATAGAGATTGGTTGATGCCAATGATAGACAGAAGAGTTACGTTAATTTGAAGAGAAAAATTATGAAGTTTTCATTATATGATAAAGTATTTCTATGGGTTAAGCTTCAAATAATCTCGATTAAATTCAGGAAGTTAGTGAAACTTTTATCGAGATATGTGAGACCCTTCAAAATTTTAGAAGTGGTCAACCCTATAGCATATAATCATGCATTGCCACCTATCATAGCTCTATTACATAATTTATTCCATGTTTGTTATCTTATAAAGTATAGAGATTATCCTTCATATGTGTTGGATTAGAAAGCTTTGAAGGTTTAGGATCCTAGGGTGGTCATGATAAAACTAATAAGATTAATTGACACTTGAAAATTCCATTTAAATAATAGATAAGTGTCACAGTACAAGTTTTTATGGGTCCAATACTCTGAGGATAGATCCACTTGGGAGGACTATGATGATTTATACATTCTATTTCCACATTTATTTACTTGATTAACTACTCGATACTATGTTTTTTTTAACTAAATAATGTATTTTTATAGAACTAGTGTTTGAATAAGTGTCATTAGGATGATGACCAACATTAGGGGGAAGGATGTCACATACCAATTTATTTATAAACTAATTCACATGATTATCCATGGATTATTATGGTTGTTAAATTAAATAATTACTATTTAAATTATGTTCTAAGTTATATGTTGATATGGGATAGTTGTTATGAGTCAAGATGTATTTGTATATATTTTACATTATGATTAGGTTTCTGGGTGTTACATTAGTAATTTATGGATATATATCATGATATTATGGGATAAATACCTTCTTGTCATGTGTTTGAAGCATGATAGATCCATTCACCAAAACATGATGGTGGGAGAGCTTTATCAGAGAGGTTCGTGTAGATGGAGGTGTTGGGGGATGACAATGGAACAACTAAAAATCCACATACACACAAAGATAGTTATCATTCTTTACATATATTGTTCAAATTATTAGTTTTAGTAAATATTTTGTATTATCTACATTTACATGATTCATTATGTGATTTAATTATGATTTAATTTTAGTTTAATTCTTATAGGTATCTAGTTGTGTGATTGAATTATGGATACAATACATATGTTGAGTGCATAATGTTACTTTTTTATCATGTCATGTTATTTTATTCGTTATTGCAATTAATATTGCTTTAATGAGTAGGTAAATTTGTTTTTTTAATATTTAGTTACTATTATTTAAAGACAAACCTAAGTGTCTTTATAATATCTTAATATATTAGTGAGTTATTATGATGTTTAGGAAAAATCATTGTTTTGAATTAATGCCTTGGTGTATAAAACAATAGTAAAGACATTCGGATAGTCTATATAGTAGTATTGACAAACAACAAAGTAGTTATAATATAATTGTGCTTGATATTAGTATAAAAGTTGTTTGATTTGTTATTATATTCAAAAGCATGTTATTAACTTGATATTAGTCATTTTTGTATTTGAAGTTATTCTTACTTAATGAAAATATATGCTAACAACCTAACCTATCTTATGATCTAACACAAACTAATCAGTTAATTTTGTTGGAATTATTATGAGTTGTGGTTTTATTGTTTGGATATACATTAGTTATCAACACCATTAACTTATT
>JARHVA010002686.1:1437500-1547500 GCA_037957365.1 Torreya grandis
CTAATTCTGTAAATAGAAAAATACATTAAAAAAATATTTAAATGTATTTTTGGGTGCTCAAATAGTCATGAATGACCTCTGAAAAAAATTGAAAATATCCCTAAGTAGCTAATCCACCTTATATATTAGTTAATGTTTTTGTGATGGTCATTTTCATGCAAATGAGAGCTCAAATGGAGATATAGATTAAAATTTATGGCCTCAAAAAGTTTGCGTTCTACAACAAAAAAGAAAGAAAGATGAATTAATGGTGTCTAATGTAGTAAAATAAGTCCCTGCATAATAGACTAACCATTATGATTAATCTACCCACACCCTATTACATAATTTCACCAATATGTGACATACATGAGAAGCAAGAAAACACAATTATATTGATTCTCCAATATCTAATGTGAACTGTTTACTAGGTATAACATGTAAGGCTCAAATTTTAACTTGAGAAAAAACTAAAAATAATCTCTACGTCTTATGGAATGGTGAGGAATGACCATATCAAATAGACTTATGTGTATAAAACTATCATTTTCTCATCTTTTTATATAATAACAGACTTTATCTTAGAGATTGTGTGTGTTCATGTATATATATATATATATATATATATATATATATATATATATATATATAAATATAAACTATTATTTTATATAGTTCCATCATTTGATTGTGTTAATAACACATAATTTGAACAAGTGCATCCTTATGGACACATTAAAAATAAAATATATATGGATTAACAACATGGAAATTCACCATTAAAGACTAAATTATAGAACTTAAATATAAGAGTGCATAAGTGTGATTTTATACAATGTTCACATGTATTTAATATGCATTAACAATTTTATATGATTGAATAACTTATCTATGCTAGTTGCATTACAAAACCTACAAACTATTTTATACCAGTTTTAATTTTTCTTGGGTAGAAAATGATGTTAATTTAATATATTTAAAGACATTTAAATAGAATGATCAAAATTCAATTAATTTTTTTACCTAAAACTTGTATAAAAAATATACAAACATGATTCTCAATCATTGAACTTCTATCCAATTTTGGCAATGCAATCTTATTCATCCTCCAACATTGCATTTGAACCTTAAAATGGATATAAAAGGCAAGGTTTATTATGGTAAGTTCATTCCTATAAGTGTAATTAATATATAAAAATTTCAAAGCTAAAAATGATTAATATAATATTAAAAAAATTTAATGTATGTGCAAGCTTGTTATTTATGATAAATAGTGTAATATTATACTAAGAAAAATCTTAACCAAGCATTTGAAAGCAAGAAAAATTCGATTTATATTTTATTGTTATGTTTTTTAAATATTATATTAATTCCACCATTAGTTTAAATTAGTAACACATCAAATGACAAATATGTCTTTATATATGCATTAGAATCCACAATATATATTATTAACTTCAGAAAGAGTGAAATCATAATCCTACAGACCTCTATTAAAATTTAAAATAAAAATAAATGTATTGACTGAAAAAATTGACATTAATGTTAAAAACTACTTTAAAACAAACAAAATATTATCTCAACATTCATTCGGACACACTAATTTTAAATTAACTAACCTGTTAATATCTGCATGCCTAATATTTTGTTTGTGCACAATGAACTATCACAATTACATACCAATTCAAATTGACCTATTCTTATAAACATCTTAAGAATATAAATAAATTGTTCACGTCGCTCCGCTTATAATAAACCAATGATTTTATTTTATCAAAATATATATTAATATAAATAAAAATGAAGACAAATTAATTAGTTTTCCTAATTCAAAAGATAAATCTTAATTTCAGTTTATCTTAATCCCAAAACATTTTAACTATTAAAATAATTCAAGAAAAACGAAATCATAGCCATATCAACACAATTTTTTTTAATTGAATGTCTTATTAACCCAAACCAATACTACCATTCAATAATGATATCTTAATTTTTTTAATAAAATGTTAATTTATTAAAAAACTTTTTCATAATTTTGATTTTAGTTTTTTTATTAAAAATAAACAATCCTTTATAATTATATTATAAAATTATTCTATTTTTAATAGTATTCTAATTTTTTTTAAAAAGGACCAAAGAAATTTCAAAAAGAAAACTATTCCCAACTATCGTTGTAAATGTCCTCTTTTAAAAATGTGTTTATAGAATATTTAATTTATCTCTCATTCTAAACTTACTCTAGACTTAGTATGTGCTAAATTCTCGAATCATGATCTAATTTTATCACTTGTTGATTTGTGTTCGTAGGTTTTATCCCCAAAAAAAAAACGATAATTCCATTATAAACTTATCAAAATATAATTAATAATGCGAATTCTAAGATGACATCTTAAATGTCATGTATTTGAAAAAGGGAAGTAAATATAAGTATAGTTTTTTTCTTTTTTAATAAATAATTTAAATAAAAAGGTTATTGTATTGAAATTATATTATTACATAATATGTTATTAATTTTGATTTGATTTAATACTTTTATTAAATATTAATTGTATATTATACACTTAATAAATTATAATATAATTTTTTCTATCAAAACAATAAAATAGTAATAAAAATTTTAAATATATGTATTTTTATGATAATGTTTAATGTTTTAATATTTTAGAGTGTCAATTATATTTAAAGTTGAAATGTAGAAGGGAAATTGATATTCAATAATAAAAAGTTACATTAAATAATATTATGAGAATATTTAGTATATTTTAATTTTCATTACAATTATATGTTTTACATAATTGTAGATGAAGTTAATTATTTTGCATATTTAATTGTGGGAAAATCATGATTGTTGTAACCTTTTTATTTAATATGACAAGTTAAATTTGTTTATATTAGATTAAGACCACCTTCAAACCCTGGTGTGGGTAATAGCTCAGACACATCATGAGGTCTATGTCTTCCCCTAACCGAAAATAACTGGATAGGTTTATAAAAATGACTTTACTAAAAGATACATCAAGAAGACTAGGGCACCTGCTAGCCAGAAAACAACTGAGTAAAAGTATAAAGAGGAACTGACAGAAAGATGTAGCTACAGTGAAGGACCAATAGGGCCCTAATAAAGTAGAAAAAGAAACCACCACTTTTTACCTATAAGCAACTAATATGGAACCTAGCCGAAGTTGAAAAAATAAAGGCTTAAGACTCATAATCTATCGGATCTGATTAGTTTAGCAACCAACTTATTTTAACATCACCAAAAACTAGCCTGGGTAAGAAGAGCCAAAGGCTGAGGGCTCATAAACAACTTCTATAGGCCCCAAGGGACCAATAAGATGAGTTTGGATGGATCAAGAACTAGTCTGGACACAAATTGAGGTCTAGGTCTCTAGAAAAAGATAAAGGGATCAACCAATCGATTTTTTTGGACCAAGAAGTAGCCTCGACACATAAAGAGGTATAGGTGTCCACAAAAATTTCAATGTGTACAAGGACCCAACTCTCAACACAAATCAATTTTTATTAGATTGAGAACCATCTTGGACATAAAAGGAGATCCAGG
This sequence comes from Torreya grandis, assembly GCA_037957365.1. Classification (NCBI taxonomy): domain Eukaryota; kingdom Viridiplantae; phylum Streptophyta; class Pinopsida; order Cupressales; family Taxaceae; genus Torreya; species Torreya grandis. Next base: position 1,441,042 of record JARHVA010002686.1, read on the forward strand.
GCTATAGAAAATCCCTCAATGTTCTCAAAAGACCCAGACTACAACCGAAGCCCCAAGAGGGAACAACTACTAGTTTTAAACAAACTAGTAACAATTTTAGCATAAAAGAGAGCAATGCATATATCTCTGAAGTAACCATTTTGATCCCCAGGGGACCCAATATTACAACAATAACCACTTTTTATTGGTTTGATACCCAACCAATTTTACCAAGACCAAAATCTAGTTTAGCCAGATGAAGTAAGATGCCTAGGTCTCAAAATAAACACTCCATATCCTAATAGGACCAAAATCATTATTTTGATTTGATCGGGTACCAACATAAACATGAATGGAGGTACAAGTCTCAAGAATCAAATGTAAAGAAGGAAACCCTACAAGGTCATTCTGATGTGGCCTCCAATCACAACATGGATTCAATAGTCCTTACTACACTCAAATTCTCTCATAAAATACATAATCCTTTCAATAAGTCCTCTCATATTCTTGTTAATTATCAAATTAATTTATCAACACATAAAAGAGCTTGAACATGTTGTCCTTATAACTCATACAAACGTGGCATTCCAAGCCAAGGAGAATCCAATGAATCACACAAGCCTTCCCACATAAACCCACCTACCTAAGCTAGGAATGGATACATTCATTTATAGAAAAGTATTAGAAAATAAGGGAGACAAAATAACAAGTATGTCCCACATCCCACATCGATGAAAATAGGACAAAGAAGAAAAGTCCAAGGGAATGATATGCCATGTTCTCCACTTGAATTCATCTTTGCTAAGGATGAAGACTCCATCACCAAAGTTGGATCCACCCTTCACATGTGAAACATTGTTGATGAATAGTGAAAGGCAAGTAACATGTACAAGGTCAAAAAGGAAGAACATCTTATTTAGATAAAGCAAGTCACCTCCATGTGCCTATTTAACAACTCTTTCTTATCTCCACATGAGAAATTCAACCCAGTATACTTATGCAATCAAGAATTGTGTTGTGACACCTCACCAGGATGAATAAGTGTCCACCACATAATTAGTGAATATTTTTCATGAATAGTGCTAAATGAATAGTGTTTTGTTCATCACATCATTCTCCTTTGGTTGAAAAATAACTCAGCTCCTATTAGTTGAACTAATTATATATGTGCCACTTAGTATGAAAATAAAAAGAAAAAAACACCCCACTCAGTTATTGGTTAATGCAAGATGTTTGATTGCTTCGATGGTCCTACATTAGACATCTAAGGTAAATAATGTGATCTCATGATCACATAGACGGGCTGAGTGATCTGAAAATAGAATTTACCACTATAGATAAATCACATAATTTTTAAAAATGGATACTAAAAATCTGAATTCTTTAAATAAAATAAATTTGTATGCAAAATATTCTATGAATGAATGCAAAGGGCTTAGAAAACTCTATAAACTCATTTCCCTTTTAGAATCCCTAATTTTGTATCATTGTTATATGTTTCAATACATTCCTTCGTATCTCATTAATTGTTTTTAAACTAAATTAAAATGAAACATATTATAAACTAAAATGGAATAATTCACACAAAATTTGATAATGGAGTTCATCCATTTAGGGGCTATATCTCCAGGACCATGAAACGATGAACCGATCCATTATAAATGATGTAATACAACAATAAACAAACTTACATCAAGTATAGATATTGGACCCTGTAAATAGTGTTGACACTGACTTTTAAGACTCTTCAATTTATCTCCTCGAAGTCCGTAGCACCTATTTATCGTCTCCATGTATTCGGGCATACTTTTCCATTAAGATCATATTAAAAACTCTTAAAAATAGAAATTATGCATCACAACATTGTCTCTTTCCACCAGGTTTGTAACTCTCCTCAATAACCCGAAAATAATAATTGTCAACAGCGCCATGGCTAAAGGGCTTACAAAACTAACAGAAGGATTAACAATAACACAGTCTTGGGTCTCTCTGTGTATTAATCTACCATTCAAGTATGCATAACAAAAACTATAGACTCGTTACCCTTCTTCCATTCCAACTCGGTCTGCGTTCCTATAGTTATACATCATTCGCCCATGGCTTGAAGATCCCACAAAATAGGTGAAATTGACCTCCTCATCATGACTTAATGGCCTATTAAATTAGGAGATCTCTCCATACCGTGTATGGGAATATGTCATCCTTAGCTTAGGTCTGCATATACATAACCTACATGCAATGTCCATGCCTTACAAAAATAAAATGCATTCCTCCTTAAAAAAATAGAATGCATTCCTATAGGATTGTCTTTCCAATGTAACTTTGCCTTTCATTTTCTCATTCCCGACTATATAATAATATTCGGGACTATGTCCAAATAGACCATCTTCGCCTATGGCTTACGAACTTTATGAAATAGGTGATCTCTCTCCATTCGGGACCGTGTATTCACAAAATAGTCGCGCCTCGGATGTGTCCATCTCAGTCTGCATAATTTACCCATGCCTTACAAAATAGGCATTATGTAAACTAGACTTGGACTCCATATGTTTAAATGCTTTACCAATTCGGTGCTATGTATGCATAAAAGAGTCACGTCTCGGGTCTGAAGCCATAACCTGCATACCATGCATCCATGGCCTATCTTCCATGGCTAAAAGGATTAATGAGATAGGCAAGGATGTTTCTCCCATCTTGGTTCGGTGTATGGAATATTACCCTAAGCATCCATGGCTAAAACACCTTCCAACGTAGACGCAAAATGTCTTTTCGCCTTGGCTCTGCTCAAAACGAGCTCCAATTCAGCTCATGTCGGACTCCAATAGCGAGCTCCTTCTTCTATGGCTGAAAGGCTTAATCACCTCTTCATGGTCCAATAGGCCATTCCCAAACTGGAAGATGAGCATCCTCTATTTGGGACTATATATTTGTCCTCTAGTATCAAGGCTAATTGTAGCTTCCAACGGCCTCGTAACGTAGATGAAAACATCTTCACCCTGGCTCAGTCTGCATTGCATCCATGGCCAAAAGGCTTTACAACGTAGACGCCATTCTCCTTCAGGCTCAGTTCCCCTTTTACATTCTTGGTTGTGTCTATCAAACAGACTGTGCTCAACCCAACGACGATCTCCTCCTATTTTACAAAATGGGGTTCAAATCCCTTGTCTAGCGCCATCGCCTTTTTCAATGGGATAATTAACCCACACTAACTATAGAAATGCATGCAAAAGGCTTCAAATTGCCTTGAAACCAATATATGGTTTACGGCTTCGGTCACGTATCAAACTATTTTGTTTGAGTTGGTTTCGGTACTAAATTGGGAGATATGAGCTCGGTTTGGACAGTTGTTAAGTCAACTACGAGTTGGTTGTTGAGTTAGCCATATCTTGAACTTGGTCATGATGAGCAAGGACTCAGGTTAGATCTCGAACTTTCCATATCTCGAACTCGGTATAGAACATGAGTGACTTGTAAAATAGAAAATATGTGCTAGCATAATAGCATAAAACGGTGGCAAGCCATGCGGTGCCCTGAGGACCCACCATGTGGCCCTCTCGAATATCACCACTTAAAATGCTCTTCCACCTGTCACATGACAACATGAGAATGTACTAAAACTAATATGATATAAAACTATAATGTAATTGGAAATATTAAAATTACACTAGTATACCATGGCAGTTAGATCCCCTTCTCAAAGAAGAGTGGACCCCACTGGCTACAGTCTTCATAAATGACCTTTTGAAACTATGATTGATAAAGATCGATGAAGTAAACATCCTATGGATCAAACCTCCCCATAAAGAGGATTTTGGTCTCCAAAAGTCATAGTGATTCACTAAAATTGCTAAATGGCTCTCTACATCGCATAAAATCATAAAAACTAAAATATAGCATAACAAAGGTGTTATGAATTTAAGTTATGCAAATAAACTCCTTTTGAAATACACCAAGTTTACGTCAACAAAATAGTACATCATAAAAAAATTATTTGCAAGAAGTTAACTATCCAACTGAAACTGTAACCTGATTATGGAGAGTAAAATAGTCATAACATCTGGTGAATTTGCTCAACCGTTATACTGTATGAATGTTAGGGTATTCTTCTTGTTATAAACATCATAGAAGGAAAAACAAACTGCATTGCATACCCTTATATGACTTGTAAAATAGTTACAACACTTGTATACTTACATTTACAAGCATTGTCCATCTATGGGTCTTTGAAAGTACATCTACATGACATGCATGATAAATATACATGTGAGTGTACAAAAAGTTTACAATACAAACATTACCCAAGATAAAATTGGACTTAAATGAATCTATCAAGTATAAAAAATGTGCAGCGATTTTTTCATCATAAGGTGATAACTACACAATTCAAAAATAAGAGATTCTTTAAAAACTCGTAGACTCTGCAAGTAACTGTAAGACATCATAAACATGAGGAGAAAATTAATAATTTTAAGCCTGTCTCAAAAAAAATTCACTATTGACTGCTTGCTGATTCATACCTCCAAAACTCATCCAATTGATTTAGTTTCCCAAAACAATTATCGCAATGGAAAAAATGTCATAGGAGATAGAAAAAACATTCTTCAAAATAGAAGTTTATCAAAAATTTCATCCCTAAATCCAATAGTTAAGAATTTCCCTGATAGAATGTTTTGAACTTAAACTTAAGCATATTATTCAATACTATACTTATGCTTATCAAAACTATTCAATTAAACCATCTTATCCATAAGGGTTGTTCCCTTTTCATGGTTTCCACAACTGAATAAGAGGCTTCATCTTATCAACTCTATCTTCTAAACATTATATAATCCATGTTTCATTTTCAAAAGGCCTTCAAAAAAATTTCAAATAAAGAAATATATTTTACTTTTAAGGTAACCCTACACAATTGATTCAAACCAAAACTGTGCATACATAGTTACATTCAAAATAATTTATACCTCTAAAGAAACTATGAAGTGCACCTACTAAGTTATGGTTGTCATATTATTTGTGTTTAAACAAATCCCTATTTTTTTCCTACAACTCTTAACAAAGCTGTGAAACATAAACCAACTTATGAACTAATTAACAACTCAATCCATAAAATGCAAAGACCTATTCAATTTCCTAGACAATGTCTTATTTGCCATTTTCATATCTTACCATGGAGCTATTTTTTTCACTTGTTCCTATAAGGTTCTAAAATATGATTAGTAATCCAAAATAGAGGCTACACAACTAGTTATCAAAGACCAAAATATTGTGTCACTCTCAATATAAAATCAAATCATCATCATACCTTAAAATGCCCTCTATGTAAGAATGGTAATAAGACTCCAATTGATTCCTCTTGGATGTGCATCAGTAAAAATGCCTTCCATTTTATCTGAATGCATCCCAAGATAGAAATGTTGATCCCCTCTCAACAACATCTCATACCTTTAAGTGATAATATGTTGTTTTCTTTATCCATGTTAATCCTGCAGGGCTAGTGGTTTCAGAACCTTGGTTGTTGTAAGATTGTCTTCTTCTAGTGAATTGGAATGTCTTCCAGTTTTCTTTTGCACTATTCATCTTGCATAATCAAATCAACATAAGAAAAATATAAAAAATCTGATGTCTAAAAACTCTAAAAATGAAGTATACTGACTACTAATGCAAGTCATATATCAACTTGCTCTAATACAAAAAAATTACCTAAAATTTGGATATACTCCTAGAGATAAATCACATAATTTTTGAAACTAGATACTGAAAATCTCAATTCTTTAATTAAAATAGAATTAGATGCAAAATATTCTAGGAATGAATGTAAAGTGCTTAGGAAAATCTGTAAAATCATTTCTCATTTAGAAATCTTGATTTTGTGTCATTGTTATATCTTTCCATACTTTCCTTCATATCTCTTTAATTCTCATTAAATTGAATTAAATGAAACACATAATAAAATTAAATGTAATAATTGACACAAAACATTATAAAGGAGTTCATGAAACAATGAACTTGTCCATTATAAATGATGTAATACAACAATTAACAAACTTACTTCAAATATGGATTTTGGAACATATAAATAGTGTTGAAACTAATTTTGAAGACTCTGCAATTCATCTCCTCAAATTTCATAGCACCTCTTTATCCTTTTCATGTATTGGAGCATTCTTCTCCATTTATATTATATTAAAACCTCTTAAAAATGGGAATTATTCATCACAAGAGTGTCTCTGTCTATCAGGGTTTTAACTCTCTCAATAACTTGAAAATAACAATTGTCAACAGCTCCATGGCCAAAGTTCTTACAACAATAATAGAAAGATTAACAATAACATGGTATTGGGTCCCTTTATGTATTAATCTACCATTCATAGTAGGCATAACAAAAACTATAGACTCTTTACCCTTCTTCCATTACATCTTGGTCTACGTACTTATAGTTATACATCATTTGGTTGTGGCTTGAAGATCCCACGAAATAGGTGAAATTGACCTCCTTTTCATCATCACTCAGTTGCCTATTAAAATATGCAATCTCTCCTTATTGTGTATGGGACTATGCCACCCTCAGCTGGAGTATACATATACATAACTTGTGTCCAATGTCTATACCTTAGAAAAATAAAATACATTCTTCCTTACAAAAATAAACTACATTCTTCCTTAAAAAAATAGAATGCATTCCTTCAGGTTTTGCTTTCCAACCAAACTCTAACTTTTGTTTCGTTATTCCTAACTATATAATAATATTTGGCACTGTGTCTAAATAGACGATCTTTATCCATGACCTATGGCCTTTATCAAATAGGTGATCTCTTTCCATTTTGGATCATGCATTCACAAAATAGTCATGCCTCAAATGTGTCTATTTCAATCTACGTCATTCACCTATGCCTTACAAAATATGCATTATGTAAACTAGACTCAATCTCCATATGATCAAATGCTCTACCAATTCTTTGTTGTGTATGCATAAAATAGTCACGTCTCAAGTCTAACATTATAGCATCCATACCATGTGTCCATGGTCTATCTTTCATGGATGAAAGGATTAATGAGATAGGTGAGGACATCTCTACTAGCTCAATTTTTTATATGAAAGATTACCCCAAGTGTCCATGGCTAAAAAGCCTTCCAACATAGATGCTAAATGTCTTCCCAGCTTGACTCTTCTCAAAATGATCTCCAATTTAACTCAATTAGAGCTCTAATAGCAAGTTCTTTCTTCCATGTATGAATGGCTTAATCACCTCTTCATGGTCCAAAAGGCCATGCCCAAACTCAAAGAAGAACTTCCTCTATTCTAGACTATATATTCATCCTTCACTTGCAAGGCTAACTATAGCTTTGAATGACTTTTTAACAAATATGAAAATGTTTTGACCTCATCTTGGTCCACATTATGTCCATGGCCATAAATATTTACAACATAGATGCCTCTCTCTATCAGGATTGGTTCCCATTTTACATTCTTTCTTGTCTCTGTCAAATACACAATCTCACATCTACTATCCCAGCTAGACCCAATGATAAGCTCCATCCATTTTACAAAATGGGGTCTTAATCTTGGATCTAGTACCATTTCATTTTTTAATGGGATAATTATCCCACATTCACCATAAAAATACATGCAAAAGGCTTCCAATAGCCTTGAATCCAACATGTAGTTTGTGGCTTCGGTCATCTATCGAACCATTTTGCTTAAGTTCATTTTGGATAGTTATTAAGCCAACTACAAGTTGGTTCTTGAGATAGCCATATCTTGTGCTTGGTCACAATGAGCTATCACTCGAGCTTGCCATAACTCAAACTTGACATAAAACAATTGACATGGAAAATAGAAAGGATGTGCAATAATAGTATAAAGTGGTGGCAGACCATGTGGTGGCCTGAAGACCCACCATGTTGTCCTCTCAAATATCGCCACTTGAAATGATTCTCCTCTTACCACTTGTAAACATGAGAATGCATAAAAAACAATATGGTATAAAACTATAATGTAATTGTAAATATTAAAATTACATAATATACCATGGCATCTAGATCCCCTTCCGAAACAAGAGTGGACCCCACTAGCTATGGTCTCTATAGCTAGACTTTTTCAACTACAATCGATGAAGATCTATAAACTAAACATCCTCTAGATCAATGAGTGGTAGAACCACCCTTTTAGTCATCAGGGATAACGACCTTGGCATCCCCTTCCAATATATGATAAACTAAACGTCATCTAGATCAGTGAGTGGTAGGACCACCCTTTTAGTCATCAAGCATAATGACCATGGCATCCCCTTCCAATAAACCACATCTACCCAGAGATGTTTAATTTTTTTTCTCCACTTTCAGTTTCTACATATTGGCATTTCTTAAACCATCCCTATGGGACCTCAAACCATCCTCCTCTAAAAACATATCCATATATCAGTGGATTTACGTGTGGTTCCAACCCACCATAATAAATTAACCTCCTCCTCCAAGATGCTCTATCACACATCTTATCAATCCATGTGAGCTCTATCCCACCATTAGCCATCCACCTCCACCAAAAGCACACCTAACATTATTCACTCATCATACAAGAATCTGTTTCCTCACCTTCCACATCTCATAACACAACTATTTTCATATCCTCTCTCATGGATGCAAAAACATTCTTCATCACACTCTCATCATGTGCACATACTTGAACAAAAATATGTTCCACATCTATAAAATAAACTTACAAATCCTCATAGCTATAATTTTCTTCCTCATGCAACCCTACATTGTTGCATTATTCTTCCACATGCATATCTCCATAGATACAATATACACTTTCACTCCATACTACTTGGATTCAATCTTCATCATCCTCGATGTCATCATGTACACATACTTACACATCATCTTCATCCAAAATTTCTGCTTGATTAACATACACCTCTTTTTCAATTATAGCATGATCCACATGCTCTTCAATCTCACTATGATATGCCATAAAAATCATCTCTTGCCTCTCATGAAAGTCATATTCATATTCTCTTCTCTCCTTAAGGCAAATCTAAAATCTTGCCTCTTCCTTCTCTAAATCAGCATCTTCATAGGCTTATTCACTCTCTTATTCATCATATGCCAAATCCTTTACTCTCCTCCTTTTGCATATGCTCCATCATCATGTCCAACTTATCTTGGATCCTCATCAAAACATTCACCATGTCCTCTCTTCCATTCTTCTTCTCCATCTTCATAAACGAGTATGGACTCTAGGATTTCATCCTCCTAGCAATATTAAAATTTGCTTTGATACCAGTTTATGTGGCCTCCAACCACAATATTGATTCAAAAATACTTACTACACTAAAATTATCTCAAAAAATACATAATGCTTTCATTAAATCCTCTCATATTCTCGTTACTCATGAAATGAATACATCAACACATAAAGGAGCTTCAGCAAGCTATCCTTATAACTCATACAATCTTATCATTCCAAGCCAAGGAGGATCCAAGGCATCACACAAGCCTTCCCACATAAAATCATCTACCTAAGCCAAGAATTGATACATTAATTTATAGAAATGTATGAGGAAGGGAGAGAAAAAATATATCCCACATCTCACATGGGTGAAAACATGAAAAAGAATAAATGTCCAAGGAAAATATATTTCATATTCCCCACTTGAAGTGATCATTACGAAAGATAAAGAGTCCATGACCAAATTTGGATCCATCTTTCACATGTGAAACACTATTGATAAATAGTGAAAGGCAACTCACATGTGCAAGGTCAAAAATGAAAAGCATCTTATTTAGGCAAGGTAGGCCACCTGCATGTGGTTTTTTGACCACTTTTTCTTGTCTCCACATGAAAAATTTGACCCACAACACTTATTTAATCAAGAATAGTGTTATGACACCTCATCAAAATCAATAATGTCCACACACTATCAGTGAATAATGTTTCATAAATAATGCTTCATGAATAGTATTTTGGCCACCACATGATTCTCCTCCGATTAAAAAACAACTCTGATCTTGTGAGTTAAACTAAATGTATGCATGCCAATTATTATGATAAAAGAAGAAAAAAACATTCCACTCTATTTTTAGGTGATGCAAGATTCTCTGATCCCTTCGATGCTCCTGTATTAAACATTGGAGGTAAATAATGTGATCCAATGATCATATAGATGGGATGAGTGATGGAACCGCCCTTTTGATCATTAAGCATAATGACCATGGCATCCCCTTCTAATACACTAGGTGCACCCAGAGAAATTTAATTTCTTTCTCCACTTCCAGTTTCTACATATTGGTTTTTTTCTAACCATCCTTTGGAACCACAAACCATATTCCTCCTCTAAAAACATATCCATAAATAAATTTATTTACATGTGAGATCCAACCTACCATAATAAAATGAACTCCTTAAATATGCTCAATTACACAACCTATCAACCCATGTGAGCTCTAGTCCACCACTAACCATCCACCTCCACCAAAAGCCCACCTAGATTAGTTCACTCATCATCCAACCACCTATTGGATCATCTTCCACATCACATAATACATCCACTTGCATACAATCTCCCATGGAGGAAATAAAATTATTCATATAATTATCATCATGTGCACATACTCTCACAAAAATATACTCCATGTCTTCTATGTAAAACAAACTTGTAACTCTTCATTGTTGCAATTATCTTCCTCATGCAACCCTACTTTGTTGCATTCGTATTCAACATGCATATATTCGTGGATGCAATCTACACTCTCATGCCATACTACTTGGCTGCAAACTTCATCATCTTCCATCTCATCATGTGCACTTGTACATCATCTTCATTGAATGTTTCTTCACACGAAACATACACCTCTTTTTCAATTTCAGCATGGTCCACATCATCTTCAAAATCACTATGGGATACCATAAAAATCATCTCCTCTTTAATATTTAATTTCATGGAAATATTTTTCATCTTCTCTTCTCTCCTTAAGGCAAGTCTCAACTCTCGCCTCTTCCTTATCTCAATGAGAAGCTTCACATGCCTCTTCACTCTCTTTTTAATCACTATGCCAAATCCTTGGCTCTTCTCCTCTTTCATATGAGCCATCATCATGTCCAACTTATCCTGGATTTTCATCAACACATTCACCACATCCTCTATTTCATTCTTCCTTTCCATCTTCATACCTACAAAACACATAACAATGGATGCACTCTAGCATCTCATCCTCCCAACAAGATTCTACCTTTCTCTGATACTAGTTTATGTGGCCTCTAACCATAACATATATTCAAAAATCTGTACTACACTAAAATTATTTCAAAAATACATAATCCTCTACATACATAATCTCATATTCTCATTAATCATGAAATGAATACATCAACACATAAAGGAGCTTCAATAACCTAGCCTTTTAAATAATACAATCTTAGAATTCTATGCCAAGGAGGCTCCAAGGCATTACACAAGCCTTCCTACATAAACTCACCTACCTAAGCCAAGGCTTGATACATTCATTTATAGAAGTGTATGAGGAAAGAAGGGAGACAAAAAAAACTATGATTCACATTCCACATGGGTGAAAACATGACAAAGAAGAAATGTCCAAGGGAATGATATGTGACATTCTCCACTTGAAGTGATCATTGCTAAAGATAAAAACTCCATCAATAAATTTGGCTCCACTCTTCACATGTGAAACACTATTGATGAATAGTGAAACACAAGTCACATGTGGAAGGTCAAAAGTGAAGAACATCTTATTTAGACAACATATGACACTTTCATATGCAATTTTTACCCTTATTTCTTGTCCCCACATGATAAATCTGACCCATGACACTTATGCAATGAATAATAGTGTTGTAAAACCTCACGAGGATGAATAGTGTCCACCACATCATCAATGAATAGTGTTGCATGAATAGTGTTTTTGACACCACATGATTCTCTTCTAATTCAAAAACAACTTAGCTCCTGTGAGCTAAACTAACTGTATATGTGTCAATTATTATGAAAAAAATCAAGAAAACACACCACTCTATTTTGGGTGATGCAAGTTGGTCTGATCCTATGGATGCTCATGCATTAGACGTCTGAGGTAAATAATGTGATCTCATGATCACATAGATTTGGTGTGTGGTATAACTACCCTTTTGGTTACCAAGCATAATGACCAAGACATCATATTCCAATAAACCATGTGCACTGCGAGAATTTTTATTTTTTTCTCCACTTCCAATTTCTACATATTGCCTTTTCCCAAACCATCCCTATAGGACCACAAGCCATCCTCCTCCTCTAGAAATATATCCATATATCAATGGATTTAGATGTGAGATCCAACCCACCATAAGAAATTGGCCTACTCCTCCAAGATCCTCTATTACACATCTTATCAAGCCATGTGAGCTCTAACTCACCACTAACCATCCACCTCCACCAAAAGCTCACATGGAGTTTATCATGCAACCACCTGTTGGATCATATTCGACATCACATAACATATCAACTTGAATATACTCTCCCAAGGATGAAATAGAATTCTTCATCTCAATCTCATCATGTGCACATACTTGCACAAAAATATGCTTCACATCTTGTACCAAACAAACTTGTAACTCCTCATGGCTACAATTTTCTTCCTCATGCAACCCTACATTGTTGCATTTATTTTCCACATGCATCTCTTCATGGATGCAATCTACACTCTCATGCCATACTACTTGTCTATAATCTTTATCATCATTGATGTCATCATGTGCACATACTTACACATCATCTTCATCCAAAGTTTTTTCATGAGAAACATACACCTCTTCTTTAGCTTAAGCATCATCTACATGCTCTTCAATCTCACTATATGATGCCTTAAAAATAATCTCCTCTCTCATATTGCCTTTCATGGAAATCTTCTTGATCTTATCTTCTCTCCTAAAGGCAAGTCTCAACTCTTGCCTCTTCCTTTTATCAATAAGTAGCTTCACATGCCTCTTCAGTCTCTTTTTCATCACTATGCCAAATTCTTGGTTGTCCTTTTCTTGCATACGCTCCATCATCATATCCGAATTGTTTAGGACCTTCATCAACACATACACCATGTCTTCTCTTCCATTATTGTTCTCCATCTTCATCCCTGCAAAACACATAAACAAAGATGTAGTTTAGCATTTCCTCCTCTTAGCAAGATTAGAACATACTCTAATACTACTTGATGTGGCCTCCACTGACAACATGGATTCAATAATCCTTACTACATTGAAATTCTCTTTTAAAAAATGCATAATCCTTTCAATAAATCCTCTCATATTCTCATTAATAATGAAATGAATACATCAACAATTAAAGGAGCATTAACAAGATATCGTTTTAACTCATATAAGCTTGACATTCCAAGCCAAGGAGGCTCAAAAGCTTCACACAAGCCTTCCCACAAAAATGTGTCTACCTAAGCCAAGACTGGATGCATTCATTTATAAAAATGTATTAAGGAAAGAAGGAGACAAAAAAAAAACTATGTCCCACATACCACATAGGTGAAAATATGACAAAGAAAAAATGTCCAAGGGATTGATATGCCATGTTCTCCACTTGAAGTGATCATTTCTAAAGATCAAGAATCCATCAGCAAATTTGTCTCCACCCTTCACATGTGAAACATTATTGATGAATAGTGAAAGGCAAGCTACATGTATGAGGTCAATAAGGAATAACATCTTTTTAAGACAAGGTAGACCACCTCCATGTGCCTCTTTGACCACTCTTTCTTGTCCCCACATGAAAAATTTGACCCATGACACTTATGCAATCAAAAACAGTGTTGTTAGACCTCACCAAGATGAATAGTGTCCACCAAATCATCAATAAATAGTGTTTCATCAATAATGTTTTGACTGCCACATCATCATCAATAGGACCTAAAACTAACAAAACATAGCTAAATTTAAATGAAAAAACCATGTTAATACAAAAACAACGACAAACATGACATATAATTTAGCATAAGAGCAACTTCAAAAAATGGATACCCTTACACCACTCCTCATACGTTCCATTCAAATTTTTGAATGTCTTGGTCAAATCATGGCCATCCAAGGGCCAAAGAAAAACCACCAAATGTTGCCAATCTTGATGCCTAGCCACCTCCCAACCAAGTTTTAAAAAACTTCAAGCCTCTCTACCACGAAGGTGAAGTACGCCATTATTTTTGTCACACAAGAAGAAATATAGCAGACATGAATCTCCTTCCTTCCCAAATCCATCTCCTTCATAAGGCTGGCTCCCACAGCCGTAGTAACCCAAGGTCTATGATTTCACGGAGTTATTCCATCATGATCCCGGCATTTACGAACTCCAAATAGCCAGGTTATCTTCCAACCGAAAATAAACATAATATGAGCAAATCTCGTCCTCCATTGTTGAAATAGAGCAGGTCCCCTCAAGGAACTACACCACAAAGTGGAAAAAACAATCCAGAAAACAAGCTCAGGAAATGACTCAAACTTGGCCATCTTAGAAACGTAGTTTCCCCTAAAAAACCCACACTAGCTATTGGCAGAGTATTCATCCATTTCAACTAACATGTGCGAGCCTCCCAATGCCAACCAAGCCTGGTTCGCCACAAGGTCTCTTTCAAAAGATGACATCCCAAGGAACAACCCATTCCTCCAGCACTGAAGCGCCACCTTAGCTTATATGGAAGTGGGTGCAAATATATTATTTGGCCCATCAGATCTTCCAAAGTAATTATAGCACCATAAAAAATCAGAATGAAGGGGAAGATCCTTCGTAACCCAAGATCTAAAATAGCAGAGGCCATCAAGTGCTCCAAAAAAATTACAAGGTTTATTTTCCAATGCATATGATTCTTCAGGATAAGTCCCAAGCCATACTTTCCAAACCCATAAAAGCAATGTAACCAGAGATTCCGCTACTGCAAACATCTTGATCTTCCCCAACCCAAGAAGAATTTTGTCCTGAGCTCCGTCCAATCTTTTCCAAATCCATACGGTTCCCTTCTTGTCTGGATCTAGATCATCTGAATTATCCTCATCCTGCAGACTTTCCCACCTATGACCATATTCAAAACTCTTACCCCCACTCTCGCTCATAGTAATGGCTTTGTTTAGTATAATTCATACCCTTCAATAATGAAAAGTTAAATATGTTACTTATATACTTAATTACTTTTTTAGATCCATAATATGAAACTGGTTTGTCTAGTGATGTCCAACAATGTATATTTTTTAATCTTTAGAAATTGGAGGTTTTCATTTCATAGTTTTTAAAAATATTTCAAAGTGGAAACTTATATGCAATCTTTCGAAATTGATAATTGCATCTTATATAAGAAGTGATATATTTTATACATTGGTTTTGTTTTAATGATATGTACTTTGAAAACGTGTCGTCAAATACGGTTGCGTAGGTGTTATAATAAAGGATTATATTTAATTCTATTTTCACCCATAATAGATTTGAATGTTGTAATAAAATAATGTTTGTTGATTTTTTATGAAATAGTGGAATTTGTTTATAATTTATAATATTTTAATAATGTTATATTGATGTTATTATTTTATGTTTTTCATATGTTATATTTGTATTCCATTATAACATAGAAATATATATTCATTTAATTTATTAGAGCATGTTGAACCCAAACAAGTATTAAAATTTTTAACAATCATAATATTGAGAACAATATGTCATATATTACTTAAGTTCTATCATAGACATAAACAATTTTCATGATCACATTGCTAATGAATTGATGTGAATTGGTTTGAGATTACATATATTTTTAATGATTGTATTGGGACAAATGTCAAATTAAACTTATAGATATGATTGTACAATTAGGTTTCCAAAAACTTATTTTTACACTTAGCACAACAAATACATAAAAGTTTCCAAAAAAATTCTTTTCATCTATGTTACTTTTATGTAAAAAATTATTCAACATTTTCCTTATGTTTAATTATTTCAATAGACATACACATATTTGATTGAGCATTTCATTTTGTACCTGATCAATAGTCCACATTCACTTTAAAAGGATGAACATATTCATCTTATCTTACTGCTGATTCATGTAATGCATTATTTTCTCCACTTTGCATTGTGCATGTGAGGATGTAGAGATTTTCATTATTATCAGATTTTTATTATGTTTTGATGTGCATGTGAGGATGTAGAGATTTTCCTAATGTTTCTACATTAAAATCTGATATATACTTTTATTATGTTTTGATGTGCATGTGAGTATGTAGAGATTTTCCTAATGGGTTATCAAATAACCTTATTGTGTAGGTTAGTGTCTTTTCCATTTTAGTTATTCACTATTTCATGAGACAAGAAGAATGTGTAGTGCTTTTGATTTTTAGTATTTTTTTGTTAATTTGTGATAAACCTTCCCAAAACAAAAAAAAAAAAAAATCCATTTGGGGTAAGATATATTATTCTTTTTGTTGATTTGGGTTATCCTCTCCGGTGTGCGATATGTTAATGCATGCTATAACATCATATAATTCAACTCTTCCTTGAATGTCTAGGTTTATATTTACATTACATACAATTTTTTGGTTAAAAAATTCAGTCCATTATTTACTATTGAATATGCAGAATGTCAAACCAAAATTTGAAGACATAAATTTATTAATGTATAGATCTAATTACTATTTTTATTATGAATAAAAAAAATCATTTCATTTATCAACTCACTTAAAATAAGCAAACGCTTTGGCATCAACACATAACAAGTAAATGTTGAAATCACTAAATATGTAAATTATATGGAGCAACATAGAAGATACAAGTAAAATAAATTTTGGAGATGTGGATGATGAACAATTAGACATAAATATTATTTTATTAGAATAAAAAAAAATTATGCTCACATCTAATTTGTGAGTTTGGTCTAGCTTGGCTAGTGTTGCTCTTGATGAAATTCATGCTGTATTTTATTGAACATGTACCAAACCACCTAAATTTTGAATTTTTGGGTTTCTGCATATGAATAAATACATAGGATCAACACAAATTCATAAAAATCCTCAAAATTTAATGATCCCTCCCATAAATTTAGGTAATCTTAAACAAATTCAATTTAAAATGGTATAGGCTTTAGAAAAATAACAACCAACTTTGCTAATACTAAAAGACAAGGATAAACTTTTAATGCATTATCAAGAGTGTGATTATTATAAGACCTCTGGATTTAACCTCCTTTCTATTTTGATTTATATGCATGAATGCAAGATCACTTAAACATACATGTGATGAAAAAACTAGAAAAGAGTGTATTCCTTATCAAACCTCCCTTAATTGATTGCATGTATTTCATATCCATTCTTCTTATTTAATTTATATTTTTTCATTTCTTAATCATAACAAAAATAATTGAATTTTAAATCATTTGTCTCAAGTAGATTTTGATTTTAATAAAGAGGCCAAATTTATGGATGCCATAAATTTTGATCTTTAGTTCTATTTGAGTCCTTCTTCACACCAGAATGACTAGATCAAAAATTTCAATGTAACCATAGCTATAAATTTTAGTTTTGGGATGATTTCAATATTATTTCAAGGCCATAAATGGCCATATAAGGGTTCAAAATAATAATTTAATATTATTTTTAGGTTTTTTTAATAAATTTAGAAATTGTCTATTTTTGTAACTGGATTTGAACTTTAGTTAAAAATCATCTGATAGGTTAATTTTAGAGTTTACTTTATTTTAAAATATTTTAAGAGCTACACGCACTTGCATGTGAAACTTTCTAAAAATAAAAGGTAGAATTTTATTAATTTATAGAGTTGTTAATTTTGCATGTCAACTCCAATTCTAATTTAAAGCTTACTTATACATGGTTTGTAATTATTTGAATCATTTAATATGAATCAATATTGGTTATTATTTCAAATACTTTTGTATTTCATTTTTATTTATCTTTATAGTATTCTTGTTCATTATTTGATATCAAATCAAGTTCATATGTTGGAAATGTAAGAGATGGTAAGAGGATGAGAAAGAATTACTTAGATGAATCATACTATACAAGATATGAAATGGCAAGTTCAACAATTAACTAAGTTAATTGTAAATCAAAGATGAATAAGTGCATAAGATGATGTTGAGGATGGCATAGATCATGGAGAGGAAATTCTATAAGTGGAGGATCAATAGGAACCACCACCATCAATGATAAAGAGGATGATCCATAAAATACACTGATAATCTCAAAGTCAAGTTTAAATTATGGATACTAAATTTCTCGAACTTATCAAATTCTTGAAATACTCAAAATAACATACAAATTGTTTGGCAATTAAGTGTTCTCAGTTGTTGAATTGGATTAGAACTATAGAAAGACTTTTCACTTCCATTCACCAATTAAACTAGTTTTCTTTTTAAATAAAAATGGCGTCATAAAATGTCAAATTTTAAACTTTGTCTGCATTCATAATTAATTAAAAATCAAAAAAATTGAATTAAAATCATGTAATCAAAAGACAATTTTACCATACGAGATTGATAACGGAGTTCGACATCTCTTGCCTATGTCTCTAGGTCCACTCAATAGTGAGGACCGTTTCCATTAAATTTGTGCAACAAATGGATTAAAAATTCTTTAAAACACTGCACAACTTCCCTCAAGTCTGATCGCTATACAATAACTCCACCTTTACTAATATACTCAAGCTTGACAATAGAAAACCATTCCTTAGTCTTCAACCCCTTTCGAAGGTGCATAAGACCCTCCAGTTAACTATTGGTCTATCCAATTTATAATAAAAAATAAATTTAGCTTCTCTTTTCAATTAAAAAACATAATGAAAAGCTTACTCTCTGTGTATCAAGTCAGATAATGGATCAAAATCCATTTTCAAGCTATCTCAAAGCTTCAATCTAGCTCTCAGCCTATTAAAATATAATACACAGTCTTGCAGAAGCTTACATTCAAATAAATGTTAATGCTTTTTAAGTTGTTTGCTATCCTATAGCATGTCGTTCAAGGCTTATCACTTTTGCATGATAAGTACAAGGTTCAAGTCATCGGCATCCCTTTTTGGGCACTTGCGATTATCTTTTTAATCCCACATTTGCAAAATACAATGGCTTTCATGTCTTTTAATAGGTTGGCAGGCATCTTAAACAATGCTGACTTACCTTTTGGTGGGCTCAAGTTACTTAACTTAGCATCAATTCCAACCTAGCATTCAGTAATCAACATGTCATTTTCTCATGTTCTATAGCTCGGCATATGACTTGGAAGATAAGTCATGAGCTATGTGAGTGTGGCATTTCTCACAGTCTCTAAACATGGGATATAATCTTAAGCTTGACTCGACAAGGTGGTTGGAAGGTCGTTGTGGTGTAGCAAGTGTTGGTTCTCCCATGTGGCTTAATGGGGCTTGGTAATTATAAAGTATTGCTAGCTATTTAAAACATATAATTGAATTGTCCTACATGCATCCAGTGGGCACAAAATAAAGGTTTAAAATCAAAGTCAAACACATTGCAATATGAAATTAAGGCCAAGGAACCCTTCCTTAACCAAGTGTGTCGACCCTCATTGAGGGCCCTCGGTGAGCCAATAGCAAGGCCCATGGTTCTCCATATGACCACCTATCAAAGACCATAGGCTGAAACCAAACCAAAACATCAAGCCAATTTTTTGTATGAATGTACAAAAACATATTTCCATATGTTGACGAGTGATTGGTCCACTTGTCACATACAAATTGCACCATGTATTGCAACACCTCCTTATTTTGCTTGTCATGAAATAACTTTAGCAACCTATAACTTGGTCATTCAGACTTCATTTTGTGATCCAAAAGAAGCACCAGAAAGCTCTCAATGAGCTCTTCCATGTTCAAGAGGTTTCATCATGACTTGGGACCTTTTTTTGAACTAAGATCTAGATTAGTGGATGGTTACATATTTATAAGGAAGGAATGAAAGAATCAAGGTTGATGTTCTAGATTATAGAGGAAGTTTATAACTAGAAGATTTAATAGATTGGATGAATAACATAGAGAAATTTTTTCGAATAGAAAACTATGAGAGAATATAAAAAGGTTAAGTTTTCATTCACGAAATTGAAGATTCATTCAAATATTTCATGTGATCACTAGAAGAAAGAGATATAAATAAAAGGTTAAGAGAAGATAAACTCATGGAAAAAGATCAAGAAGCTAAAGGATAAATTTCTTATTGTGGATTATGCAGAATCCCTATACATAAGATTTCAAATTTTGAGATAGAAGAATCACATTATGAAAGAGTATACATATGTGTTTTACAATTTTTCCATATGCATGGAGAATGATGAGATAGAAGAGAAAATGGCTACAAGGTATGTAATGTTTTGAAATTTTGTATTAAAAATGAATTAAGCATGTATAGAATCTTTTGTATGATGAAATATTCTCAATTAGCTTTGAAGATAGAAGAAACAAAGTAGATAGTATTTCAAAATAACATCGACTAGGCTAAGAAGAGGACAATTTCCTCTAATAAGGGGATGAGTTGGATTTAATATAAGAAGAAGTGGCTTTAATACCACTAGAGTACAGTCACCACATGGTCCATAAAGATAAGAAGATAATAGATAGGTGTTTTAAATCCAACAATGAGGAAGAGGATTTTAGAGAGGATGAAGTTGTGGTGATGGTAGAGGATGGTTTTATAATGAATGCAAGTATTATGTTTGTTATAGATGTGGAAAAGAAAGCCATAGAGATTTCAAGTGTTCAAACTACCAAGATCAAGAATGGAGGAAAGAGGATCAACCCAGAGTGTATTTATTTGAACTTGAAATAGAAGAATAAAATACTAAATTTGTAACAGGTATTGGAAAAAATCTCATGATGAGAATAACAATGATTGCTCCAAGGAAAGAATGTGTGCAAAATAAAGAAGATTGTGATCCATGGTTGCAAACAAATATATTTTGAATAAGGTGTACTTCAAGAGGTAATATGTGCAAGTTAATTATATATGGTGGTAGTAGTTAAAGTATGGTTTATAAAGATATGATTGAGAAACTAGGTTTGCACTATGAATGAATCGTTATTGGATTTCATGGTTTAAGAAAGGGAATAAAGTTACAATATATAAAAGGTGTTTAATCAAGTTTTATATAGGTAAAACATAAAAGGATGAAATATGGTTTGATTTTATACCAATAGATGCATGTCATGTGTTATTTGGAAGGCCATGGAAGATTAATACAAAATCAGTTCATGATGGAGCAAAGATCACATATAGTTTTTGGAAAGATGGTATAAAGGTAGTTTTTTTACTATTGACTAATTTTGACCCTAGATCAAAATGAGTCAACCCCTAGAGTTTGAAACTTTTTTATAGTGCTCTCCAAGCTTTTATATGGTCACCTAAGTCTTGTAATTATCTTCTACTAGTCAACTTAATCGTTTTTTATCATTGTTTAAGGTTTGGTCTCTTTATGTGCTTGTAGAGTCTTCAAGGTCATTCATGAGATAATATTGATTATTCATGTATGTTAAAATTTAAATAATTATTATGATTCATTTAATGAGGTTTATTTATGTCTTGTAAGTTGTCTAGTCATGTATTAATCTATTATCATATTGTCACACACACCAAAGTCTTTAAGTCACCTCCTAAGATATAATTTAAGAATGGTATGTATCATTATAGATGAAAAAAATTTAGTTATAGGAGGTTTCCACCTAATAATCAGAGTTAGATAAATTGGTAGACCAACATCCAAAGATGGAAAATCATGTAAAAGAAGCAGTTTCAAGTCACATGTATGACTAAGAAGATCTATCTTCAGGTGAAAATGTGTGTAGTAGTGTATTTTTAACTTATCAACATGAAAAATCACCTTACACAGGTGTTTATAGGTCAAGTGATGTAGATAACTAGTCAAAACTCCAATTGAGATCTTCACAAGCTTAAGAAGACCAAATGTATATGCTTGTTTGATGAACATATAGGAGAGTTTGGCCAAATGATCATAGGAATAATACATACCCCTCATGTACTTAATATTAATGAAAATATTTTAGGTTTTAAGGTGATGAGATATATGGACCATCACTAACAAAATAACAAGTCAAAACCACATAGTAAACCCCACGGGATCATGTTTTTCACCATTTTTACATACTCTAAAGCTCATTGGATAATGATGAGTATTATATAGGGTATTCATGGTTAATAATAACAATCCATTTGTTTCTAATAGGCTGGCATGTGTGTATATTAGGTACTTTAAGAAGATCCTCCATGTAAGACATGTTGTAGTTTGCATTTTGAATTTTTTGGGGAGTTGACAAAATTTAATACATATAATGTATGGTTTGATGTTTTCACCATATTCTCATCTCATCCAAATATATCTATCATGATTGGTTATTTTTTTACCTATCCCCCAAGTGGTATCCGCGTTCCCATGCTTGAAGACTGTGTTATTGAGAGTGCTTGCAAAGTGGTTTATGAAGGTTCAATCATGCATTTTTATAGATGTATGAGGGTATTGACATCATGATAGAGGTTAAGAGACAATGTAAATATGATCTCAATCCCAAATAAGTCAAAATTTTATCATAAGAGGCCTAAGGCATGCAAATGTAGACCTATAGGTCTACAACCCTATAGTTTGTATTGTATAAGAAATTCAATGAACTATGAATAAATTTTGGTTTTAATAACTAAATCATGAAATCAATGTAATTATTTAAAATTTCAAGATCTCCTATTATGATGTGAGATTTCATCCTTGTGGAAGAGTTACTCAGGCTCCCCCACTCCGTGTCACAATATGATAACAACCTTAGGTTGTGGGTATCTTATAATAGGATTGAACCTATGGTGAATTCCATCTTCATCTTGATGGATAACCTAAGATAATTATATCATAGTAAAATGGGTTAGAAAGGGGTAAAGGACTCCTAAGAAAGTTAAAAAGGTGATACACAAAATTAAACTGGGAAAGTCCCATAACCTTGAATCCAAAGTAGATCTACGAAAGATCTTTTTAGCTCACATAACCTCACAATATAGCTTAGTGCATAAGTGTTTCATAGACAAGGTTCAGGAATAACACTAATCTAGACCTATAATATCTTAAAAACACCTTTAAATAGGTCAAAAAGGAAGACAATAGACAAAGAAGATTCTTCTTCACTATGTCATCATACACAACTCAATCAAAACAAATCCAAGGTAAGAGATAGGTAAAGTCTTTTATTACATCAATAGGTAGTTCTTAAAAATGATTAATAGGGTTTTGCCTAATCAAGATGAGCATATTTTTCAAAATCTTAGAGAGTCCCCTACTCCTCAAGATCAAAGAGTCCTTGTGAAAGTCTAGAATCCTTGAGAGAGAGAGAGAGAGAGAGAGAGAGAGAGAGAGGAGAGAGAGAGGAGGAGGAGAGAGAGAGAGATGAGAGAGAGAGAGAGAGAGAGAGAGAGAGAGAGAGAGAGAGGAGAGAGAGAGAGAGAGAGAGAGAGAGAGAGTTACAAATGAGAAAGAATGGCATCAATATAGGAGAAAGGGAGAGAGAAGAGGGAAAATGAGTTACATACGTCAATAAGTGATCTACCAACATATTTCAATTAATAATCCACTTACACATAATCCAATTCAAACTATCCCATTATCTTCAAGTTAACCTTCATTTGCTCCAATAGTGTTGAAGCTCTTTTCATTAGCTGAGAAATGCACTAGATGATAAGAGTATGTTTTGTAGATGATGATTCATTATCCTTTCAATAAATAAATATCGTTAATATTTAAGTAACATTGAATGTTCCACTATACTCTCTAATCCCCAAATCTACTCCTTGAACTTCTACACCACCTTCCACTTAGCTTGCTTATAATGATAAAATCCTCATATACTGAAACTAACAAAGCCATGACTAAGTTTGATTCAATAAGCTATTTTTTAGAGTTATGATTATGTTAAAGGATGTGACACTCTACCATATATCATTTATGTATGATCTTCTCAAACCTAAATATTGTTCTTTACCATAGATTGAAAACTAATCTAATTTATTAGTTGTCCTATGCTATCATGTCAATGAAAAATATACAGGCCAAATAACTTCTTTTTTAGACTATAATAGGTTTAAACAAACCTATTCTACCTTTGAACCTTGTGGAAGTTGATGACTCATTATCTTCATAGATATTATTTAAAGATCAATGATCACAATCACTAAAAAATATTGAGACCCCAGAAAATAGGCCTCGTAAGTTCTAAATCTCTGAACCAGAGGTTGAGCCTATGCTTTAATGGCAACAAAACTTCATCATTACCATCTTGACAGTATAACTACATCTTATGACTAAGGATTCTTAACTGACATCTAATGGTGACATATGCCTTTTGAAACATTACTCTTGTTTGACTTAGGCCATATTCGACCTCCATTTGAAGTCAATGGCTTTCAAAATGTAACAATGGCCATCGATCTAGATTTGGGATTCTAAAAATGTGTCACCTAGAAAATCTTCATTAATTCTTATGATTATACTATTAGCTTCATCTACCTCTATTTTTTTACCATGTGGTAGCTTTGTATTCATCCCTAGTATCCATTGAATTATTGACCTCTCACTCATCATTATATATACTTTGTATAATTACATATGCACCATTGATTAGATTGGACCCATTGGATTTGTCAGTCTCTACATTCTATTAGATCTACTTTAGTTACATGATATCTTACCACTTTTCATCTACATGTTCATCCTTAGGATATGTTGACCTTTTGACTGTGATCTTTCCATTGATATTTAACTCTACGATTAAACATGCACCATAGATCTATTTGGACCCACTGACATCGCTAGTCACCAACTTGCCATTAGATTTGATCTAACATTTTATGATATTGACACTTAAATTTTTTTTTAACATTGTAAAAATTGAATTTAAACAGCTATTCACCACAAATGTAACATGATATCCCTACACACGTGTCATTCTACTTGTTTAACTTTAAATGCTTGTAATTTGAGATAGACAACTCATCAAGTCATGAAATTTATAGAGAATGTTCATGACATAAAGAATCTCATGTCTATGAAATCTATTGTATTTTATATGCCTCTTAAGTGAACTTATGAAATGTGCAACCGAACTATCCTATCCACTTCTACATGATGTTTGATGATGGTCTAGTCCATCTTCTTCACCTACTCAATTTATTTGATCATTTGCTCAATTAGGAATTTTGATCAGCAGATCTATCCAAGAAGAAGTTTGTATGTGGGTAAAATTTAGCCAATAGTTCCATTATTAGTAGAGGAAGTGTGATCTCAAAGACAGGTGCTTAAGACACCTAATGATCATCTACATGAAGAATTAGCAAACTTGAATAGTGATAAGCCTAGATTCACCATGGAAAGGATCTAGAAATGTTTACACAATATCTAGATTAAAAAATGAGATGAATTTAGATATAATACAAACCCTTAGAATGCTCTCATGTGATGACCAATGCATTTGGAAATTAAACAACCTAAATAGGCCTATTATAGGTATGACATAAAAGAGAACATGAATGGTCAAAAGGTTATTGAGTGATAATAGGTTTACAAGAGGATAGGATGAATGTGAATAATTCCTTGAAGGAAGTTAAATTTATTTCAAAATGTTAGTAGCCTAGTTGAGAAGGCCATGTTTCAAACATTGATATTCAAGGGCCTCTCAATCACCAGTAAACATTAAGTAGACATGAGAGATAAGGGGTAATCTTGTAAAGATTTGATTCTTAAATAAGTCTATAGAGGATGGAAATAAGGAACTAAAATACCAATATTGTGATTAATATCACTAAATTTCCTATTGAATTATATTGAGGTTCTAAACTCCAAGTTATAACCAAATCCTCAATGATGACCTATAGTATTGCTTGAGTAAAATAAGATAGCTTCAAACTTGATAAGAATAAACCACACATATAGTGGAATTATAGCTTAGGTGAGTGAATAGACAATATTAAAATAGTAATTAAGGTTAAATAAAACTAAAGAGATGCTAGAAAGGATGATTAAAAAAATGTTCACTTGAACCCTGCATACACTCAACCAAGTACTCCTTCAAGCTTGACTGCCTAGAGTGAGAGGTGTTTTCTTGTTTTGAGAGACAAAGAGGCAAGAGGGAAAGGAATTCATATAAATTTCATTTTTTGATGATATCATGACATTATATAGTACTCATACTCAATGAAAAATATGGCAAGGCATTTAAATCTGTTTAGGCCTATAGAGCCTAAGATCAAACACACAGGCTTGTGTTTACAGTTATGAGAAAAGTGAACTGAAGATGGTGAAAAGGGAGAATAAGGGAATTTTTAATTGAAAAAATATGGAATATACCTTATAACATCATCCATAAGTCGAGAAAGATAATAAAATCACCAACTTGGCCTATGAGACCTGCTCAAGCTCTACGAGGTACATGACTGCAATTCAAGACCAAGTTTGTTTTTCTCATTATAACCCTAAAATTATACATGGCATAAAATGGGTTTTAGGAATGGTGAAAGGGTATAAAAACTTAATTTTTTGGGAATTATATACTAGTTCAAGTCTCCAACCTTTATGAACAAAGATTAAGAATGTAGAGCACTCTCTAATGGCATAATAGAGACCTGATAAGAACCTTCTTATGATTATAATGATATGGAAACATTGTGCATGTACATAGGGACTTAGGGGTATTTGAATACACTTATACACTTGAAAATTGTGGCATTGGTTTAGGATTTAAGGACCCAAGGTTCATAAAAAATCATTAAGAACTCAAACTACTTTAAACCCTTAGAAAACCCTATTAAGAACCTAATGAGGGATATTGACCTCTATGGTTACCAAAATGAGTTGGATTATTTATTAAACATATTTAACATAATTTATTGCTCTATGTAGGTCCTCACCATGAAAATTGTTTGTACCTACACCTATATAGACATAATGAATGTTGTACTTTTGTGAAGTTTTTGGCTTAAATCAAGGTATTAAAGATCCCATACTATTGCAAACCATTAGGAGAGATGATTTGGGTTATATTATATGATTTCAAGTCTAAGAGTTCATATAAATCACCCTAAAAGTGCTCATATTATTGTGTTGTGGAACTTATTTCTAAATTACAAAGTATTTTTCAAATACTATACAATAGAGACTTATTCCAAAATGAGATCTTCAAGCTCAATGCAACACCTAGTTAGCCTAATGAAAGAGGGGTATTTTTGGAAAATGAATTGAATACTAAGGATGGGAATATAATAAAAACTAAAAGAGTAGATAAACCTCCTCCTTTTTAAATCTCTATAAGCATTTAAAATTCATTATTTCAAAATTGTTTGATTGACATTGGGGCTATCACCTTAGTCATGCCCAAACAAGTCACTGACAAGTTGAATTTGAAGCATGAACAAAAATCCAAGGGGGTGTTATAATTAGATGCATCAATTGCCAAAATAGTTTTCATCATTAAAGGCTTATATCTCACTCTTCACTCTTGTCTTACCTTATCTATCTCACAATATGTTGTAGTTGTAAATGTACCACCCAACACTACTCTTTATTTTTCAAAAGATTTAGTTTTAAGATTGAGAATGAACCTTGGCCTTCTATTTATATATTTTGAAGAGATATCATACCATATCTATCAAATTAACCTAGGTAGTAGGTAAAACTAGATGACAACCCCATCCAAATAGGTGACAAGGACATAAATTTTATGAATATTAGAAACATTGAATAAAGCAAGCCACCTCTAACATACTTGTCACTTCTTAGTGTATCACCAGATGCATGGAGTGATATGGATAGATACTATTTAGTTATATGATGATTTTTATAGTGGGTTATGGGTCTAATACACATCGACCTAGAATTATTGTTATGTTGGCATGCCCAACATCTTAGCAAGAATATGTCAACATACCTAATAACATAGTACCTTTGATTATGTGGTAATGTCAATGAAGCAAAAAATAGGTTTAATGTGCCTATGTTCATGCTGATAGACAAACCCTATCAGTAGTCTTTCAAATTATCAATCATCAACATAAAATTCATATTCTCCAGAGGAGAATAATCATTGTTAGACCCTATACCAGAATTAACATTTAGATATATGTATAATGCTTAAGGTATCGTGATTAGCTAGCTTGGACCTATAGGTGGAAATTGATCTTGATGAGTAATACTGAGTCTTTTCCATAATTTAGCAATAATTTGGACATTTGATTTGATCCTAACATCAAATTGATGATTTTAGATAGATAAAAATCCAAGCTTAACTCTGAAAGGAATTATAATAGCAATGAAGATATTTATATCTTGATTTGGCACAGTATTAACTATTGGATCATCTTAAGGATTTCTAGGCATAATGCAATCTAAATTTTTTTTGAGGTGTTTAAGAAAATCTATTGAAGACCACAAAATTTTAGTACTAAGATTGAATGATGTCCAAAGCCTAGACCATTGAATTAGAAATTCAAATCCATGGTGATAGATAAACTTTAAACATAATTTTTCCTAAATCATCTTATAAAATAAAATATCATCATTTTCAATATAATTCAGAATCATAGATGCCCATCTTCTACCATCTGATTCCAAAAATTGAGAAGTTTATAACACATGAGTATTATTCAATTCTAGTGAATCATCATAAGATTCTCTAGTGAGTCTGGTAATTTCATGCTAAAGCTGAGAATATATTATTCTAGAATATTTATTGTAGGTACAACTAATGAGAGGAGGGATGAATCAATGAGCCTAGATATTTAAATTTCAATTTGAATCCTTTCAAACAATTAGATAACCAACATATATCAACTTGATCAAGTAGCATTAACAAGATAGTTCATTCATTCAATGTATATACAAGATCAAACACATAACACATAGTTCATGTGGGAAACCCTCAAGGGGAATAAAATCCAATCTTAATCATATAACACATGAAATACTTATCATATAAGAAATTACAAATAAGATACCATTCAACTCTTTTAGACCAGAAAACCTTGATCAAATCCATCTAACCGAAGGCCTTTAGTGAAACAATTTCACAAGGAACAACTACCCCTAAGAAAGATCAAGTCCTTTAGACCATCCATTGAACACGTAGACCTTAGACCTAATGTCTTTAACACTTGATGATGGATATACGATTATTTAACCCTTTCATAATTCCCTTTCTATATCATACATGCCTCTCACATAGGCATGCCACAATCTCTTTCCTTCTTTACTCAAACTAACCTCATATACACACTTAGACCTCTTCACATATATTCAACCTTAAAATGTACAAGATCCCTTTTTGTCATAAAAAATGTGACCTATAAGTCATAAACATAGTCAATAATCTACTCTGTTTCTCAACCTATTCATTGGGCACATCTACTCTTCTTTGTCCTTCACTTACACGCTCATTGTTCTCACATATGCCTCTCTCAACTATAGAAACCATCATAATTGGTTTCACTATATATAGAAAACTCATGAATTATCATGTCTAGAATATTCCTTTTTATCCATAACCTATGACATCACCCTTAAGGCATCTTACATGGGCCACACTTAAGAACAACTCTATTTTAAATAAGCCTAAGTCACTTTTTAGGTCCAATTATGACCTATCCACATCTTTGACACTTATTCGATAAAAATAGGAACACAAGAATTATTCACAACATATGGAACCATGCCACATGATCTATAGGTCACCCTTAAGTGTCCATATCCATCACAATACCCTTTTACTTAAGCACAATTTACTCAAACAACATTTATGTGTACACAACCACAATGAATGAATACATAGTCAAATTCTAATCCTTTGTTTATAATGGATACAATTTGTAAAACCTTCATAATACACACTGGTGATCCTCATGGAGTCTATAACACTCCTAAATAGGTAAGTGATCATGAGACATCAAAATACCATTATAACAAGATCAAATATCCTTCTCGGGATCCTTCCAGAACATGCATGAAAATAATTATATTTAAACCTCAATATATGTGACTATACACACTTTAAAATATTAAAATTTACATTTGTAGATGTGCCTTGGAGTGCTATATAAATTTTCTTTTTATTGCATAGTGAAATTCTGTATAGATCAAAAGTATGGCTCAAAGACTAGACATTGGTCTTTCCTTTATTAAATTCAAGTATTTGAATTCAAACGGTCATAGTTAAACATTGAACACTATTTTTTCATCTCATGTCCTCCTTGATTATATTAATCATGCAACATAGATATCTTCCAAAATTTAACTCATAGACTGTCAATGCCCAAACATTAAACATCAAATAGTTGACATCATCTCATGCAATATTGTAATATTAAATCAATGTGCACCATCTATCTCCTATACATATCTCAGTATTTATTTGTGTTAAACATTGGACACATTGAAAACATTTCACTCAATATGCACTATTGATTTGTATATGTACAAACATCTACTCTTCGTTGGATCTTGGAAGAAGATCGGTCTTTATCTCTGCTTGATGTTAAGCTTTGAACACTTATCCTCATCTTTCTACTTCCAAAAATCTTATAATAAATACACTCCATCGATCTCATCAAGGGTTACTCAAACTTTACCTTGTGCAAATTTGACTAAGTATGAGAACCTTTGTAATCTGTCTATAAGGTCAACTTTACACCTTCATATCTTTTGCTTTGCTCAACCACATGATCTAAAACTTGGACCATATGATCTGCTCACATGGGAGAATCCAACCATATGTCAATCTACTCCTAGAAAACTTGTTCTTGTGATATTTTATGCCATTAATCTTCTCACTCATATTTTTATCACATAGAGCCAACTATGTCAAGAACTGTTTAGAAAGGACAATTTTGCACATGCATAGCTTTTGATGCATTTCATCACACTATCTAAAATTTAGCACAAAACTAAACAAACCAATTGATAAAATTTTCCTAACACTACCACATGTGAAAAATATTACTTCACCAATATTCTTACTAACCTATTCTTTCCACATGCAAATTTGGCTAAGTATGGGAAAACACTGTTAAACAGTCTGGGAGCCTAGCATTGAACTTGTATATATTTTGTCATGCTTAGTTCCATGACATAATATTTATAATATAAAATAACATTATATAGGATAATCCATCCGTATGTCAATCTATTTTTGGAACCCTCACATATGTGATATATGACATCACCAAACTGCTCACTCGACTATATTTGAACATATAAAACATTGTCAAAATGCATGGGAGCTCAACTTTGCACCCACATATTATTTTTTGTGCTTCATAATCAAGGTTAATTTTATTGGGATATATTGAGAAATACTTTGAGGTTCCCAAGTGAAATAGATTCATAATGGTGGTAAATTAGTTTGGAAGGTGATTAATTGTACAAACAAATCAAGTGATAGAGCAAATGAATCAATATTCTATAAATACAAAACTTATCTAAAAATTAATATTATTATATATTTTTATTCCTCTTTAAAAATTACATAATTTGAAAATAAACATCATCGCAATCCATGTTTGTATGCAAAATTTATGACCTCGAGAAGTTATCTAAGTTATAGTGAACTTGCCGACAAACATTTACATGATGGCGGCAGATGTCTGGATGATGCTGGAAGGCATCCACATGATTCTGGTAGACATCTTGGAATAATGTATATGTCTATCAACATCATCCAGATGTCTGTCTACATCATTTAGACATTCTCCAGCAACTTCACTATAACCTAGCCAACTTCTCAAGGCCATAACTTTTGCATACAGATTCAGATTATGATGATTTTTTTTTAAATTCTATAATTTTTAGAGAGGAATCCAAATATATAATAATATTTATGTTTTGAGTATTTTTACTATCATATTGGGTTCTATTTAATAATTAGATAGGGTAAAGTGTACTTGTCAATGGACATTTTCATGATGCAGATGGATGTCCACATGATGCAGATGACTACCCACACTTCAAACAGTCATCCACGTCTTTTGGATGTTACTCAACATATGTCGATGACCATCAGCATATGCAGATGATCATTGATATATGAGGATGGTCATTGACATAAGTGAATGATTGTCAGTATATGTGGATGACCATTAGCATATGTGAATAGCTGCCAACATATGCAGAGGGTAGTCATCATTTGAAGATATGTATATGATCATCATCATATGCAAATAAACATCTACATGTTTGATGTGAGGTGAATGTACCTAGATTTCCTTTCAAGATATAGGCAAAAAAAATTATATAAATGAATTTATTTTAAACACTAGGTGATCTGACCCTAAAAATGAACTTGTATCCCTATAATTTAGGTAATTCCAAGCTCTTTAATACCCCCAAAAATCACTAAATTCATATTTATAAAACTAGAATATTCATGAAATAACAAAGATTCAACACTAAAATAAACCTTTTTCATCACATGACTTGATATTTAGTGCTTATAAAATAGGGACAAATGTGATCACAACCATATGACCAACTCACCTTGACTCATCCACATGTAGTAATGGTGACATCAACAAATTGCATATTCATATTTTCTGCCACTAGATCCAAAATGTCTAGATGAAAATAGTGATTAACCAAATGAAATCCACTCATGAAAACAAGTATTCAAAGCATTATTGACTTCTGATAGGACCTCTTTCACATGATAAAAACAGCATACTCATCCCTACACATCTCTAACCATGACAAAAATGATGATCAACCAAGCATACTAGGTCAAACATATTGTACACTTTGTTATTGTCAATTAGACTATCAAGGTAGTTCATCTACTCACCTAGACACCTCCATGACATTGTCATGACATAATTGATAACTGTCCAATAATCTCCCCCTTTTTCATTGATGTCAATAAACATCATTCATCTCACCTTCTCTCTCTTCAAACACTCTCATAATAGGAGCTTTCTCCCCCTTTTAAATAATGATGAAGTGGGAACTAACTAATCTTGAGCACCTAAAAATACTACCAATAGGAGAGGACCATCTTAGAAAGTTGATACAAACTCCTTCTTACCTTAAGCCCACTTCTTGCCTTTAGAACATTCTTCTTGCTACATGCCACCATTCTTCTTCAACCAAGGACATCAATCAATGAAGATAGAACACACGAAAGTACTATAATCTAATGGAACTTACCAAGAGATAACTTAGAGGGACTCTCCCTAAAAGTTTAGAGACATTGCATCACTTGATAATCTTTAGATATCCATACACCATGGAGAACCACCATATAGGTTGACTATCTTCTCTCTTAAACCACCTCAAGGACCACCAACAAAACTTCGTGCCACACATCAAATAAGAAGCAAGCCCTAAAATAAATTGAGAAATCACCTTGAAATACTCACAAATTTTTATTTTGGAGAATTTAAACAAATATAACTCTTCTTCTCACTAGACCTATCTAGACTCCTTGTAACCCTACCTAGAACATGCAGAGCCCACAACATTCAGGAGACACACCATCAAGACCTAAAACTTCATATCTAGAGCATACCTAGAGACACCCATCATACACTTTTGAGCCAATATTTGAGCTTCCATACCTTTGGTAACCCTTATATCCTATAACTATTCTAGGACCTTCATACTCTTAGGCACAAATTGGGAAACCTGAGAGAAAATAAAAAAACTCCAAATTTACTTCAACATACCTTCAAACCACAATAAGGTCAAAATACTAGTTGGATCTTACTACAATAAGGTCAAAAAACCTTTCTATATAAAGAGATCATCTTGAAAAATCAAAAATTCTATTTTACCACTTGAAAACGTTTGGTTTGAGCCTACAAATTGACCATATATAGTTTTGACGTCACTCTAACATCACCATAACATATATTCTACATGGACATACCTACTCCAACTAAAAACACTCATCTCTAGACTTCTAGGACCATCTAAATAATACCACAACAATACTTATTTCTGCACTGAAAGGATTCTCTTAAGAAGCACAGATAGAGATCCTTTGCACCATAATGCTCTAAAACAAAGTGAATTCATGAGTGGCCCACATCTCCTTAGTAACCCCTGGAATACTCTTATAGTTATAAGACTTATTGCTCTTGTTAATCTTCTTTTTAGTCTTAACTATGACAACTGGTTCCTTTTCTATATCACTCTTCTTCTCTTCTAAGATATAATTGACATCACATGGAGTAACTATGGAATCTTGGCATACCTTTTCATTTGAAGAATCAACCTTATAGCTTGAAACCACATCATTGGGTACTAACAATTCATGTTATTTTAATGATACTCACTCAACATTAGCTGGATGTTCACTTAGATCCATAGACATCTTAGAACTAGCCTCGACTAATTATAGATGCCAGAATTTAGCACCCTTACCGTATTATACCATATTTTAGGCTATTGCTTTAATAATTAAATGCAGATGCTAGAAATCCACACCATAGCCTGAAATACTAAAATAAGCTAATTCTGAAATGTGATAGAAACTTAAAAAAATCTATATTTTGCATCCAAACCCCTGAAGGTTCCAAACCACTCCCAAACATCCTAAAAATATATACATCCATAATTAAATGTCAACTTATAATTAAATGTTTATTTCATGTATATACCCCCTTTTTTCCAATGGTAATTATTCTTATCAATTACTATTTACCATCCCTAACCACCCAAAATCTTTTAAATAATCAAATTTCTAAAAAGCTAAATCTACCCAACCTCTTAACAACTTATTGCATGGTTAAAACAACCCAAACAACCTCAGAAGTCATTTTAAACCTCATTTACCCTATGCCAACCCATTATAATGGCTCTTTGTTTAGCTTCAATCATTTTTGATAAATCAACATTGATCTTCCATGACGGACATCAATCAGTTACGATTGATGTTGATCCATTTATCTATAGCAAACCTCCATGGCTTGCCGGGGGGGCGGGGGGGGGGCCGGGGGGATGACGTGGGGTGGGGGGGCAGATACGAATGCAATTTTGGAACCTACATTACTATTAAAATCTTATTGTAACATGTGTTTGGATTTGATGAACAACATGCAATCTTGTGGAACTTTTTTTGGAGAGCTTATCAAAGGTTTTTGAAGGTTTCTCACTCATCTTGTCAAGTTCATTTTCAAGAATTAAAGGTAACTATTGATTTTAAATTTATTTATATTTTAAATTTATTTATATTTTAAATCTAATATAGTCTATGTCTATGTGGGTCTATTTTACATTCAATTTTTATTATTTCATCAATTTTCTATGTAGTCATTATAGTCTATTTAAAGTTCAACACTTGTACATAGAATCAA
Organism: Torreya grandis; assembly: GCA_037957365.1. Lineage (NCBI taxonomy): Eukaryota > Viridiplantae > Streptophyta > Pinopsida > Cupressales > Taxaceae > Torreya > Torreya grandis. The sequence continues at coordinate 1,476,388 of JARHVA010002686.1, forward strand.
CATCATTTCATCTAAATTGGCATTGATCTTGTAGGATCATTGTCGATCTTTGCTAGACTATAAAAATCCTTTTAAAATAGTCTATTTTATCAATAGCTAAATCTATATTGGTGGTGGGGGGGTGGCGGGGGAGGGTATTGGCGGGGGGCCGGATATGAATGCAATTTTTGAACCTACATTACTATTAAAATCTGATTGTAACATGTGTTTGCATTTGATCAAAAACATGCAATCTTGTGGAACTTTTTTTGGAAAGCTTATCAAAGGGTTCTGACGGTTTGTCACTCATCTTGTCAAGTTCATTTTCAAGAATTAAAGGTAAGTATTGATTTTAAATTTATTTATATTTTAAATCTAATATAGTCTATGTCTATGTGTGTCTATCTTACATTCAATTTTTATTATTTCATCAATTTTCTACGTAGTCATTATAATATATTTAAAGTTCAACACTTGTACACAGAATCAACAATGATTCATCTAAATTGGCATTGATCTTGTAGGATCATTGTTAATCTTTGTCAGACTATAAAAATCCTTATAAAATAGTTTATTTTATCATCTATTAAATATATATTTTGTTTTCTAATATCTCTCCTAATTTATTGATATCCATTAATAAAATTTAGCAAAGCATTTATACATCTTGTCCTTGAATAATCCATTTATCTTATCGCTTAATCATAGATAGTCTACATTTATCTAATCATTATTAAGTTATATGTTGGTGTTGTTTATACCTACTTCTATTATCTTTTATAATCCTCAATCATTTTTCTTTATCAAATTATCTTGAACATCATTTATATCTTTTAATATTTATCTTTATTAGCATGTCATTTCTCGGGACTAGTTTGTAACAAGGTAGCCCACTCATCTATCTTTTAATCCCAAATTTTGTTTAAGTGTAATGTATTACAAGTCATTCCTCGCTGGCGAAAGAGGATTTTTCATAATCAAGCTTGATCAACAGTGTGCAACCAACCATCCATATCTCCAGGTAATCTTAAACCCTGCTTATACTTTATTTTCAGTAGCTAATTAGAAACTCTTGAAAATGTATGAAAAATATTCAAACATTTTGGCATGCCTTATAGGACCAATGTTGGGTCCCCTTTTGTTCTTTCCTATGCATATAGTTGCATTAGTAAATTTCATCCTCTTTTAAATTTCCTTTCAATCACATAACTTTCACTATATTTTCTTCTTTAAATTAAAATCATCATAGGCATAGGATTTGCATTTCATCTGTATTTGTTTTGTATGGAGTTGAATTCTTTATCATCATCAAAATCAAATCAAAAAAAATTTTTAGCTTAAAAATAAAATACATTCATAGTTTGTCTAATTGAATTAGTTTATCTAGATTAATTAGGTAGTTAATTAATCCATTAGTCCACAAATCAATCACACATGACCAAAACATAAAATAAAAAATCACACATCAAAACTTGACATAGTGAACTGACTTGGATATCATCACCAAGCAGAGAGCTTTATTCTAGGTGCTTTCACTTGGATATAATCACTGAGTAGAGTACCAACTTAGTACTCTAGCTGAGTATAAAACCTAGTTGAGTAGTATATCTTGGCTAAGCACCCCCACTGGCTATGGGATTATGATGTGAGAGAAGTAACCCCAAGTACCAAACCACATACCATCACTAGTATGGATTATAGCTCATGTAAATTAGGGTCTATAGAGTGTTTGTGCCTAAACATCCTGAAACCATTCTTATATGTCCAGTTTTAGTACCCTATCCAAGACCTATCAAGTTTCACATAATCAAAAAGTAACATAATCAAGGAATCCTAAGTGTTTAACACTTTTAGTGTATGTTCTCTTTATTTTTTTTTGTTATCTTCTGCTTGTTTGATTGTTTAAGGTTCAAAATCATCCACCATCATACAACCTAGTCCACTTGTCTTGCCTTATAATTATACCTTGGTAACAAGTTCATGAACTATTAGATCCTCATCCTTACCAATGTGGAAAACCTTTAGGATCTCCTATTAAAATTTCACCAAAACCTTTGATAATAGTTCTAAGCATTGAGTGATTACCTTGCCAATCATACAGTACATGTTTTTATTCCATCTCATGCTTATATTAATTAATCTATTTATACCATGATGCGTAAGGGAAAAAGTGAATTCTAACTACCCTACAATGCCCATTTTTAGCACTTGGTTAAGCCAGGTCAACCTCAATCCATGTCGTATCCTAGATCATTTAACTATTATCCAAACACCTTTCCATAATATATTCAACCTTATCAATCCTTACCCAAACCTTTACAACCTATCAAATCAGGCTTGTCAAGTCCATCAATTGTACCGATCCAATTAACTAGTTCATTCTCTTTATAGGGATAATGATTAAAACTAGTTCCAAAACCTCCTACTTGATGGTATACTCTCCTAGGGGAACCATATATTTCTGTGTTGGAAAGGTTGTTAAAATTATCTATAATCTATCTCCCTCTTATCAAACCTCTTGTATTAGGATAATATGATTTCATTCCACCTTGGTATAAGGGAAATGATTTTTTTCATTATCATCATATCATGGGTCATACAGTGGATAGATATAAATCTTTCAAATGGTTGGTCCAAGACTTGGTTGATCACAGTAAGATTGTGTTGGTTAATCCCAATCCCTTGTAGAATCAATACTTTATTGTTAGTCATCCTTTTTTGTCAGTTACTTTGTCCATTTCTAGTCAAAATCCTTTAATCCATGGTGTCTTTATATCTAAAACCATCCCTAGTAAGCATATTACTAAGGAGGTTGTCAAAACCTTATCCAACCCATCTAGTAAATTTGATCAAGATTCACATCTTCCTTTCAACATTGTTACAAAGGAAGACCCCATTGTCATCAACCCTCTTATGGATCAAGTTCAACCTATCCACCCATCCTTAGCTACTATAGTAAAGGAACCTCTCAAGCCCAATCAGTCGAGTAAACCACCTAAATTAATCAATGCAATTCTCTCACTCTATAGTTTACTCACACTCATCTATTTGAAAATGACAACATTGTTACCTTTGATCTTATTCATTTTAGGTGAGAGCCAAAGTTTTATTGCCTCATCTTATTTTTTGACCAAATCAGCCAATCCCATCCATTGTATACCTTACTTTGTCAACCCTATAAATCTATCATCATATATAAAGTAACCCTAAACCAAGTTAACCAATCAATTTATCATCCTCTTCATGCAAACCATTAAGTCTCTTCGATATCCAAAAATTCATGTTTTAAATATCCCTAGATCTATCTCCCAAACTAGCCCAACCAATCAACCACATCCATAGTCCAAAGGGTTTCCTAAACACAAGTCATCAGGTTTAGGTCAGAATCCTAAACACTGTAATCCCTTTCTAGTCACTATGTTGAAGCTCCCTGATAGGGACAATTAGACAGTTTTGTTGGATTTATCTGCATTTCAAAATGCTTCCATCCATTTCATTTTTATTTTTAACCTTGCAATATTTTTAATCATAGTCTAAATCAGTTGTCTCTCTACCCTCTTGGCATTATAAAGGTCATCCAACCTAAACCCCTACCTCTACCTTAAGTTCCCTATCAACTAACAACTATCAAGCCTTTGAAAATGGATGAAGATGCCTTCACCCCACTTGGCTTCCTTTAACCATCTCCTAAGATTTCTTTTCTTGTTGGAGGAATATTTTTATTAGTGGTTGATGTGGATCACATAAATATGGGGCATTATCAAAATTACCCCCCTTTATGTGTCTTTGCACTTGAATCCTTCATGGTTAAGGATCCTTTTACATTTTTTGTCTAATGAAAGATTTTTCTTTGATATTTATTATCCACCAAAATTCATTTAACCCATTGTCCATTTTCAAGAGCAATTGATGGCAAAAATCATGTGATTTTTCCATTACAAATACTTAGTCCAATCTTAAATGTGAGCACCTTGACTCTGCTCATAGCATGCTTCTCATGGACATGTTCCCTCTTTCTAAGAAAGAACTCGATGGTCATTTTCTCTTGACTTCCCATCTTAAGTCCATCTAAAATTTACCCTCCTCCATTGTGTTTCAATTTTTCTCTCTAAAAGGTGACCAAGACTAGCTTGCGTTAATTCACATCAAAAAAATTTGGGATACCTTACTCAGAAGGGTCATTGTCAAAATTTTATACTGCTCCCTTGAAGGATAGATAATAAAATTATAAGTTGCATAAATAGAATAGATTGATCCCTTGAAGGATAATTATCAAAGAAATCAAAATCTAGACCACTCCCTTGAAGGATGGCTAGTTATAGTTTTGGAAAAAGTAAAGAAAATGAAGGCTTCTCACATCGATCAGCTTCCCAAAACATCTCAAACAAAAAGAAGACAACGACCCTAAATCAAAAAGTCAAAATTCAATATATCCCATAGAAGACTTCCCACCTTAATAAGTCTTTTCTAATTATGCAGACTTCCCACATTGATCAGTCTGCCTCTTATATATAAAGTGTGTATCAACCCATGGATCATCCTATGTCACCTATAAATACATTACATTTTACATAATATGGGTGGTATTTCGATAGTTATTTCATACATGTCTCACCTCTTTTACACAATCAAGGAAATCTAAGCTTGCCTTTTACAATTTTGTTAAAAGTGTTTATTTACATTCGCAAGGATGTCAAGTGCAAATCCTTAAGGAGCTTACTTTTGTATAAACCCCATAGTCACTATGGTCCATGTCAATAACTCATTGAAAAGGGTACCCCTTTGTGTCTTTTTTAAATCTATTTCCTTAATCCAAACCCATTATAAAGGAGTTGAACCTTTGTGTTCATTCTCTTCTTAATTATCCAAATTTGCATCTTTTGTGACTAGGTCGTAGCCTTTGTATGATGCCATTCCACCCATCCATTTTCATCCTAGCATACCATTAGCCATACCAGCATTGAAAATTGATTGTGATTCATATGAGCTCATATCAATCTCTTTGTTTATGGTCTAGTTTTGACTTTTGTAGCAGTTGAATTTTTTTTCCTTGGCTAATTAATTCATCATTTTTGCATTTATTTTGTCCTTATTTATGAAAAGACAAAACCTTGGATTAGTGGAAGTCTAACCCCTAATAGTCCCACAGAACTAAGTTAAATTGAGCATTTCACCTTAATACATGAGTCTATATCTAAAACCCCTTTACAAGCCCAGACAACTTAGATTAATTTTATTTTATCATTTGTTATCTTGGTTTCAAATCTTAAGCCCATGCACTTCATGGAAGATTTGTGTCTTATTTGGCCATAGATGTTTTTTTCCATTTACTTTAGACCTCATTCGAGCTCAACCCTAGTTATTGATGCATTGACATTTATTTATCACCTTCTTTTTATGTTGGATACCTATCCATTTGTCCATTTGTCCAAGCTACATTTGTGTATTTATTTTGTTAACCCCCATTTATATATTCACATTTTTCTTGTATCCATTTTCATTATCTCCCCTTTCCTCTACCCTTTTTCAAACTAGTATCCATCTCATTTTCCCTTCATTGGTTCTCAGTTTGAGGGGGAAACATTCTCATATCGAATTGGGGCATGTTGGGGGCATTTATTCAAGTTTTACTTCTATATTTTTGTCTCATTGCTCAATTATCTCAACCATTCCATAAAAAGGGGCAAATGTAGATGCCAAAATTTATAACTCTTACCCTATTATACCATATTTTAGGCTATTGCTTTAATAATTAAATGTAGATGTTAGAAATATGCACCATAGCCTAAAATCTTGAAATAAGCTAAGTCAGAAATATGGTAGAAACCTCCAAATATCTATATTTTACATCTTAACTCTTAGAGGTCCCAAACCACTCTCAAACATCCTAAAAGTATATACATAAAATTTAACTTAAAGTATAAGTTGACATTTAATCATATAATTATATACATTTAGTTTCTTATATGTCAATTTATACTTAAATGTTTATTTCATGTATATATCCCCTTTTTATACATGGTAATTAATCTTATTAATTACTATTTACCATCCCTAACAACCCAAAATCTTTTAAATAATCAAAATTTTAAAAATCTAAATCAACCCAACCCTTTAACAACTTATCTTGTGGTTCAAACAACTTGAACAACCTCAAAAGTCATTTTAGCCCTCATTTACACTATGTCAACCCATTGGAATGTCTTTTTGTTTAGCTTCACCCTTTTTTGGTATATAAACGTCAATATTCTATGATCAATGTTGATTTATTTGTATCAACATCGATCCATTTATATATAGCAGACCTCCATGGCTCAGGTGAGTATGTGACTACAATTTTGGAACCTGAAATGCTATTAAAATCTCATTATAACCTGCATTTGGATTTGATTAATAACCTAAAATCTTTTATAAATTTTGTTAGAGAGATTATCAAAGGTTTTTGCAAGTCTCTCACTCTTCTTGTCAAGTTCATTTTAAGGCATTAAAGGTAAGTATTTATTTTAAATTTGTGTATATTTTAAATATACTGTCTTCTATGTTTATATATGTCTATCTTACATTTGGTTTTTATTATTTTATAAATTTTCTAGGTAGTCATTATAGTTTATTCATAGTTTAGCACTTTTACATAGAATCAACATCGATTCATCTGAATCGACGTCGATCCTATAAAATTGATATCGATCCTATAGGATCATCATCAATCCCTGTCAAACTATAAAAATCCTCTTAAAATAGTCTATTTCAACATATATTAAATATGTATTCTTTTTTATAATCTCTCTCCTAATATGTTGATATCCATTACTTAAATTTAGCAAAGCATTTATACATCTTGTCCTTGAATAATCCTTTTATCTTATCTCCTAATCATAGATAGTTTGCATTTATCTAATTTTTTTAAAGTTATATATTGGTGTTGTTAATACCTACATCTATTATCTTATATATTTTATCTATTATCTTGAATAATTCACAATCATGTATCTTTATCAAATTATCTTGTACATCATTTATATCTTGTAATATTTATATTTTTATCTTTATTATCCTCCTTAATTAAAAATAGTGGGCTGACATCCATCTGAGAAAGCATGACACTTGTTGGAACTAGTTTATAACCAGGAAACCCACTCATCTCTCTTTTAATCCCATTTTTTTTGTAAATGTGGTGTATTACAGGTCATTCCTCCCTAGCCAAAAAGGATTTCTCACAATCAAGCTTGATCAATGGTGCACAACCAACAATTTATATCTCCAAGTAATCTTAAACCCTGCTTATACTTTGTTTTTAGTATCTAATTAGAAAATCTTGAAAAAGCATAAAAGCTACTCAAAAACTAATACCTTGGTCTTCTTCTTGAGCTTGGTCTCTTTATCCACAAAATGAGTAGAAACTGAGATCCCTTGGCACCCTTTAACTTCTGAATCATTCTCCACCACAAAAAAATATTACTTGGACTTGTAGTATCATCATGTCTCATAATTATACCCTTTAGCTTCCATGAGTTTACTTGCTTTCTTACATGCACTCTATGATCTTAATTATAGCTATTATAACTTGTATGCATTTACTTGAAGAATATAGCAATGTGACCTCTCTATTCATAGTTGTAGCAAATAATTCTTCTTAAAGTGAACTCAATTTGCCTTACTTTAGATGGACAATGTTTTTTAAACTATCCCATAACATGATATTTGAAACTCTCAACCTTGATCACACCCTTTTACTAATGATTCCCATCATATTTTCATACAAACTCATTTTTAATAGGTCTTATACATTCTGTAGCTCTATGCCCAAACTAATTACAAGTATAGAAATAACCATTAAAATTTGCATACCGCATGGCATCTAGTTGGCTGATCTGATTTGTCTTTATTCTCCTGACACCTAAATTTATTTTTTGATGATTAGTCTTCAAAGGCTGATCCAACTTGCTCTCATTTACATTCATGTCAACCTGAGAGGCAACTTTGGGTTCTTCATTAAAAGCCAATCCAGATCTATCACTAGCTAACTTTTGACACTTTAGGAGATCATCTAGATCATTATAAATTTTATCAAACATTAAAAATTATTTTACCTTGATTTCAAACTTATCTAGCTTATCTTTCAAATATGTAATCTCAGAAGCATAGCTTGATTATTATTCTTTGGCTCTTAGACTTATAGACATAAATTCTAACTTAGAACTATGAAACATGACAACACCTTCATGATCTGTATAATCTTCAACCAACGTTTCCTTAAACATACTAAATTATTTCTCATAGTCCTTGAGTTTAGATTTTATCTTCTTATTGATCTTCTCAATATTTAGTTCATCAAGAGAATTTATCAATGCAGTCTCATAGTCCACCTCATTTTCATTATCATCTGAATCACTCCTAGTAGACTCATTTTGATGTGATCAACTACCTTGATTATCCATGAATCGGGATTCATCTTCAATAGGACCATCATCTTCATGATCATCCTCTAAGTCATTGATGTTAATCTCATTTGATGAGATGCAATCTTCTTTGGTGTAGAGGCTCTTCTTGTCCTTGAAATACTTCTTCTTGTTATCAAACCTTCTGAATCCCTTTTTGATTTTATCACACTTGAATGATCTCTTGACATGATCATGATCTTCATCATGCTCTTCATAATCATCCTTCTTATACATATGAGGTTACTTATTACTAAAATGTCCTACCTCTCCACAATTGAAGCATTTGAGGGATACTTAACCCTTATACTTTCTTGAACCTATTTTCAATTTCTTTGAAATCAAAGCAATTGATTCATCCCAATCTATATCACAAATGTCATATTCCTTGGTTTTATTACTTGTAACTTATTCTTTGTCTTCATTTCAATCTTGAAAGTTACTTCCTTCTTTGGTGGAATATCATCATTCCTCCTCATATCATAGGTAGTAGGAATGACATGTAATTCATCCAAATTTCACTGAGTAAGACCATGACTTGAATTTATAGTAGATACTTTTGGATCATACCTGAGAGATAATGACCTTATTAAATTTTTAACTACAATAGGTTCTTCAAGGTTCTATCCAAGACCTCTGATGATGTTCACAATCTCCTCAACTCTTTATATGAAGAATGCCATAGAATCTTCTTCCTTCATCTTGAGACTTTCAAATTGAATTTTGTGAGTCTTGAAAATAGCAAGCTTGACCTTTTAATCTCCTTAAAAAATTATTTGAATTTTGTCCCATATCTCTTTAGCATATTTACAATGGATTACCTTGGTGTACTCAGTCTTTGAAAGACCACAATTGATAGCATTAATTTCCTTGGAATTGCTCTCAAACAACTTCTTATCTCCAACACTAGATGGAGAAATAAAAGTTTCATAATAACCATCCAAAATAGATTGGAAAATGTCAAACCCTAGGGACATGATCTATGGCCTCATCCTTGCACTCCATAAATCATAATTGGATCCATTAAACATCAGTGCTTGCTTAGTATATAAACCTCCTTAGTCACTACCCATATTGTACCTTGTATCACCTTCAAGTTGTCAAGCCTTTACCAAAGGACCTATTTTAATACCAATTATTGGAGGTACAATCACTAAGGGAGGGTTGAGTCAATGAGCCTAGATATTTTGATTTCAATTCTAATCTTTTCAAACTACTAGACAATCAACATATATCAACTTGATCAAGTAACATTAATAAGAGAGCTTATTGATTTAATGCATTCATAAGAACAAACAAATAAAACATAGTTATTATGGAAAAACCTCATGCGAAATAAAATTGACTCTCAAGCCTTCAACACATGGACTACTTGTCCTATAATAAATTACAAACAAGATACTAGTCAAGTCCTCTAGACCATAAAACCATGATCAAATCCTCCTAACCAAATACCTTTAGTGAAACACATATTTCATGAGCAACCAACCCTAAGGAAGATCAAGTCCTTCAGACCCTCCTTTGCAAACATAGGCACAAACTCCATTTCTATCTCATACAGGCCTCTCACATAAACATGTCATAATCTCTCTCCTGTTTTACTCGAACTACCCTCATATACGCACTCAGACCTCTTTTTACATATTCAGCCTTAAAACATGAATGATCCCTTTTCTATCATCATAAATATGACCTGCAAGCCATACACATAGTCAATAATCTACTCTTTTTATCAACTCATCCACTGGGCACCTCTACTCTTCTTTGTCCTTCACTTCAATGCTCATTATTCTCACATATGCCTCTCTTAAAATTAGAAACCATCATATTTGGTTTCACTATATATAAATAATTCATGAATTATCATGCCCACAATAAACATTATTAACAACAACACATTCTATCACCCTCAAGGCATGTTACATGGGTCACACTTAAGCACAAATCTCTTTCAAATAAGCCTAAGTCATGTTTAAGGTCCAATTATAACCCACTCACCTCTTTAGCACTTCTCAAATCAAACTAGGAACACAAGACCTATTTCTAACATATGGACCCATGCCGCATGATATATAGGTCCCCCTTAACTTTTCATATACATCATAATTATTGCATTTTATTGCATTAATGGTCAATTTGTAGAACATAATATATTTTAGTCAATCTCAATAATGTGTTTCAATTACAAGAGTTACACACATATATGGAGCACACTATAATTGCTCTTCAAACAACTCTCACTAAACTAGGATGGTTGTTTTAACAACCAAGATTATCTCTTATCAACATCCCTAAAACCTCTTAAACTAATTGCTATGTGATTTGTATAATAACTCACTTTATAACAAAGTATTATTTCTCACACTCAATACAATGTTTTAAGCTATGTAATATATATTAATATTATTGAGTTTATCAACTCATAACATATTAATAATATATTATTCACACAATATTATATTCATGTTATGACTATTTAATAACATTCCCCCCCTTAGTTCTAACATGGGGTGAGAAACTCAAATGTCAGTTTCAACTGATAATGCATTTGATTACAAACATATAATCTTGTATTGAAAACTCATTTTATTGAAAGCTTCCCGATAAGATATATTTGATATCTTCTGACTCAAGGACAATGACACACAAAACTAACTATTGACAAAATATGACAAAGGACAAAAATTTATTGACTTTGATGACTAAAAGACAATGACATATTTGATCAATATGATAATGGGAAAGACCACTCAATAATACTAAAAACTTGACAATATTAAAAATATATTCAAAATCTTATTGACTATTCAATTTAGAAAATAATAAAATTATAATAAAGACTATAGAAAACCTAATACATAATATACAATAAAAATTCTTTTGACACTTTTTAAAAAATGACTCTTATATTTCTTATTATTTTGACTTTAAACTAAAAATAATTGACTCAGTTTAAAACATTTTAACACCTAAATGACTTATAGTCATAATATATTATTAAATGGAGTTTTAAAATTATGATACATTAAAAAGGTTAAAAAAAATTTAAAAACTTAAAAAATCTAAAAACAAAACACACGATCTTGACCACTAACATAAACATGACTCGTGGCACTATGTTGAAGATGACAGAGAAGGCCGTGGAAGATGTTCATCTAATATGTTGAGAGGAATGATGAGTCAATAGGCATTATTATTTTCTTTCTTGGCATAATACATGAAATTAGACTGAGAAGATTGGAATTCGAAGCATAATCTTAAATCAAATGACTTGGAACCAAGCCAACACAGATCTACAATGCTAAAATTTTATCATTTTTCAGCATTTCCACAGATGAAGGTAGAAACAATGGAACTGGGATGGTAGTGATGGTGATGGTTTTTTTTAGAGATATTGATGGAAGTAGATGGAGATCGATCTATGTAAAGGGAGCTTGTTATATGGGAATCTTCACAAGAAAGAAATCACCAAAGTTTGGATTCTAAAATTTAGCACTACCTATAGAAGGAGATTTGATCTAATGTTGATATAAACACAAATCTATCTATGTCAACAATTTATTCATTATATAGTATGCTAAATTTTTTATTCCTATAACTCTGAATGGTTTAATGGAGAAATTTTCATGCCAAACAACTCACTCAGAAAGGTTTAGGTAGTTTGGTAGATATTATTATATATTATTTCAATTTTTTGTATGCATGCGATGGACAAATTGGGTGAATAAACAAAATAAAGAGTGGACATAATGGAAGGAAAAGGGAGATGCAAGCAGATGCTGAGGCAAATGGGGTTGTATGTGGTCTACACTACTAAACTAGTAGCAATATGTAAGAAGGTTGAACAAACATAGTGATGGCATTTTATCATTGTCTACATAGCATAGCCAAGTGTTGTGTGGTGAAACATTAAGTCAACAAAGCACTATGCTTAGAGAGGTCAAAAACCTACTCTGATACCACTATTGGGTTTTACCCCATTAATGTTCAATGTGCAAAGCACAATATATTATAGTCAATCTCAATAACATGTTTCAATTACAAGAGATACACACATATATATAACACACTATAATTTCTCTTCAAACTACTATCACTAAACTGGGATGGTTGTGCTAACAAACAATATTCTCTTCTATCAACATACATAAAACCTCTCACACTAATTCCTACATGAGTTGAATAACAACTCACTTTATAACAAAGTATTATTGATCACACTCAATATAATATTTTAATCTATATAATATATATTAATATTAATGAGTTTTGTCAACTCATAAATAATTAATAATATATTATTCACACAATATTATATTCATGTTATGACTAATTCCTAACAATAATACCATTCTGATTAAGCACAATTTGTTCAAACGACATTCTATGCACATAGTCACCATGAATGAATACACAATCAACTTATAAATCATTTTTTATATTACATACAATTGGTTAAAGCTTCATAATGCACACTAATCATTTTCATGGAGTCTACAACACTCCCATTATGTCCAATCTTGGAAAATTTTATTTATGTACAATTGGTTAAACCTTCATAATGCTCACTGTTAGATTTTGGAAAAAGCTCGGTCTTTATTTCTGCTTGACATTAAACTTTAAACACTTATCCTCATCTTGTTGCTTCTAGACATCTTGGAATAAACACACTCCATACATCTCCTCAAGGGTTTCTCTAACTTTACCTTGTGCACATTTGACTAAGTATGGGAACATGTTCAATCTATCTATAAGGTCAACTTTGCACCTTCATAACTTTTGCTTCGCTCAAGTGATCTAAAACTTGGACCATATGATATCCTCACATAGAAGAATCCAACCATATGTCAGTATGCACGTAGAACCCTTGTTCATGCAAGATATAACACCATTAATTTACTCACTTAGATTTTTCTCCCAAATAGCCAACTATGTCAAAAATTGTCTAGAAAGGCTAACTTTGCACATGCATAGCTTTTGATGTGCTTCATCGCATCATCTTAAATTTAGCATAGATAAAATAGGCATAAAACTAAACAAACTCATATGGCCAAATTATATTTAAACTACTACTCATAAGATATATAAATAAATTAATATTCTTACTCGATTATTCTTACCACATATAAATTTGTCTAAGTATGGTAAAACACTATCAAATTACTTGGGAGCCAAACTTTGTACTTGCATATATTTTATTTCACTTAATTGCATGACCTATGATTTAGTGCATAAGATCAAATTTCATAGTAAAATATACACATATGTCAATCTACTCCTAGAACCCTCACATGTGTGAGATATGATGTCACGAAACTGCTTAATCAGTTTTGTTTGAACATAGAAAACACTGTCAAAATGCGTAAGAGCCTAACTTTACACGCACATATCTTTGATTGTGGTTCATCACATGACTTGAGATTTAGCACATAGAAACTAGTGACTAATGTGATGACAAACACATGACTAAATCCCCTTGACTCATCCATACATGGCAATGACAACATCAACAAAATGCTTACTCAAATTTTTTGTTACTAGACCCAAAATGTCAAATTGAATACAAATCAACCAGATGAAACCCAGTCATGCACATAAGCACTCAAAGGATTCTTAAATTTCGATAGGACTACTTGTATATAGTCAAATCACCATACTGATCCCTAAACATATTTAACCATGCCAAAATGAATGCTCAACCAACCATACTTCAAGCATACTAGGTCAAGTACATTGCACACTTTGTCATTGTCACTTAGACTATAAATGCACTTCATCCACTCACTTGGACACCTCCATGACATCATCATGACATCATCGAAAACTATTCAACAATATTTTCATAGATAAGTATGAAATTATTCTTTTTCTTCCTTGAAAAGATATATATTATAACCTTGATTATTTTCTTTAGATATGAAACCAGCAAGATAGTTATTTTTACTAGAAATTTATTCTATAAAAAAATTAAAATCCAAAATAAATGATGCCCACCATATTAATTTGTTATTCCCTCTTTTTTTTATTATCTGGATTCTCAATAAAATTCATAAAATTCTTCAAATCTAATCTTATGACAAACTTTGCAGATCTAATAAATAACATCAATTAAATTTATAGTCTTAATAGCTACAGGTAGTTATTTATGAGTAGACTAATAATTCAATTGATCTTTATTAAATACACTAGAGTCAAACCTACAATGCTTTTATATACCATCAAATAATTTTTATTTCAATATTGCATGTCAAAAGTGATCAAATGCATCAATTTAAATAATCTTTAATACATTACCTAGAAGACTATGAGGAGGCAAATTCTGACAATTTTCTTTGATTCTTTTAACTATAGAAGTCATTTGATCATTCTAATATAGAGGATTTTTAGAGAGCCTATTATTTAGTAATAGTCTATCTTGAGTGATGTTATAATAATATCCTGTAATATAATTGACACACCCTAGAAATTTCTGAAATGTCTTTTTGTCTCTAATTTCATCAAAAAATTTACTGATATCTTTAAGAACATGCTCTTGAACTGTAACTTCTCCAGAGGTTATCTTAACACCAAGGAAATCATGTTTATATTTTAAAGTAATCATCTTTTTAGTATAAATAACCAATGCATTGTCATAAACAATCTGATAGGATTATTTTAGATGATCAATATGTTCCTTTGGTGATTTTAAGAATACTAAGATATCATAAATATATATAATAATAAACTAAGTGTAAGGATCAAAGATTTGATTCATCATATTCTAAAATATGCTGGGAGTAGTTCTAAAACCAAATGAAGGTACATTCCATTCATATTGACCAAATGGAGTAATGAAAGCAATTTTGTACCAGTCTTCTTTTTCTACATAAATTTGCCAAAATCCTAATTTAAGATCAATTTTTTTGTAGACCTTTCTACCATGAATCCTTTACAATCTTTCATCCTTAGAAGGAAACGGATGTTATACTAGAATTTCATATTTGTCAAGAGGAATGTAATTTGCAACCAATATTTTCTTCCCTCTTATTTGTTCAGCACTTTTATTGACATAAAATGATTCACAACCCTAATAAATATTAGATTCTCTGATAACACCCCTTTTTTTAACTGAGAAAATTATTTGAAACATTAATTCCTTAAAAAAGGAGACATAAATGAATGACAAGATTCAAATTTAGGCTCAACTTCTTTTCCATTTTCATCTTTAACCATTTTCAACTCAATTCTGCAAGTATGAGTCTTTCTATGCCTGAATGCTAAAAGATTCTATGAACAACAATTCTTTTTTATTTTCATAATAATATTGTCAATTTATGAACTACATAAACTGATACAATATTAGATTCTCTGATAATACCCATTTTTTTAACTGAGAAAATTATTTGAAACATTAATTCCTTAAAAAAGGAGACATAAATGAATGACAAGATTCAAATTTAGGCTCAACTTCTTTTCCATTTTCATCTTTAACCATTTTCAACTCAATTCTACAAGTATGAATCTTTCTATGCCTGAATGCTAAAAGATTCTATGAACAACAATTCTTTTTTATTTTCATAATAATATTGTCAATTTATGAACTACATAAACTGATACTTTTATGAATCGAGGCATTGTTCATAGTCTTTCTAGTTTTTTGTTGTAATGCAGTTCTACAAACATATTTTTCTTTCCTAACAAGATCAATATTGTTTTGAAGTACAATTCTTTCATGAAAAATGGAAACAAGATAAATAGTAGCTAAATTATTGGAACGAATCATCATATCATATTCTAAAATCTCATGTTGTACCATAAAGAAATAATATATCTGAAAGGAAAGGAACATGAGTAGATAACTATGATATTATTGTTTTTGTGTTGAATGTTAATATGTGAAAATCCACATTCCATTAGTCACTAGAAATAGAGTAACATTTTTCCAAAGAAATAACACCACCTATATCTAGAAGCACATGTAATTGATAAGTCTTGTATCCATTCAAATAAATAGTTAACTCATAAATAGGATTCTGAATTGTATGCACTTTAATTTGTTGAATGTGAGAAGTTTCATCTTTTTAAACTTAATTTTCTTTAGCATTTTGAGTAGTCATGGTTATTTTTTGTTCAAAATAAATTTCATCGCCATATTCTTCAACTTCTTCCTTTAATAATTTAGTTAATTCCTTTAGAGATTTATCTTAAAATGTTTTCAATTTCTCAATTCTCCCTTTTTAACTTTCAGTTCTTTATATGTCATATTTATATAACTTCTTTCTATATTTTGTTTTAAAAAAGTTGTATGAATTGTGGCATAGTTTTTATAAATATCTCTTTCTATCTTTTCTCCTTAACAATCTTAGACAAATATTCTTGCTCACATTATTGTATTTATTTTTCAATATGAGATCTATCAATAAATAAATAAACTAGAGTTTCTTCATAACTTTGCTTTAGTTGATATAAAATTGTTGAGATAGTGTTATTACATCAGGTGTGGGAACTCTTACCATGTGAATCTAAAATACAATTTTTTATTCATAATTAGAGGACTCTGTTGATTCATAAGGAAAATTATTTAATGTAATATTGGCTTCAAACTCTTCTTTAGACTCTAAAAATTGTTTAAATGAAATGTCAAAATCATAATGATCTTCTTGTTTAGAAATTAGAACATATTCATCTTCATCAATATTATAGGAATTTAGAAAATTTACCTTTTTGACTTCCTTTTTTCTATTGGAACATTTGTTGGCATAATGATCACCTTGACATATGAAAACACTTAACATGTTTCCTTTGTAAACCACGCTTTCTCTTTTGAAATGCTTTTCTTGGCCATTATCTACTTTTGGGAAACTTCTTATATCTGTACTTATTTTGAGAATTTTAGTGTTTCCTCCCAATTGAAAAATAACAATGTCAATAAGAATTTTTTTTGTGTCTTATACCTATACTTGAAATATGTATGTCAATCTTGACATCTAAATTTATCATCTTTCTAGTAACAAAATTTAACACCTATCTGCTTATGAAATTTTAGAGTTTCTAATGAGATTTTATTTTTGCACACAATTTTATATGTACACCTATGATATTCTAATTAATCCTTGAAAATGACATATAAGAAAAATCATTTCCTATATTATCTTTTTATTTTTGTGAAAAATATGTAGGAAAAGACTCAAGATATTTGAATTTATAAGAAATATTATTGGGTTCACCAAAACCATAGAATAATTGTTTGATATAATAGATATATTCTTCTAGTCAACTCATATCACACAACTAAGCTATCATGAATTTATGTTTATTCATTTTTATATCATAGTCCAATGTTCCAAAAAACTTAGATATCATTGCATTGGCTGGAGCATTAATAGGGGAATATTATAGATTAATAATTGTCTATCTATCATTTCCAAAAAGACTATCCCACCAAGTTTTAATAATACTAATGAATCCATTTTCTATACTTTCAAAAATATCTCTAGGGTTTTTTTCCATAATTAGTACTCTAAAAATTTTCCCAATAAATCATTACTCGAATTATATCTAACATCATATCTAAATATTCACAATGAAATATCCATAAGAAAGGTTGGAGATTCAAAGTTCTCTTTTATCCTTCTAATAGAGTTCTATATGACCCTTCATGTGATTTAAATATAAACTTAGGTTCATTGATATTAGTTTTAGTCATCTTAACTTTGAAAATTGGATATGTAGTGGATGAAATATTAAGAAGACTTTTGGATTTTTGTATATGAAGAGATATAGTAATTGTTGAAACTGAGACTAGGTCACTAGACTATGTTTGTGGGGTTCATGAGAGGATCCATGTTTCTCAAATTCATCAAATGGGTATTGATAATTTTTTGAATAAGGCTATAATGACTCAACTTTGGAAAAATTATTAGTAGTTGTACTTATAGAAGATTGGTTAAAAATTTCTCTAGATAGACTATCTATTTGGGATACAAGGGTTTCTAAATCTTTTTCATGACTTTTCTAGATATCTAATATAGTGTGTTTAGGAGTCTGGATATCATCATATTTTTTTACTTAAAAATTAAAATATGTTCTAATGGCATTAACTCTTGTATCAATTTGATTCTACCTTTTCATGATCTTATCTTCGTAATTCTTAATCTCATCAACTTTTCCTTCTATTTTTTATTCAACCTTTTGACTAACAGTGGAGGCTATAATCTTTCAAATATATTCAAGTTGATGTAGTGCATGCGTAATTATATCTTTTAGTTATAATTCAATGGACATCATAATATTACAATCTTGATTAGTAGACTGTTGAATCTTGGTGATTTTATTATTCATACATTTTGTAGCTAAACTATTCCAATTTAGCATCTTGACTTCAAGTGTCTAGTCTAATTACTTACCTATTTGTCTCAGATATATCATCTGAGATATTTCTTTCCATTTAGATTATACTGATTGAAATCATATAACTTTAGAAATACTTTCTTAGTATATGACTCATCTCCTAGTGCAGTTTTCCATATATGTTCTTTGGATGAACTTTCTTCCATATGAACTAATCTTGGTTCAAATAATACTTGCTTAGTTTTTTGGAATAAGATCAAAGCTTCATGACCTACCTTTGAAGTTTTTTTAGAGACTATGTTGATATTATTTCGAGATTGATTTATTATCTTTTAATAATCTATGTAGAAAATAGAGTCTATTTGAGGATCATGAACTCTATTTTTATGAGAACATATATGATTAGAAGTTGGCAACCTATCAGTCTGTATATTAGATCTAGGATAATTAAATCTAATTATTGATTTTTTGTTGAGATCCTTAACAAAGAAATAAAAGGATAATGACTTTCTTAAATTCTGAATTAAATCTATGTCAATAATCCATTTCTATGGAATCTTTAAATGAGACCCTAATATAGATTTAGTAGGAACAATTTGACTATTCTCATTAGCTCTACACACCATGCTTTTACCATGCAATACACCATACTTAAAATTAGGGTAAATAGTATTGGTAAATCTATACATGGCTTTGTATTAGATATCTAATGGATAAGAACCTTCTACCATATCTAGAACATGGGTCTGTAAAAATATTTTTAAAACCTTATTCAAATTATTTTCTTCAAGGATGGCAACTTGATAATTTGGATAATAAAAAACATATAAGAGATCATCATTCAGAGCAATTTGGATTGAAACTAAAGGCAAGAGGATAATAAATTATGTCTATTATCAAGAGCATAAGCTAATAGAATAAAATTTAAACCTTTGTGGAAAAGTAGATAGATACCAACAGACACACCACCAATATGCAAAAATTTATATTTCTCTTGACTTTTGAGTTTTCTAATTTTTAGATCTAATATAAATTGTAAATGATAGTTATACTCATGATTTTGTTTTAATTTTAAAACATTATAAAAATATTTATATTTTTTTGGCAATAAAATAGAACGTAGAAAGTTTGTCATAAAGTTCTTTAACCATGATATCAGGTATTTTCCATTCAAGGTTGGGATTTGTTTCTTCTAATTCAATATGAGATTTATTAAAATTGAATAAATATCCTAATGATAGTTTAGAGAATTTTGTGATCTTAGAAGTACCTGGAGTACTATAAGCTATTTGGGTAGAAGAATCCAATATAATGGCTATTGTTGATACTGTGTAGGTCTCAAAACATGGCAATCCACAGCTTTAAAATACCATTCCCTTCACTATCATCACCAACATTAATGGAAAATGCTAGAATAGAAATAACCAAAATAACCAGATATTTGAGACACAAGAATTATTGAAATATTATGGAGTATGGAAAATATAGATTGAAACTTTATTTTTGAGAATGAACTTGATACATTAACATGGCTCTGATGCCATTAAAATCACTTTTATGATTTTTTTAATAGGTCATATACATATATTTTAGATAAATATATGCTTTTATGATTTACAATATTTGTTTGTATCAAACATGAATTTCACTATCACTAAGGAGGGAGACAATCCTAATGATCAAGAATATTTGACACATCTTGATGTCATAATGATCTCTACCTTAATGAGTGGGGATCTGAGCATGAAAGTTTTGATCCATATAAACTCATAGAGGATATATATATATGTGAACATATATGCTTCATGAAGGATGTGATGAGCTCACTCAAATAAACTCTAATCATAGTTTTCAACACATTGCATGGGGCAATTATTTTTTGCATATGGATGATGATCATATTATAGATATATTAGAGCATGGTAGTCAAAGTGAGGATGAATTTATACCTACAAATAGATTAAAAAAAATTCATGTGCATGAGACTCAAGGAGGATTTGATGATATGTTGGATAAATATCATGCCATAATGCATGAGTTTGAAGAAGTGATTAGGATTGATATTCCTCAAAAGTGACACAAACCTGATAATGAATTTAGTGATGAGTTTAATGAGCACAAGAAAGAATTTTAAATCTATATTAATAAAAATAAAACCTTGAAATATCATGATCAGGTAAATTTAAATGCTTGTGAGGATGATGAGTAGCATAGACACCATGCTGATTTGGATCAACTTGCAGTTGTGTTTGGAAAATAAAAGGTCAAGTTTGGTGACTCTAGATACCTAAGACATCATATATCATATGAATGTGAGGTTGAGAATATTTTTATGATCGCTAAGGATAAAATTGGGAAGTGTCAAGTGAGCATAGAAAAAAGCAAGCAGGTTGTAATATCAAACAAGCATCAAAGAGATATAAAGCAATCATTCATAGGAGATCCAAGTTGTGTACTTTTAGTTAGTAGATGTTTCAAGAATGGCATGTCACTAGAACACCCCAGTGAGCAAGTTCTCATTTATAAACATTCATCATATGATGGTTTATTCTCATAGAGTAAAAATGATTATTAAAGTATTGTTTTTTTAATCCTTATTGAATTCAAGGAGTTGTTTCATCACCTAAAACATGTTTTGATTAAAGTATTGTTTGTTTTATCCATATTGAATTCAAGGACTTGTTTCATCACCTAAAACATGTTTTGAGCCTTTGTATATAATAGGTTAGTTGCATTTTGTTTTCCATAAGTGTCTAGCACATTTTTGTGTGAGTTTGCTATTTTTTATTTTCCATAAATGCCTTTGGCATGTTGTATTTTTCTTGTTATGTGGTTTGGTATGAGTTTCAATTTTCAATAGGTATATCAGTTTAGATTTTAGCATGAAAGTGACTCTATTACCCAATTAAATGATAAGGACACTAATATATTAGCATTATAGGAATGATACCCCTATGAATCACTAATTTATTAACTAATTTTGACCCTAGATGAAAATGATTCAACCCCTATAGTTTTAAATATTTTCATAGGGCTCTTAAGTCTTGAAGATGGTCACCTAGGTCCTGTAATTGCCTTCTTATGGTCAAACTAATCCTTTTTTAACATTTTTTGAGATTTGGTCTATTTTTGTGTTTGTATAGTCTTCAAGGTCATTCATGAGCTAATGTTTATTATTTATTTATTTTCAATGTCAAATCGTTATGATGAGACATTTCATGAGGTTATAACTACACCAAACTTGTTGATTTTCAACCCTTAGATGGTCACATATGGCCCCTTAAAAATATAGAAAATGTCACATAACTAGAAGGCCAGGTTATGAATACACTAAAAAATTTGATACAGTCATTTTGGAGTGAATATGGGCTCAAAAAAATCTATAGATCAATATTTATGGCATCTAGTATTTTGACCTCATTTTCTGCATCATTCTTCTATAGTGGAAAACAACTCAACTCTCGGGAGTTGTTCTGATTGAACCACTTCCATTTTCTCTTATAAATCTTATTTTTATCCCATTTTTTAATCCAAGTGTTGTCATCTTGTTATAATATTTACCACTACCCTAAATTCCTATCATAGATTTATTTATTTGTATTTACTATCTTGTTATCCATAACATGTATTATTTTTTCTTTCTTCTTCTTTGGTACATGTTGTTTCCAATCTACTTCTTCATACTATTTACTTTCACCATATTCTCCATAGAAATTATATAAACTGGAAACATTAAATACTAAATATATAAAAAAAAAATTATGGTAGGCTCACCTCATAAGAATTATCATTATTTTTCTTCCCAATTCTACATGGTCCAATTTTCTTGAACTTCAACTTGTTATATGTGTCTTTCAAAAATCTCCCTTTCATCAAGTAAACAATTAATAAATTTATTTTTCTAGATATTTTTGACCTTCTTCTAACATCTTTTTTTTGCTTTATAATTTTCATTACATTCCTACAAATTTATTTTTTTTCTTCTTTTAACTATTGTATATATTCTACAAATTCTTATGCTCATCACTAACTCATTCTGCAATTAGTAATTATACCAAATCTAAAACATTCAAGATTTATCCCACACACAATCTAAAATGATTATTTTCCTACTGATCCATTCATATAACTATTATATACAAACCAAAATTATGGTAAACCTAAGTCCCATTACTTGGCCTTCTCTCCAACAATACATCTCAACAAATTTCACAAGCTTTTGTTTACAACTTATGTCTTTACATCTATTTGGGGATGGTATACACTACTAAATTACAGCTTAGTCCCCATCTTCCTCTATAAAGTCCTCTTAAAATGACTTAAAATTTTTATGTCCCTATTTGATTTAATATTTTTTAAACACCATGCAATCTCAGAATATCTTTAAAAAATAGTTCTGTAACTCTAGTGACATCATTAGTTTTCTTATATGCAATAAAATGAACCATATTAGAAAACCTATCTACAATAATAGAATTTGAATTATTCCCTCTATTTATATTTTGTAATCCCAATATAAAATCTATACTCAAATCTATCCATGGTCCTCTTGGAACAAAAAATGGCATGTAAAACCCTATACTTTGTGCATGTCCTTTTTCCACTTAACATATCCTGCACTTGGAAACATACCTTGTCACATCTCTTTTCCTCCATGGTAATAAATACTTCTCCTTCACAAAATAAATTGTATTTGTTTTACCAAAAATTCTAGCGAAACCACCACTATGTAGTTATCTTATTATATTGTCTCTTAGAGACACAACTGAAATACATAAGTGTTTCCGTTTGAATCGATAACCATTCTATATAATATAATCTTAATAAAAATTACTTGTATCACTTGTCAATGGATTCATGCATTGCTCAAATAGCCTACCAAAATATGGATCAATATCATATACTTCTTTAATAAATTTAAATCAAACTACTTCAATTACCATAGTAGTTATCAACCCTACTCACATGCTCAAAGCACCAACTACTTAATTTTGTTTTCCTAATTTCTACTTCAACACAAAAGTGTAACCATAAAATAAGGTCACCCACTTTTCATTCTTACTATTTAACTTATTTTGAATTTTCACATACTTCAAAGCCTCATGATTAGTAAATATGTTATACTCCTTAGGCACCAAGTAATTCCTCCAATGTCTTAATGCTTGTAATATGGCATAAAATTCCACATCATACGTAGAATACTTTACTCTTACCTCATTCAATTTCCCATTGAAATATAGAATTGGCTTTCTTCTTGAATCAACATAGAACAAATTCACCCAAACAAAGTATCATAATCAACCGCAAACACTTTGTTAAAATCTAGTAATGCTAAAATAAGATTTTTTGTAATTTTCTTCTTCAACAACGGAAAATTTTTATTTTTGACCTTATCTATGAAAATTATTTTCCTCCCATACAATTTGTTATTAATGTAAGAATACTACAAAAATTATTAATAAAATTTATTTAAAAATTTGCTAAACCAAGGAAACTCCTTACCTCTGTGATACTTTTTGGGATAGGTGGCTCAACAATTTCTATTACTTTTTCTTCTTCCATTCTTACACCATCTGCTCAAACTATAAATTAAAAAAATACTAAACTATTCTAAATATACCTACACTTCATCAAATTTGCATAGAGCTTATCTTTCTTAAGAATTATAACAACACTCTCAAACGTTGTAAGTGATCTTATTTAGTCTTACTAGATATTAAAATATCATCAAAATAAACCATCATAAACTAACATCTGTATTCTTGTAGCACTATGCTCATCACCCTCATCAATGTCTTAGTTGCATTAAATAACTTGAATGGCATCACCATCCACTCATATAAACCATATCTAGTCTTGAATGTTGTTTTCTATTCATTTCATTCATGAATTTGAATTTGATAGTAACCACTTCTAATATATATCTTGGTAAAATATTTTACTCTTGCAATAACATCCATCATATCATCTAAATGAGGTATAGGAAATCTATTTCTAATTATAATTTAAAAAAATATATATACTATCCAAAGACATCCTCCATCCTCCATATTTTTTTTGAGTTAGCAAGAATAGTGTTACATATGGACTCATGCTCTCCCTCACTACACCCTTCCTCACTAATTCAGTAACATGTTTATTTAATTTTTCATGTCATGTTGAATGCAGCATATAAGTTGTTTGATCAGGTAGAGATTATAATGGAATCAAACCAATATGGTGTTCAATATTGTTCTTTTGTTGCAAACCATCTAATAACTCATTATGTATAACATCTATATACTATTTTAACACTACTATTGTATCTATTGCTACATGTTCCGCTTATGTGTCTTCCTTCTTCATTACAATGCGTAACATCAACCTATAATATTCACATCTTTGATCAATTATTTTATACTTATCATGATTTAAGCCTAATATTATTCTTTAATAGGTAATAAAACTACCTTCATACCACCTTTATAGAAATTATACGTGTTCTCTGATCCACCATATATTATTTTTCTATCAAACTACCATAGGCTTCCTAGTAACATATGACATGAATCCATGGGTATGACATCACACCATATTTCATCCTTGAAAGTTTAAAATATATAAAATTTAATTCAAAACATTTTATCTACTTTAACTTCATTATTTTCATAAATAATGCAATATGATAAGGATTAAGATGTTTTTCACTCTACAAACCGAGTTTCTCAATCATATTTTTAGAAATCATATTTTCACAAGTACCACCATCTATAATTACATTATATATATACCTTATTTGAAATATATTTATTTGCATCCATGCATATCCACCTTCTTTATTGTTCACATATTCTTTCTTTCGAGCAATCATTGTTCTTATCATGTTGAGATTTTCTCTAATATTTATTGTTGTAAATTCAATATTTTACTCTGTTGTTTTAGCTTCAAATACATTCACTCTTGGGAAATCCTCTTGCCTCCTTTATTTATATTATTAGTGTGGACACTCAAACAATCTATGGTCTTCTTCTCCACATCTATAACAAAAATAAAAATTACGTGGATGAGGAAACCATCCTCTACCACCACCATAGCTTCATCATCTATAAAATAATCTTTCTCTTTCTTGGTACTGAAACCCTTGTATATTATCTTCTTATCTTTATAGACTATGTGATAATTCTCCTCTAGTGTTATTAAACCCATCTCTATTTGTATTAAATCCACCTTGTCCCCTTTTCAGAGGGGATTGTCCTCCTCTTGGGCCAATAGATATTCTCCTAAACTTTTGTCTATTTATTTTTCTTCTATCTTCAATGCTAATTGATAAGTTTTCTCTATTCAAATTATTCTATGCATGTTTAATTCATATCGACTACAAAAGTTCAAACCATTTACATAACTTGTATCCATCGACTTTTCTATATCATCATGCTCTATGCATATGGAAAGCATGTAAAACTCAATTGTATAATCTTGTATATCTTGATCCTTATGTCTCAAATTCTAAAATCTTTCATATAGGGTTTGTGCATAATTCATAAAAATAAATTTCTCCCTTAACTTCTTCACCATCTCTTTCCATGAGGTAATTTTATCTATACCTTTTCTCTATCTTTCTTTATATTGGTGATCCCACCAAATCATTTCAAGATCCTTTAACTTCAGGCATGCAAATTTTACCTTATTGTCTTCTTTCATAGTTCTCCATTCAAAAATCTTCTCCATGATGTTCACCTAATCTATCAACACCTCTAGTTTTAAACTTTCTCCATAATCAAAAATGTCAACTTTAATTCATTTGTTCCTTCCTTCTAAAACTCTAACCATACTCTCTTCCATTGATGGTGGTTGTTCTTAATACTCCTCTTGTAAAACTTATTCTTCATGATCTGTGCAATCTTCTACATCATCTTCTACTCTCCTTTATTTTTTATTCATAATGATATCAATTAATTATTATAATTGCCTATGTAGCTCTTGAAAAATATGGTCATCTAATTGATTCATCCTCCTCCCTTCACCATCTCTTACATGTCCAAGATTTGAACTTGCTTTGATATCAAATAATGAGCAAGAATATTATAAAGCCAAAAAAAAATAATAATAGAATAAGATCATGAATAATAACAAGTATTAATTTGTAATGAATGATTCAAATAATTATTAACATGAATAAATAAGTCTCAACTCAAAATTAGAGTTGACAGGTAAAATTTAGAACTCTAAAAATAAATAAAAATCATAACTGTCATTTTTATTAAGTTTTACATGTAAGCGCACACAACTCTAAAAATATCTATAGATTAACTAATTCCTAAAATTAACCTATTTGATGAACTTCAATTGAAGTTCATGTTTGATTACAAAAATAGTCAATAATATATATATATATATATATATATATATATATATATATATATATATATATATATATATATATTAAACGATAATTTTGGACCCTTAGATGGTCTTGTATGGCTCCAAAATATATCAAAACCATACCATAATTGGAAGGGAAAATTATTAAAGCATTGAACTTTTGGAGGTCGTCATTTTGGCATGAATATGAGATCCAATGGAACCATCGATCATAAGTTATAGCCTCCGAAAGTTTGACCTCTTTTTCTACATCATTTAGACATTTATATGGTTCCTTGTGTCGTATTTTTTTTTATGTTTTAGGTAGTATTGTTTAAAATAGTTCATTACTCATGAGTCTTGGTTATTTTATGTTTCATAAAGACCATTATGAAGTTAAAATTTATTACGGTTAATATAAGTATGTGTGTCAAATGGGGTGTTATTATGTCAATATAGTGTCTTAGCATTGTCAAGAGTTAAATAGATATCCTTTGTAACAGATACATCTTTGATTGAAACTAACATGCTTGTTGGTATTTCATAATGTAATAATTTAGTCATATCAAAAAACATTAGGGAAAAGACTTTCACACATGGCAAGTAAGAACATTTTTATTTCTAATCAACAAAGACTTATGGGATATTTTTGATGGAAAGGTAAAGAAATCAAATGATGTAAATCAAGTAGCAAAATGGGAGAACAAAGATTGAAAAGCTAAATTAATCATTGCATTTGGACTATCTAGTAATTATTTACATCATATAGACTTTTCTAAATTATTTAGTTCACAAGCTGGAAACATAGGGTTATCATTGAAGCAAAGATTGTCCAGTCTTAAGATGGAAGAAAGAGATAGCATGTTGCAAAATATTAGTAATTTTTTATCTATCTCAAATAAATTATTTAGAATTAAAATTTATGCGCATGATGATGATAATTTATGTGCATGTCAACCAATTACATTAATATGGTTTTTACAATGAGTCAAATTAATCCTAGTTTAGAAGATCTTATTTCTTCTCTACTTGATGAAGAAAAAATAACTATGATTATTGAACCAAAGAAAAAGGCATTGTAAGTTAAAAATAAGAAATATAAGACATTTGTTAAGAAAATATTCAAATCCTCTTTCAAACATGGATCATCTTCTAAAGATTCAACCAAACAATTTATTTGTTACTATTTCAAACCTGAATATGTGGATGTAAATTAAAAACAAAGGGCATAAGATATATTAGATGCAAAGTTACAAGAAAATGATATAGTTGGTGATGAATAAAAAATTCATGATTAAGATAATGTTTTTATAAGTGATGAAGACTATATTTATTAATTGATTAAAGAAAGAGATTGGAGGCATTGGAGGATAGAGGCCATTCAAGCCTCTTGTTATCCACTAAGAATGTGACCACTTTTACTTTAGTGGCACATATATTTTATTATTTTCAATACTTTGTGTTTATAATTGAAAATTAGAGGTGTGTTTCTTATTTTTATACATAGTGTATTGCATAAAAAATGTGTTTAGGAGATGCAAAAGTGAAAGTTGAATAGATGGTCCCTGTTGGTAATTCACACATTGTATAGGTTGATGAGGTTCACTCAGTGAATAGTTAATGGTAGATGGTTCCTGTTCAGATTTCTCACACTAATTCAATAGATGTGTTCTCGATAGTAAGTGGTTGATGAAGTTGGTGTGTTCTTCCTCTACTTTCATTGTGTCTTGTGAAATACAAATTACCATGTAAAGCTTAAAAGGGGGAATGTTAGAAAATGTTTTTCCTCACATTGCTTTGTAAATATTCTAATGTGTATTATCATGTGAGTAATAATTCATTGGGTGTTATATTAGGTTGTATTAGAATATAATTTTTTATTATAATCTATTGACTTGAATCACAAACCACACAATTTTAAAACAGAATCACAGGGTGTTGGCTCACTATTCATAAGTTAAATTTCACCTCTATATTTGTAGCTTCCTATCTGCAATATAATATATTTGAGATCCTGTAATTTGTTAAATTTAATCCTATTTTTGTGCTTTAGTATTATCTAATTATATTTTATATCAACAATTCATGGCAGTGCTCTACAGTAACGACAACATGTATATTTTTTAATTTAAATGTTTGTTCATTTTGAAACATGGAATGGAAATCATTATGAATTATTAACTTCATTCATTTTCCTTCGTTTAAATCTAAAACATGCACTTGGAAAAAAATTAAACAAGACATCCTCAAACTCGTTGTAGGTAAATCTCATTGGCTTGCTGGTGACTTTAAGATTATTTTAGTTATATATTTTATTATACATTTTTTTTTTTCTAAATTTAAATTAAGGCCTTATTTCTCAGCTCGATTTCAGGATATGATATTTTTTCGTCGTGTGTTTTTTTAAGAATTCAAAGTGATTTCCTTAAAGCTAATAAATTCGATAAATTTAGTGAGGTTTTATTTCGATGTTTATCTGTGATTTAGATTATGTTTTGAGAATATTTATTGCTTTCTAGAGTTAAAATTTGTTAACCTTTTGTCTGCATTGGTGAACATAATAAGTTAACAATGTCCAGTTTTAAAATAGTATTATCCGCAAGTTAAGCAAACTAGCTAATAATGTCCATATCTGAAATAGTATCATCTGCAAGTGAAGTGAAATGTGGTGCATCTCTAGTGCAAGAAGTAGAGGAAGAGAGAACATTAGAGCAAGCATCACTGAAGTGTAGTTCTTTTGTGGTCACTAACCTCTGCATACAACATATGCTATATATATACAAGTGTGTTGCATGTGTCTATTCATGCATGTGTCAAAAAAATGCAGGAAGGAAAAGAAGAAATAATGGCTCATTTGGTGGATTTAATATAAAATGTATTTTATAATTGACTGGAAAAAGATTAACTCTATTTAGATTATTGTATATTAAAATTATATAATTTTTTATTTAAAAAATTATTTTTAAATTTAATATAATATTTAAATGATATATTCTTATAGTGTGAAGTCTAAATATTTATAGAACTTTTCATAATGAAGCCCGGCCCGGGTCGAATATATAGCCTTTTCTTTTCTTTCCTTTCCTTTCAATCCAGTTGTTAATACATGACAGATTCAAAATAATACACCATACACGTCAAGCTGTGCTTGAATTGAGAGCTTATTATTGGACGATTGGACTTAGTAAAAGAATAAAAGTGTGAAGGAAAAATATGAATAGAAAATAAACAAGAAAACAAGAACTATTAACTCAGAACTCAGAAAGCTACAGCAATCTTGAGAAAAACAATTCTATTCATCTTCTAATTTCCCTTGATTACAATGTGCGCCCTTAGCGTCTTTTTATAGATTTAAAAACTAAACAATAACTGAAAATAGACTCATCTATTATTAGCTTCAACTACTTAACTAACTGCTTGTTCAAACAAACTCATATCTAACTGATTGTTATCTAACTGAATCCTAACTGTCAGTTTACTAACTGATGCTTAACAGCTTGCATGATAAAGGAGGGAGGTGGGAGAAATTATCTCCAATTAATCTTGACTTTCTAACACTCCCCCTTAATTTCTACCACTTACAATTTTAGCATTTACAATGCCTAAATTTTGTCTCAAATAATCAAAGGTCTCTTTTGGTAATGCCTTTGTAAATATATCTGCGAGTTGATCTTCAGATCTACAAAAATCCAGATGGATTTCTCCATTGTTCACTAACTCTCTGATAAAGTGAAATCTTGTATCTATGTGCTTGCTCCTCTTGTGAAACACATGATTTTTTGATAAAGCGATTGCTGATTTGTTATCACAGAAGATTGGTGTTGACTCCTTCTGTGCCTGTAATAAATCTTTCAATATTCTTCTCATCCATGTTGCTTGACATGCTGCTGATGTGGCTGCAACATACTCTGCTTCAGCTGATGAAAGTGTAACTATAGGCTGCTTTTTGGATGCCCATGTGACCACACCTATGCCTAATATAAAGGCATGTCCAGAAGTACTCTTCCTATCATCAACGCTACCTGCAAAATCACTATCTGTAAAACCATTCAAACTAAAATCGTTAGTTGTGGAATATAAAATTCCAAAATCTGTAGTTCCTGCCACATATCTTAATATCCTTTTTCCAACTTGCCAATGTGAGTCTTTTGGTGACTCCATGAATCTTGAGATTAAGCTAACCCCATAACTGATATCTGGTCTAGTAGCTGTAAGATACATCAAACTACCAACTAGCCTTTTGAATATTGTAGAATCAACATTGGATCCTTTGTCTTCTTTGCTAAGTTTAGTCCCTGTAGCAACTGGTGTAGGTGCTGGTTTACAATTCAGCATCTTAAATCTTTTTAACACATCCTTTGCATACTTTGTTTGACAGATAAATATTCCTTTCTCTGATTGTTCAACTTCTATTCCCAAAAAATACTTCATTAATCCCAAATCTGTCATTTCAAATTCATTCTTCATTGCTGATTTAAAAGTGTCTACAGACAAATTTCCAGTAAAAATCAAATCATCAACATATAAACACACAATTAAAATTTGACCTTCTTTGCTGATTTTTGTGTACAAAGTAGGCTCACTATCGCTTCTGCTGAATCCTTTGCTTATCATATAAGAATCTATCCTGCTATACCATGCTCTTGGTGCTTGCTTAAGACCATAAAGAGCTTTCTTCAATCTGTAAACTTTTTCTTCATGTCCTTGAACTTCATAACCTGTGGGCTGTTTCACATATACTTCTTCATCTAGAAATCCATTCAAAAAAGCTGATTTTACATCCATTTGATATACATACCAATTATTCTGAGCAGCTATGGATAATACCATTCTTACAGTATCCAATCTAGCAACTGGTGCAAATGTTTCATTATAGTCCACTCCATGTTCTTGTGCAAAACCTTTTGCAACTAACCTTGCTTTGTGCTTTTCAACATTTCCATCTGCATCAAATTTAGTCTTATAAACCCATTTAACTCCAATACAATCCTTACCTTCAGGTAGAGTAGTTAGATCCCATGTTTGATTTCTTTCAATAGCATTCAATTCTTCATCCATTGCTTTTAGCCAATGTTCCTCATTCACTGCTTCTTCATAAGACATAGGGTCATGAGTGAAAAGAGCAAAATTTGAAACCAAATCTAATTTTTCTTCTTCTTGATTGTAAATCTCATTTAAACTTCTCATCTTCTTACCTTTAAATCTTGCTCTTAAAGTAGCAAGAGTTGGATCTGATTCATTACTTACTTGTGAATTTGGAGTAGGGTGACCTGCATGACTAGATTCACCTTGTTCAAACCTTCTTGGTGTTCTTACTGGAGTGTTTGTACCTGTTTGTGTAGAGGATTGTCCACCTTGCAAATTTTGTTCTTCAGAAACTTCTTCATCCTGTGGAATTGGTGCCCCAACAATGATGGTGCTACCATCCCATGCTTCTGCTTCCTTAAATTCAACATCCCTGCTATTAATCACTTGCTTTGAAACTGGGTTATATAACTTATATGCCTTTGATTCTTCAGAATATCCAATAAAAATGCATTTCTCACCTCTATCATCAAGTTTCTTTCTCAATTTAGATGGTATAAGAGAATATGCTACACAACCAAAAATTCTGAAATGATATACACTATATTTCTTACCATTCCATGCTTCTTGTGGAATTCGATCTCTGACACTCTTTGTTGGGCTTCTGTTCAGAATATACACTGCACAAGCTACTGCTTCTGCCCAATATTCATTTGACAAGTGTTTAGCTTTCAACATGCTTCTTGCCATTTCCATGATTGTTCTGTTCTTTCTTTCTGCTACACCATTCTGCTGTGGTGTGTACCTTGTAGTTAACTGTCTTTTGATTCCATGATATCTGCAAAAATCTTGAAATTGATTAGACATATATTCACCACCTCTATCAGATCTGAGTACCTTGATATATCGGCCACTCTGCTTTTCAACCATTGCCTTGAATTCTTTAAACTTTCCAAATGCTTCAGATTTGTTTTTGAGAAATTAGATCCAAGTCTTTCTGCTAAAGTCATCAATGAATGTTAGAAAATAAGTACTACCTCCAAATGATGGAGTTTGCATTGGTCCACATAAATCACTATGGACTAACTCCAATATTACCTTAGCTCTATATGAGCCTCTTACTGGAAAACTCTCTCTATGTTGTTTTGCCAGAATACAACTGTCACATGAACTTCCTGGCTGTTCTATTGGTGGTAAACCCTTCACCATATTTTTCTTCTGTAACAAATTTAAAGCTCCAAAATGTAAGTGTCCGTACCTTAAGTGCCATAACCATGATTGATCTAGCTGTATGGATTTGTAGTGAGCTTCTTCTTCTCCTTGGATGCACTGAATATGAAGAGGGAACATGCGATTCTTGGTCATTTCCACTTTTCTTATCAACCTGTCACTTGGAACCTTGTCCAATATTGTGCAGACATTATCCATAAAAGATACTCTGTAACCTTTCTGCACTAACTGACCAACACTCAAAAGATTATGTTTTAATCTAGGTACAAAATAAACATCAGGTATAAATCTTCTTTCACCATTCTTGGCCAAAACATTTATGACACCTTTACCCATGACATCTACTGTGATATCATTTCCTAGTTTCACTTCTGATCTTATAGAATCATCAAGACTAGCAAAAAATTATTTATTTCCTGTCATATGATTACTGCATCCACTGTCTAAAAACCAAATATCTTTAGCTTTTTCTTGAGTAACATTACAAGTAAGAAACATGCTTCCGGAATTAGAACTAGATTCATCTGTGTAATTAGCATTCTGATTGTACACATATCCTGGTTTATTTCTGCAGTCACTAGCATAATGACCATATTTCTTGCAATAATAACATTGAACATTAGATTTATCAAACCTTTGAGAACCTTGCTGTGAGTGGTTGTGACCACGTCCTCTGTTGTTGTAGTTTCCTCTACTACTGTAGTTTTTATTGTTCTCATCTTCCTCTGAATTGTTCTTTCCATATCTGCCTCTGCCTCTTCCTCTGAAGCTTGACCTGGCTCTTCCTCTTCCTCTGCCAACTGATACCTGTGACTTGAATGCATTCTCAAGCGAAGAGTTATTTCTATTCATTCTGGATTCATGTGTTAACAAAGAACCCATTAATTCATCTACAGATAATTGTTTCAAATCCTTAGTTTCTTCAATAGCTACAACTATAGCATCAAATTTACTGGGTAAACATCTGAGTACTTTCTCTATAATCTTCTGATCTGTCATCGTTTCTCCATTAGATCTAATCTGATTCACTATATTCAAAACTTGACCCATAAACTGATCTATTGATTCTGATTCATTCATTTGCAAATTTTCAAAAGTTCTTCTTAGAGATTGCAATTTAGCAATTTTTACCTTCGTATTACCTCTATAAGTGGTCTCCAAGATTTTCCATGCCTCTTTGGATCGCGTTGCTGCTGCAACTCTTGAAAATATCGATTCATCCAATCCCTATTGGATTATAAATAAGGCTTTTGCATCTTTCTTTCTGTTCTCTTTAAGGTGGTCCTTTTGTGCTTGATTTAACGCCAGATGGGCTGCCTCGTCCTGCGGTTCTACAAAAACAGGAATTTGAGGCTGTGAAATACTGTTAGATGCTGCCATTTCTTAAGCTTGAATGACTTTCTGGTCACTGTTTCTGACACACAGTCACCGCCGTCGGTTACACTGCCGAGGTCGGTCGCTGATATTGCCGACGTCGGTTCTTTCTGCCGTCGTCGGTCACTTGTTGGTCTGGGGTCGGCCGATGTCAGTCTACAACTGCCGATGTCGGTCTCTGCGATGCCTGCTGGCAATACCTGCGCTTTTCCTTCACCTGACTGCTTCGCTCCCCTTGCTGGCTGCTTTTCTAACCAGGGTTTTCTCTTTCTAACCTGCACTCTTCTGCCACAACCTGAGCTCTGATACCAATTTGAAGGAAAAATATGAATAGAAAATAAACAAGAAAACAAGAACTATTAACTCAGAACTCAGAAAGCTACAGCAATCTTGAGAAAAACAATTCTATTCATCTTCTAATTTCCCTTGATTACAATGTGTGCCCTTAGCGTCTTTTTATAGATTTAAAAACTAAACAATAACTGAAAATAGACTCATCTATTATTAGCTTCAACTACTTAACTAACTGCTTGTTCAAACAAACTCATATCTAACTGATTGTTATCTAACTGAATCCTAACTGTCAGTTTACTAACTGATGCTTAACAGCTTGCATGATAA
Organism: Torreya grandis; assembly: GCA_037957365.1. Classification (NCBI taxonomy): domain Eukaryota; kingdom Viridiplantae; phylum Streptophyta; class Pinopsida; order Cupressales; family Taxaceae; genus Torreya; species Torreya grandis. Next base: position 1,511,724 of record JARHVA010002686.1, read on the forward strand.
AGGAGGGAGGTGGGAGAAATTATCTCCAATTAATCTTGACTTTCTAACAAAGTGGTGCAGTTGATGGTGGCCATTCATTAAAATATTTGGAACAAATCTGCACTATCACATACGCTACTTGTTCCCATCACCCAATTGGAAGTTGCTGCAGACAAGAAAAATAAACTTAAGAATTTTGCTACACATGTCAAGCTTTGCTAGAGTTTTACAGCTTACAATTGGGCGAATGGACTAAGAGGGAAAACATAAGAAGTGTGGGTCATGGTTTCCATCCATTCCGCTTGGAAAAAAACATCCACCAATGTTAAACACTATTTTCCTTCCCTCAATTACAATTCGCTTCATACAAGAAAAATTAAATAAAAATTAAAACATGCTTACAAAATGTCAATATTAAATATTTTAATGAAGCACTATGTAAAATATGTTTTATATGGCAAGTTTTTCACTATGTCGACAAATTTTGTTGATTAAGAGAGTTGGCAACATGTTACAAGAATTAATTCTTTGTAAAGTTTGCTGTTACTTATTTTCCTTTATTATTACTTGATTAAAAAATGTTAAAAATTATGAAATATTAGTTTGAAATAATATTAAATTAAGAAAATTTTTGTATTCATGGGAATCAACTATTTCTAAAAAAACTGTATACCCATACCCGTGCAAATGTATTTTGAACCAGATATCCATGTATCCAGGGGATTTTGGCACTAAAGGTAGCTGGAAGGGATTTCGTATCAGATCTCTACTCCAGCCTGGTTGGAAAAAGGCGTAAAGAAGTACCTTTACGACTACAAGCACATGCACATAAAGGTTTACACTCGTATTTGCATTGTTTGTGGTCTGTTTTTAGAGTCTTGTATAGAGAGCCATGTCTGTGGAGATTGTGTGTAATGTGATTTTTTATTGATATTTGTTATTTTGAATATGGATTGTGCAATGAATAGGCAATGGGACTACTTTGTGTCTTTTTCTGTCATCCATGTGAGTAATTTTCTGTATTATTTTTAAAACAAAGGATTGTGACTGATTTGAGTAATTGTAAAAACAATGATGATATGGGATGTTTTGGTTGAGTGGAATAATATTTTTGAGAATAATGAAAAGCAAATCTACGAAACAATTCTCTGGTGTTCATATGTTTCTTCACTGATGAAATGTTTGTTGTCTGCATGGTACGGACTTCCCTTTATTTCGGCTCATAAGCTTATGATGAGCACCATCAATGGCATCGGTGCACTCAAACAAGGTAGTATGCATGTGTGCTTTATTGTACCGATGCCATCCTCTTCTCTTGTTGGTTGGTGGAATTTTTAATGTTCTTGTGCCATCATTACTGAGAGTGCTTGTGGGTTTCTTGGGTAAGATATCTATTAGAAACAATACTTTGGTTTCTAAGACTTGGCTATCTATATCCCTCATGCAGAAACTTTGTGTTTTATATCTCTATACTTGAAGACCACCATAACTACATGATATCAATGTAGGCCTCAAAGATCTTGTTGGGTTCATATAAGATACTAACACTGTCATGTTAATAAAACATTCTTTCATTATTAACACTCAGTCCATTTCAAACAAAATGTGTTCCATCGAAAACATAAAATAAAAACACTACAATATAGTTTTCGTACCTACGTTGTAAAGAAACCATTATAAGCATCTAAGCCACCCACATCAACTCTTGCCATGTGACCATGTTGTAGAATAGAGCATTAGTGAGTTTGTAGTGGAACAAAATCTGAAATCAAGTGGTGGGACATACAAAGCACATAAACCAATGTCAGTACTGAAGGGAAGGGCATTAACACAAACATGAAACTTGCACCCGAAAGTCCATAGAACTTACATTTTGGCACCCCAAATTCTTACTTTTGGATTGACAAATTTTGTAATGCCTATAGTACCTTAAATACTATCATCCTAACATCATCATTATCATTAAGTGTGATGCAAAAATCATTGTTCGCATGTATTTCACATGGTGAGAAACTTGGACAAGATGATGAACATATAATTGAATGCAGTAGTTGTAATACATTGATTGACTAATTACTTTAGGATATGTGGCAGTTGTAAATATAACAGTATTGAGTATGAAGGTAGGGATGAATTCAATGGTAAATGATGTAGTAAGATGTCTTATAGGAACATTGACATCAACACTAATGGACATGTTGGAAATAACTAGAGACTTCATGTCTCAAATAATTACAAATAATTCTAAATTGATAGAATGCCTTTATGACATAAATGCTCATTATAATCTCCATGCCTCTATTACAAAATGCCTCTATAATAGAATGCCTAGAAATAATTAGAGTATAGTATTAGACTCTACATTACTCTCTTGAGGGGAAAGAAGCATAGTAATTACGATGTAAAAAACATGTTGACCTTGTAATCAATCACCCTTCCTATCTCCCAAACTAAGAAAACATACCATATCCATCTCGAATTCCACCCTTACATTGACAATAAATTTCTTATTTGATATTGGAAAAGGTAATTCACTTTATTCATGCTCAAGTGATTGTCATAATGTCCTCATCCTTGGATACACCAATCAAATTGAAATTCACTTGCTTTGGAATATTAACATCATTATGGTCCATAGGCCCATCCTATAAATATTAAATTCTAGTTTTATATTTATTTTTAAGGAAACACCTATCAAAATTCTCCTACCTAATATGCTTCTCACATTATTATTTGACTTTGGTAGCATGTTATGTGGTGTCAATTTTTCAACTTGTGTGAAGAGTACTTGGGTGATGCAGAAAAAATAGGCAATCTTCTAGAGGCCATAAATTCTGACATGTACCTTCGTTTGTGCTCTTCCATGTGCCAAAAAAACCATCTTAAAGATTTATTTTCTACCCTAAGCTACACTATCCACTTAGATTTGATTTTTATATTTTTTTAGAGGACATATGTAATCATCTAAGGGTCCAAAATTACCATTTAATTATTTTTTTTGAGAATTTTCTAATTTCAAAAATTGTATATTTTTGGGACTAGACGTCAACTTCAGTTTAATTTCATCGCATATGGTAATTTAAGTGTTTAGAGTATTTCAGAAGATTTTTATTGATGTCCATGATTTCATGCGAAACTTACTATATATAATAGCTACTAAAAATATACATTTTTTATTTTTTAGTTTTTTTTTCAATTTTTGCATGTCAACTCTAATTCTGAGTTGAGGATTATTTAAGCATGGGTTTCTTTTTATAATTATTTAAATTCATTCAATATGAATCAATTCTAAGTATTTTTTCAGCTCTTGGCCTATTGGTCATTTTATTGTCTTGATAGTCTTCAGGTTCATTATTAGATGCACTTGTTATTGATATTTTAGGGGAAACCATTGAAAAATATAAAAAAACATTTTATCTATAACATGATCCCTTGTAAAACAAAATTGGAAACACTTTCATCCTCCTCCATACTAAGGGTATGATCCCCTAAAATAACCATCACATATTTAAGTTGTCAAATGTTTCTTAAGTTTTGCCTAAAAATTATTTGAGTCATTTTTAATAAATTTAGACATTATCATGTTTATCTTTCTTTGTATTATATATTTGAACAAGAAATCCATTATCATATCGCATGTCTTGAAATTTATTCTTGAATTCCTTCATTGCTCTCTAATGTTTCCAATCATTACAACCAATTATGTTCATTTGTCTACCCATTTACACTCTGGATTTTGATGCATCTCCTACAATGTCTTTCCATTTATTATGGAAGTGGAATTGATGGGGTATTCATTATCGTGTCCCATGGGTACTAACTTCTTGTAATGAGGCTCTTGTAATAGATCCTTATCATTAAAAATATTTGTGTTGACCTTTATTTTTCTCTCTAAGCATTGTCAAATACATTTCTATACTCAAACCTTTATTATCATAAATATGTACGATATATCAATCAACCTTAGGTTTCCCTTGTATGTTATACACTTCCAATTACTATTTTATATGCCCCAACATTTTTGGTTCCATTGAATGAGAAATTTCTCAATTTTGTTAATATTTTTCTCACGCATGAATGTTTCATCTTCCTTGAGATTTTTTTTATGAAAGTCCATATTGAATAAGAAATGCCTTCAAAAGTTTGGAGCCTAGTCAATTCATTACTGGATTTGATTCACTTCATTACTTTGCAACACCATCCAACCTAGGAAGGTTAACATGATTTACACTTTAATGAACCCAAAAACTATCAAAAACAAGAAAATTATCAATAGGCCAAGATCTTAAAACATTACTCAAAATTTATTAGTGTTAATTAATTAAATTAATTACAAACCCAAGCCATGCTTAAATAAGCCTCAACTCAAAATTTAGAGTTAACATGAAAAAAATCAAAAAATATAAAATATAAAAAAATGTATATTTTTAGTAGCCAGTATTTATAGTAACTTTCACATGCAAGCTTGCACAGATCTAAAAAATTCTCAAAATAACCTAACTAAAAAAACTATCCTATGGAATGAAATGCAACTGAATTTGATGTCTAGTTCTAAAAATATATAATTTCTAAAAATAAAAAAATTCTTGGAAAAATCATTAAACATTAATTTTGGACCCTCATATCATCATGTTTGGCCTCCAAAAAATATTGAAATCAAATGTAAGTAGATAGAGTGGCTTACGGAAGAATCAAACTTTTTGATATGGTTGTTTTGGCATGTGGAATAGCTCAAACAAAGTTACGAGTTAAACATTATGGCCTACAAAACGTTGGCCTAATTTTTCTACATCATTCTCCTCTATTTAAAAATAATTTAGCTCCTACGAGCTGCCTTGATTGTACTTATACCATTTTTCCTTGTCAATATTCTTTAGATCCTATTCTATAATTCAAGTGTTGTCTTCTTGATACAATCCTTCCCACTATACCAAATACCTGTTATAATTTCCTTGCCTTGTACTCACTATTTTCATATCCAAACCCTGCACTATTTTTTCTTTCTTCTTATTTGGAACTTACTGATCATAATTTACTTCTTCATTTTCATCATCTTCACCATCTTCTCCATGGAATTCATATAAACTCAAAACATTAGATATTGGAGATATATCAAAATTCTATGGTAAACTTACCTCATAGGCATTATCATTGATTTTCTTTACAACTTTGCATGGTCCAATTTTCTTGTACATCAACTTATTGTATGTGCCTTTTGGAAATCTCTCCTTCCTCAAGTAAACCATTACTATCTCTCCTTCTTCAAATACATTTGATCTTCTTATAACATCTATTTTTGCTTTATATTTTTCATTACTTTCCTGGAACTTTCTTTTTACTCGCTGTAACTGTTGGATATGCTCTGAAAATGCTTTTGCATCACCACTAATTCAGTCTACAATTTGAAATTATACCAAATATAAAATGCCCATAGGATTTCTCCCATAAACAATTTGAAAAGTTGAATTTCCTATTGATGTATTCAGCTTTAGTTTCTCTCCCACTATGCATCTCAATATATTTCTCAAGATCATATTCACAACTTCTATCTGCTCATCTGTTTATGAGTTACATGTACTATTTAATTATAGCTTAGTACCCATCTTCTTCCACAACGTCCTCCAAAAATGACTTAGAAATTTTGTGTCCATATCTTAAGTAATAGTTTTTAGAACACCATGCAATCTTATAATATACATAAAAAATAATTTTTTAACTCTATTGGCATCATTGGTTTTTTTACATGCAAAGAAATGAACCATTTTAAAAATATATATCTACAAAAACAAAAATTGAATAATTAACTCTTTCTGTGTTTGGCAATCCCATCACAAAGTTCATACTCAAATATGTCTGTGGTCCTCTTGGAACTGGTAATGGAATGTATAGCCCAGTATTTTGTGTATGTATTTTAGCCACATGACATATTTTACATCTTGAAAGATACCTTATCACATCTCTCTTCATATTTCGCCAAAAATACTTTCCTCTATCAAATCTATTGTCTTCGTCTTACCAAAATGTCTAGCCAAACTACCACTATGTAATTCTCTTATTATATTATCTCGTAGGGACCCAACTAGATTGCATAATTATTTCCCTTTGATGAGATAACCTTCTTGTATAATATACTCATCATAAATAATATTTGTCCCACCTACTAATGAATTCTTGTACTGTTCAACTATCTTGCTAAAATGTAGATTAGTATCATATAATTCTTTGATAACTTCAAATTCAACTACCTCACTCATCATCGTAGTTAATTACACTACCCTCTTGCTCAATGCATCAACTACCCTATTCTATTTTCCTAATCTATGTTTCAACACAAAATTATACCCTTGCAAGAAAGAAACCCACCTTGCATGCCTGCTATTCAACTTCTTTTATGTATTCACATATTTCAAAGCCTCATGATCTATAAATAGGATAAACTCCTTTCACACTAGATAATGCCTCTAATGTCTTAATGATTATAAAATTTCATAAATTTAAACATCATAAGTAGAATACTTTATCCTTGCCTCATTCAATTATCACTAAAATATGCTATTGGCTTTCCTTCTTGACTCAATATAGCACCAATTCCCACAAATGAAGAATCACAATCAACCTCAAATACTTTGTTAAAATATGATAATGCTAAAAATTTTCTTTCTATAATCCTCTTCTTAAAAAATTCAAAGCTTTATGCGGTTTCTCTAGTCCATGAAATTCTTTCCCTCTCATGCAATCTGTTATTGGTGCCAAACTACTAATAAAATTTTTAATAAACTTTCTATAAAATGTTGATAAACCATGGAAGCTTCTTACATTTTTAATGTTTTTTCGAATAGGCCACTTAATAATTAATTTTATCCTTTCATCATCTATTTTCACACCATCTATTGAAACTACAAATCTAAAAAATACCAGACTATTATACATAAGCCTATACTTCTTCAAATTTGCATATAACTTCTACTTTCTTAACAAATCCATTACCATTATCAAATGTTGTAAGTGTTCTTCTTTATTATTACTGAATATCAAAATATCATCAAAATAAACAACTACAAAATTACCAATATATTCTCATAGCACTATATTGATCACCCTCATAACTGTGCTAAGTGCATTAGATAATCTGAATGGCATCACCATCCACTCATATAAACCATCCCTAGTCTTGAATGCAATTTTCCACTCATCTCCTTCACAAATTTTATTATGATAATAGCTACTCCATAGATCAATCTTGGTAAAATATTTTTCTCCTACAAGCACATCCATCATATCATCTAAACAAGCTATAAGAAACATATACTTTATTGTAATTTTATTAATTGCTCTACTATCAACACACATTATTCATCCTCCATCTTTCTTTAGAGTTAGCAATGTTGGCATTGCACATAGACTCATACTCTCCCTTATCACCTTCTTACTTAGCGATTTAGTAATATATTTACTTAATTTCACATATTTTGTTGGACTCGTCCTATAAGCTACTTGATTAGGTAGAAATGATCCTAGAATCAAATTAATGTGATGTTGAATATCTCTCTTCGGTGGTAAACCATATTATAACTCATCAAGCATAACATCTACATATTTTTTCAAAACTCTTGTTGTTTCTATTGGTATTGGCACCACTTCTATTTCTTCATTATTTACTACTAATGCATAATAAGAACCTATTACCTTCATATCTTTGATAAACTCTTTAATAGAGAGCATGATTTCTATCTTCTTTTCCTCTTTAAGAGGTAACAAAACTACCTTTGTACCAACTTTCCAAAAAGTGTACATGTTCTTTCCACCATCATGAATTACTTTCCTATCAAATTACCACAGTCTTCTCAATAACACATGGCATGCATCCATTGGAATAACATCACACCATATTTCATCATTATAACTCTTTTATATATAAAACTTGATTAAACACCTTTTATCTGTCATAACTTTATTCCCTTTCTTAAACCATGACATCTGATAAAGGTTAGGATACTTTTCACATTGCAATTTTAGTTTCTCAATCATTTCTTTAGAAACCATATTTTCAAAACTACCACCATCTATAATTACTTTACGTACCTTTCCACCTAAAGTACATTTTGTTCAAAAAATATTTGATCACAACCATGCATCGCCACCTTATCTATTTTTAACTTGTTCCTTCCTTGAAGTGTTCATGGTTTTTCTCATCATAATATTCTCTCCAACATCTGCTGGTGTAACTTTAGTATTTTTCTCTTCTATTTCAGCCTCAACTAGCTTTACTCTTGGGTGATCTTCTTACCTCCTCTCTTGATCTTAATAGTATGGACATTTAGAATCTCTGCTCCCTTCTTCTCCACATCTATAATAGACATAATATCTACTCTAATTTAAAATGCATCCTCTTGAACCACCATAACCTCATCCTCTCTAAAATTCTCTTCCTCTTTATTGGCATTAAAACCCTTGCCTATTATCATCTTACCATTCTGCACCACATGATGCTTTACCTTTATTGGCATTAAATCCACCTCTGGTGGTATTAAACCCACCTCATCCCCTTATTGGAGGGGATTCACCTCTTTTTATACAAATAGATGTCCTTCTAAAATTTTGTCTATTTTGTTTTTCTTCTATCTTCAAAGCTAATTGATAAGCTTCATCTATGTTAAGTATTCTATGCATACGTAATTCATCTTGAATAGAAAATTTCAAACCATTTACATATGTTTCAGCCTTACGCTCTTCTATTTCATCATGATCCAATTGTATGGAAAACTTATTAAATTCATTTGTATACTCTTGTATATTGTAATTTTTTTACCTCAAATTTTGAAAGTTTTTTCTATACGGTTTGTACATAATTCACAAGAAGAAATTTCTCCCTCAGTTTATTATTCATCTTTTTCCATGAATCAATCTTCTCTTTACCTTTTCTCTTTATCTCTTTCTACAAGTGATCCCACCAAATCATTGCATGATCTTTTATTTTTGTGCATGCAAACCTTACCTTCTTGTCTTCTCTCATAGTCTTTCACTTGAAGAAATTTTCCATGTTAGTCATCCAATCTATCAACTCCTCTAGTTTTAAACTACCTCCATAATCTATAATATCAACTTTGATTCCTTCATTCCTTCTTTCTAAAGGCTGAACCATCCTCTCTTACATTGATGGTGGCTTCTCTTATTATTCTTCTTCTTGCTGAACTTCTTCATCATGATCTATGTCATCCTCTTCACCACCTTTCCTCTTTACTTGATATTAAAATTTGAACTTACCTCTAAATCTCTTTTATATTATGGTTCATATGTTCCATACCTCCTCATCCTCTCACCATTCTTCTCTCTTCCAAATTCAAACTTTCTCTAATACCAGATAATGAACCTAAAAACTATCAAGAACAAGAAAATTAGCAATAGGTCAAGATCTTAAAACAATACTTAGAATTCATTCATATTTATTTCTAGAAATAATTACAAACCCAAACCATGCTTAAATAAGCTTCAACTTGAAATTTAGAGTTTCCATGCAAAAAATCAAAAAATCAAAAATGTAAAAAAAATGTTTATTTTTAGCATTTGCTATATATAGTAAGTTTCTTATGTAAATGCATTTGGATCTAAAAATTTCTTGAAATAACTTAAATACTAAAATTATCCTATGGAATTATGTTCAATTGATGTTGACATCCAGTTCTAAAACTAGATTTTTTTTGAAAAAATCATTAAATGTTAATTTGAGACCCATAAATGATCATGTTTGGCCTCCAAAAAATATCAAAATAAAATCTAAGTGGATAGAGCAGCTTAAGGAAGAATCAAAATTTTTTATATGGTCATTTTGACATGTTGAAGAGGTCAAATAGAGTTACGAGTCAAAATTTATGTCCTCTGAAAGGTTGGCCTATTTTTTTTGCATCACACTTCCTCATCTAGAAGATATTTTTTTAATAAATATATCCACTCTTTACTCATGAATGGAATATTATATACTAATTTTGAGGATATAGGGGATGATTTATTATAATATTTACATGTTTTACAATTCATATTTTACCAATTTAAATCCATTTGAAGTCCATCATATAATTAGTTGATCTGCCTCTAGTCATTATTTTATAATCAATGTTTTTAATAGGTTATAATTTTATCTATACATGGTAATATAATAATGCTAATGTTATAACATTTCAGACATCACTATCCTTTGTGAGAGACTCAGTAACTATATTTCATTTTGAATAAATTATGTGGATTTGGGTTATTTTAACTAAGAAAGTCTATATCAAGGTCAGAATTTTTCAAGATTCCTTTCATGGTCTATTGCAACCATGCACCTAAGATAAAGATAGTAAAATGAGTACATATAAAAGATCTGAAGGAGGAGAAGAGGTTAGACATTGAATAGTTGAGTCTAGATAATGTGTCAAAAAAGAATGGATCGGTGCTATGTAATGGATTGATCTCTTTGTGATTATAAATGTTTTATGATTAAGCTATCTAACTAGTTCTAAATTACTTATATACACTTTTGTATTATTAATGACTCTAAAGCAATAGATATAAATATTTTATATTCATATGCTAAGTTAACTTGTCAAATTAAATAGTGAATCTATCTGGTTAAAGGGAAGTAAAACATGTGAAAATTACACCCATTCGAATGTTTATGGCTAAGATAGTTTTTCTGCAAATCCTTAGGATCTTGTAATTTTTCTAATCTAGAGACATCATCTCTCCCATAGTTTTCCTTATAATTAGTAAGTTATGGGAAACTAGGAACCTCTTTTAAAAATGGTATAGTGAGCATGTTTTTAAGGAAATGATATACTCTAGTAGTTACGAAGTTAGATGGATTTAGAAGAATGGTAGGATCAAAAGATATCTAAATTCACATAGAAAGAGGCAAGAATGATATGATGTACTAAAAAGGAAATTAGAGAGCATCATATATATGGTGATGTAAATAAAATATTTTGGTGAAATTTTCTAAGCCTGATTGTTGCATGGTTGGCGAGACTAGAATAATTATATTTCCAAACTAGAACTGTAGTTAAAATTTAGTGGACTAATGATCTGATTCAAATATTACAAAACCTGGAGGCTGTTTGGACCTATGTGATCTATCACTAGATAAAAACCACTATATAAGGATATATAATAAAAAAAATTAATACTAGGTTATATTTATGTATAAAGAACTAGAGGGAAGTTTCTACAGTGAATACCAATCATTATTAAGATGTTGGTTATGGAAAAATCCATAGTGCCCTACCTATTCATGACAAAGTAGTCTTTCAAGTGCTATGGGGATATGTGTAGTCACATGTGAGATGGTGTACAGTGATCAGGAAAGTTGGCTAGCAACAAATGGATGAGGAGGCTAGATGAAAAGAACCTAAAGAAGCTTATAGATAGAGAGTGAGAACTATAATAGCAAAAGAGGTGGAATATATCAGGGACTTCATGAATGACTATGAGTACAGATAGAGGTAGCATTAATAATAAAGGTCAATTAATTTTAGGAGATCAAAAGGAGTAAGAGTGAGTTAATGAAAGGATAGCAAATGAAAAATTGGATGAGTGAGAAGGACTTGAGATTAGTGAAATTGAGAAGCAAGTATAGTTCTATGCAAAGGATGTTGATAAAGGAAAGAGACTAGAGGAAGGTAACTTAGTAAATGGTAGTAGATCATAGTCACTCAAGGAGACACCTTTATTCTTCATAGTATAATTACCTAATTTTGGAGGTCTGTTTAACAGAAGGCATAATACTGGATCAACATTCCACAAAAGATGAATCTGACAAAGAGAAGTTTGACCACCATAACACACATCCCTTAAGCCCATATTTTATAAAAATATTCCTATTTACACTCATCTTCAAATATTTAGAATTTAGAGAGATCAAGAGATTGAGGACTCAAGGAGGACTATTACATGATTAGTAGAGTCTAATTTTGAAAAAACCTCATGATGATTCATTGAATCGTAGCAAAATTATTTAAGAGCGGTAGTGACCAATTTGACTAACCCTTTGTTGATTGAAAAAATTTCTATTTGGGTATGGTAGATTGAAATTTTTACAGAGGAGAATAAAGAATAAATAGACAATATTATGAAGAATGACAATGAGTCAGAGGCATTTTCATCACTTGAGTGATCTCCATCACATTTGTGTTCTCAAGAATATTTTCTATTTTCATGAGGTTTTCAATTATCAATCAATGCACTAGTACATGCGGATAGTCTCTTTGGGTCTACAAGATCATCACCATAAACACCACCAGTGATTACTCCTCCTCAAGTGAAAATAACAATTATGACACCATGAAGTTCTTATGTATCAATTCCAAAAATTTATGGTATCATTACCATCATCTGGAGGAGCACAAATAACACTTCTTTTATAGCCAAACTTAATGAGTATGGCTTTACAAATAAGATATTTTATGACACTAGCTACATATGATGAAATTGTGGATCCAGATCAATATTTGCTGACATGTGACATGAAATGGCAAGCTAAAAGTATTATAGATGAAAATATTAAGAAGTATGAGCTTATTGGTGCCTTGTTTGGAAGAGCATTGGAGTTCATGTTTTGTATAGGATCAAGAACAACAAGTTTAGATGATGTACAAAAATGGTCGGTCATAGAGTTCAAGGTTAATAAAAGTATTGGCCAAACCATATAAGATATCAAAGAAATATATTAATGTCCAAGGGAAACTATTCATGATTATGATCATAAATTTCTTGATGTTGTTAGTAATGTTTGAGTTTGCTCTAGAAGATAAAGATAACGCCACTTGGTTTGTTAAAGGACTGTGACCAAAGATCCAGTTTGCAATAACACATTGTTTCAATTAATTTCATTCATTTCATAGTTTTGAAAGTAGATAAAAGAAAGTGAGTATTAGGATGTGTAGATGAATACCTAGTATAATGCACATGTTGATCCAGATGAATGTGAAGACTCCTTTTTGTCTAGGAAGGACTATTTGAAAATCAAAAGAAGACTAGAAGAAAATTTGTTAGATGGTAGGTTGAGTGGATTACCTAGCATATGCTAGATCCAAGAATAATGAGGCCTTCTAAGAGGTTGTCAATCCACTTTTAAAATAATTAATTCAAAATTGATATAAGAAATCTACTTTCATTCAAATGATAAGAAATTAAATATGTAAGAAAATAAATAGCATACCTATTCAATAGAAAATATAGCACGATGTACAAATGTACCAAGGTTAGGTCTAGAGGGTCTGGGTAGGGTCTGTAGACTGGTCAAAATCTAAAAGAAGGTCTGGTATGGTGTGGAGAAGGTTAAAATAATAAACTAATTTTTTTGAACAGTGATTGGCTATGGTCAAGGTGATCGATCATGGTTTTCCTAATCGATGATGGTTATGTGACCATCATTGGTTGCTATAACTAGTGACAGTTATAATAACCATCTATGGTTACTTATGGGAGAATGGGTAAAAGGTTGAAATGGAAGTAAGGGGATGTGGATAATTAGAAAAAGGTGAAGTAGGGGTTTTGAGGGTATGCACAGGTGTGTAGGTAAATAGGTCAAGATAGAAAACTATGATAAGGGGTGAAAACAATAAAAATAAAGCAAAGATATATGTATGATATCAAGTGGATGGTAGTTGAAATTTGAAGAAAGTCGAATAATATATTGTAATCCTACCATAAAAACTCACATGGACAGAGTTTCATAGTCTTTGATGCCTACACAAATAGAACAAGAGAATCTAGATGAAATTTTTTGGATCCATAACTCTCCTAAGAGCCATATATTTATAGCACAAAACTGTTAAGTAAGAGAGGGCAGCTCGAGGGAAAGTTTTTAAGTTTGGAAGGCATGAATTTGCCCTTTTTTTTCATCTTTAAAATCTACTTTTAAAGAAATTTTCCATTCTAGATGATGCTTATCTTGAACAAAGCTAGAGCTAATTTAAAATATTAATGTAGGTTTATTATCCCAACCATCGATGGTTACCCTAATAGGCAATGGTTGAGGGGTCATGAGTAAATGGGTGAAATGAGTACACACAAAATGTAAATAATTATGATAGGCATGATCACATAATGAAAAATATTGCCATATAAGTAAAAATGAGGTCAGGGTCTAGGATGAGTGATAAGGTAATTGGTCCCTAGCATTGGGCATAGCTGATTGGATCACACTTATCATGGGCCTATAAAAGGGTGGTGTTTACTCAAGTATCTAGAGTAGGAAGTGCTCCTTAAAAAACATAATTGGTCAAGTCATGCACAAGGTGGTGTGTAATGTAGAAGGTCAACATGGAAAAATTGGTCAAGGTGGTCAGCATGACCAAAAAAAAGTTTTTACAAGGTGCATGAAGTTGGTACCATTGTCAAGATAGGCAAAGGTAAATGGGTCAGGTGATTGCATGGTTATGGGGTGGCTGAGCTGACTCCTAATGCACTAGGAATGAGGTTGTTACCTACATAGTCCCTGTGGATAGTTGATCAAATATGGACTTTAGGCCAAATGTAGTTCTTAAGAGGGAGAGGGTAACTCCCAAATAGGTCAAGGTAGTTCAATGAAAGGGTTTCCCTAGAGGGAGGTGGTGGGAGGTGGAAAAGTGTGGAAAATATGGGGAGAGGTAACTAGTGATGATTAATTACAACTGGCGATGGTTAGGCAACCATTGATGGTTGGGTGAAAACCTAAAACCATAGATAAAAAGGTCAATGAGGGCCCATTTAGTTCTCATTTGTAATTTCAACACTTATGATTTGTTTTCTCTAGATGTTGGTACGAGAGTGTTTGTGAGTGTTTAGGAGTGATTGTGAGGTGTCGAGAGGAGATTGGCAGGTGGGAGTGATAGTTTGATAAAGATGGACATGGGAAGTGCTCTTGGACAAGTAGCTAGATGGAGATTAAGGTGGAACCATCGATCACAAAATGAGTTAGGTGATGTTTTTAATTTGGTAGTAAATGTTACTAGTTATATTTGAAATGGGAAAAGTAGAAAAAAATAGGTGAAATTATTATGAAGGGTGTTTTAACTATGGGGCTAGGTTTTGTCTATTATTTTTGTTTATGTATAAGATGGTTTGTTTGAGTTGATGTTTTATTTGTAGAGAGGTAACTAGACATGTGTAAGGGTATTGAGGAGCAGTTGGAGGTTGTAGAGGGGGTTTTAGGGGTTTTTAGAAGGAGGTTAGTGGGTCGAGGCTCACCACCTTAGGTCACCTAACAGTGATTATCGATGGTTGGAGCTAACTAGTGATGGTTGATTATGCGGGTAAATGGCCCTAATGACACCATTGATAATCAAGGGGAATCATCAGTGGTTGAGCCAAGTTGGGATGGGAGAGTTGAATGGGATAGGAATTAGGTTGGGGGAATTAGAATGGGGTAAGAGTTAAGTTAGGAGAACTAGAGTAGGGTAGGAATTATGACAGGTATAAAGTTAAAAAAGAGTAGGAGTTAGATTAGGAGAATTAGAGTGGGGTAGGAGCTGGGATAGTTATAGAGTGAAAAAGGGATAGGAGTTAGGTTAGAAGAGTTAGATAATGGGAGTGTAATGGATTTTTCAAGGAGTTTGGAAGGTAAGATAGGATTAGAGTGAGGGTAGGAAGAGGGTTGGGATGGGTTAGGAGTTGGGTTAGTGTTGGAGGTGTGTTTAGATAAGAGTTGATAGGGGTTATTGATTGGTAATATATTTTTTATTACAAGCATGGGATCAAATCTAGTTACTAGATTAAGTTTTTGACATTTTTACTGAGGTGAGAGATGCCATGTCTATGAAGGACTAGTGTCACATGGAGGTAGTGGGATTTAGACCGATGCACCACTACCAATGCCTTCCCAAGGATGTCACTATGATAGTCACCTTCATCAAGAGATGTAACCTAATGACTAATACCTTTTGGTTACTACTAGGAGAGATGAGCATCATATTGGAGGATTTCCATTAGAATACATGCCTTCCTATCCATATAGATCCTATCTATCACATAAAGGGGGAGGATATTTATAAGTGTATGGAGATCCTGTATGGAGATAATGGAGATGATGAATAATTTCACTTGGGTAGCTTCAGTATTAGGCCTCTATATTAGAGGGATCTTAGAGATAGGCATTTTTTTATGATGTTATAGCTAGAAGTTGCTTGTTATGCATTGTCAGATTCTAAGGGAGGGAGATTCCTTGGTGTGATTTTAGGGGTGTTGGTAGAGTTGATATTTGGGAGGATAGTATTTAGATAGGGATAGGTATTTTTGGTTTACATTTATAAGTAGTTATGAGGCTTCAAATTTCACAAATGCTACAATATTAGCATTGGATTTGTTTTGTACTATTGGGCATATGAGCACATACATGTGCTAAGACCATTGGGCCTACCTATGGATACATATCTATTGATAGACTATAGGATGGGATTTTTGAGATGGAGGAGAGGAGGCATGATCATAAGAGTAGGTGGTGTTATGAGGGATCTAGAGTGGTTTTGGGGTGATTTGGAGAGTTTATCACCAAGAGATATAGTATGAAGGCCATATATGACTTGGCCTATATGAGATGGATACATGCAACATACATACACTTTACAGAGCTGGAGATGGGTATATGGTAGATGAGATGGTGAGATAGACATCATTCCCATGGAGAGAGTATGATGATATTTTGGACTCCAGCAGGGTATTCCACCAAATTTTCCTCATTAAAAGAGAGAAGATGTTGAGTTCTTATTACAAGAGCCATAGCCTTAGGAAGAGGTATTCTTTTATGAGGAGATTCCTAATAGGGTGAGAGATGATGTTGGTGTTACTATAGATTATCTAGCATTGTTTTAGGTTAGATATGTGGTAGTAGACTTTGGCTAGGGAGATGGAGGCCAGGGGCCTATGGATGTTGACCCAATAAGAGTACTAGTACAAGGTGACCCATAGGTAGTGGCATCACTTGCGGTGGCACAAGATAAAATAGAAACTTTACAAGGGAAAATAGCCACTCTTTAGGGCCAACTAGGAGGAGTGATAGTATAAATAAACTAGGTACAAGAATAAGTCATCATTTTATAGGGTTAGATGGCCACTTTATAGGGTTAGGTGGCTAGTTTATATGGAAAAATTATGTCAATGATAGGAGATCAAGATCAGGTTTGGACCTCACTTGGCTTGGTGACATAAGAGAGAGACTCTTTGTAGTAGGCAGGTGGGTTAGTGATGGCACGACCAAGTTTTTTGACATAGGCCAAGTATCTCGCAGCCATATAGGAGTTACACTATTATGAGGGCATTGTGTTAGCATAGTGTCCTAATGAGCCACGATGGGGAGAGTACTAGGTCATATTGATAGGTGGAGTAGTTATTATGGTCCTAGGTCAGGTGGTGATGGTAGCAGCTTAGTTGATAGGGTCTCCACTAGGGACAGTTGTGGATGGCACCAGTGTAGTGGTGAAAGTGCTCCTGGGTCATGATGGTGTATATGTATTTTGATATTTTTGATATCAACCTACATGTTGAAGATGTGAGATGTATTTATGAGTGATGTGTGTTTCATGTATAGACATGTTTTGATTGTTTTTTTGTGTGTGTGTGTGTGTGTGTGTGTGTGTGTGTGTGTGTGTGTGTGTGTGTGTGTGTGTGTGTGTGTGTGTGTGTGTGTGTGTGTGTGTGTGCGTGCGCGTGTGTGTGTGTGTTTGTGTGAGTGTGTGATGTTTAGATGTATTGAGATGTTTTTTGGGTTTATATTTTATTGACATGAATTATTTATGTCATGATGATGTGTTGAATATGAGTGATGATCTATTTAGATGTTATAGATGATGATTATGGTGTAGTTGTGCATATTGATTTGGATGTAATGTTATGTATTATGGATTATGGAGTTTTATTTATTGTTTATTATGTGATTTATGATGAGTATGATTGTTTGGTCATTAATGATACTATTATTTTGCATGATAGTAATGTTGAGTTGATTGATGAGCAAGTTTTATGGGATAGTTTCAATGTTAATGTTAAAAGAATGCTGAGAAAATGTAATGTTTGACTAATGTATGTTGGGTTCGTATAGGTAGAGGAAATTTTCATGTCCATATTTTGGATAAGAAAGGGGGCATGGTGTTCTACTATCGATAACCGAATAATATGAATTCATAATTGAAATGTCTTATTGAATATAAACCTATAAATGTATCATAACAGTGTGCTTTACTGAGAAAACTGGTATATTGACCAGTTTGGGCCAAATAAGCTCATAATCCCTTAGGTTCATTATGGATGTAAGTGATATTTAGGGATTTAAATTTTTGGGTAGAGGATAATGGAATCTATGGGTAGTGGAATGATTGGTTTCTCTATAAGTGACCAAAGAACCCTAGTAGACAATTCCATGCCATTGGTATGTTGTGTAGATTGATCAATGTGGGAAGTCTACTTGTGTTACAAAATCTCATTACAACTTGATTGGATAGTAGGTAGACTGATCGATGCAAGAAGTCTAAATTTAGTAGATGTAAGAGCTGACTGTGGCCTATTGATTTTGGATTTTGATTTATTGTTTTATAAGTTGATGAATTTGATCAATGAGGGAAGCTTCTAATGAATATTTATTTTATCCATCCATCGAGGGAGTTTTATAATGTTTTATTTTTTTATAGTTATCTTTCAAGGGAGAAATCTATGATAAGAAACATTTGATTTAGATTTGGTAGGTATCCTTTAAGGAAGTAGTCTGCTATTTTTTTTTTTTGAAGTATGGATATATTTCAGATGGAACTTAGGCATGGACAAGTCCATTGAGGTATGAAAGGTCTACCCATGTAGAAGTAGGACCTAGACATGGAAGGTTAGAGAATGGGGTTTTGAGAAATAACTAACCATGGTATTCCATCTATGAAAAAGATGAAAAGTATCCATGAGAAGCATGTTCTGGTTAGATTCAGGGTGCCCATATTTAGGATTAGGTTATTATTGTGATGGATGAATCACACGGTTCTATATAATCAATTAATCTCAAAAGAGATGGAAAGGAAATGAGGTGTAAAAAGGTTAATGAACCAATGGGACGAGCTTAAGTCAGACACTAAAGTGGGATTGAATCTTATTTTAAAAATGAAAGAGACATAAATATTAGGCATTGATGGGTTCAAGCTCTGGCCTACCTTTGAAAGAGGATAATAAATAAGTACCCAATCCATACTTATGGGTTATAATGTAGGTTTGTAACCAATTAAAATCAAACTTGCCCTTCTTGGTTTATTCTATGTTATTAATGTGTTGGTTTTCCTTAAGGACAAGGTTATCGATGTTAAATTCTCATATTTTTAGATGTTTGTTATATGCTTATTTGGTATGAATGCAAAGATGATTGAGGGCAGAAAGGTGACGTTAATCAAGAAGTTATAAGCATGCTAAACATTCTTGATGATAGTCACCTTTAGAAAGAATCTCATCCAAAGATATGTGGAGAGATGGAATTTGGACTTTAAGAGGTAAGACTGCCTCAGATCCAAAGATAAGACAAAAATGTATAACACCTATAATAACTTAGATGCTAATGTAGTAAGCCCATAAAGCAAATGGGATGTGGAGGTGCCAATCCTTTCCTAAAGCACTGATTACCTTAGTCAGCATTTTGATGAGGGTTTTGTTAAAAGCCTCAGCCTATCCATTATCTTGTGGATGATAAAGTGAACAAAAGGTTAGGTTGATAGCAAAAACATCACAAGGTTCTTGGAATTTTTTGTTTTTAAAGGATTGACCATTATCAATGATGATATTTTGAGGAATACCAAAGTGACAAATGATCTGGTGATTGATAAAATCAATGATTTGTTTTTATCTTTGATCAAGATTAGCATAATGTCTTCTACCCATTTGGTGAAATATTCTGTGGTGGTGATGATATATTAATTTCATTGTGAGGAATGTGGATTGATTTATTTGATATGATCAAGACCCCATTGTGAAAAAGGCCAATATTTAGTCGATACTTGAATACCATGAGGAGGCACATGATGAAGGTTAGCATGTTGTTGACATTTGATGCATTTTTTGACATAGTCACAATTATCTTGATTAAGTGTGGGCCAATAATAACCTAAGTGAAGGATACATTTAGAAATAGTTAGACCACTAAAGTGCCCTCCACATATGTCCTCATGTGACTCTTTAATGGCATGAAAAGCCTCATTGTTATGAAGGCAACAAAGGAGGAGATATTGAAAGCCTAATTTATAAATAATTCCCCCTAATATTAAGTAATTATAGGTTATTTGAATGAAATATATATGAGTATTTCTAGAAATATCTGAAGGGAGGATACAGACATTAAGCTAATTAAAGATTTGCTTATACCAAATGTCTGGTAATGATGTTTCTATTTTGTAAATGGAAAGAAGATCATAACTAAGGTAGGATGGTGTAATGAAATAGTGTATGGTGACAAATATTTTAGAGTCAGTAGGTCGAGATGGAATTTGAGATGTAAGGGAAGCAATTGTATCTACAAATTTATTCGTAAAGTGAGGGACTGATTGGATAATCTAATGGTCAAATGATGCTAATAGTTTTTGGGCAAGTTATTTTTACTTCAAAAGAACATCATTTTTGCATTGATAGGCTCCTGTGACTTGGTTGATAATAAGTTGAGAGTCTCAAAAGATGCTCATTGTTTTGATTCCCAAAGCTAAAGTGGTTTGGAGACCTATGACCAAGGCTTCATATTTATCTATATTATTGGTGAATTCAACATCAAGTTTGAAAGATAGGGTAAGAGGTTCCCCATTAAGTGGAATGAGAATTATGTTGGTACCCCCACCATTTTGAAATTTAAAGCCATCAAAATACATAGTCATTTGGTAGGTGGGTTCTTTCAAAGAAAGGGTAGCTATAGACTCATTTGGAAAGGTTAAAAGGGGAGTTTGATTATCAGGGAGAGGAGCTTCAACTAGTTGGTCTGTAATCACCTATCCTTTAATGTACTTTTGTGGAAGAAACTCAAGGTCAACTCAGCTAACAACATGAGCCACTTGACCATTCATTGTTTTTGATATGGATTGGAGTGCATATACTTAAGGGGATCAGTATTAGTAATGACATAAGTTTTTTGGTTAAGAAGATAATGAAAAAATTTAGAGGTGATAAAAACTAAGGCAAGGCAAAGCTTTTCCAACTAGGTGAATCAAGATTCATATTCAATAAGGGTATGGCTGATGTAATAAACATCTTGCTCCATATTTTGGTCATCACCATGAATAAGAATGTCCCACAAAGAATGATTGGTGGCATATATGTATAGATAAATTGGTTGATCCTATTTTGGAGGAATAAGAACTAGTGTAGAGAGAAGATACTCCTTGATTGCATCAAAGGCTTATTGATATTCATTGGTCCACTTAAAGGAAATATCATTTTTAAGGAGGTGATGAAAAGGTTGACAATGATCAGATAGTTGGGAGAAAAAATAATGGATTGATTGAAGTTTACCTTCTAAGCTATGAAGTTATTTTAGGCTAATAGGGGGATGCATTTCTAGAATGGTTGTGACTTTTGTGGGGTTTGTTTCTATTCCATAGAGGGAAAAAATAAATCCTAAGAATTTTCTTGATAACACATTGAAGATACATTTCTTTTGGTTGAGCCTAACATGATAATGGATAAGTCTTTCAAAGATGATAGAGAGAATAAGAAGGTGATGTTTATGGTACTTAGATTTATCGAGCATATCATCAACATAATCCTCAACTATTTTATGGATGAGGTTGTGAAAGATGTAAGTCATGGCTCATTGATAAGTGGCTCCTACATTGTTTAGGCCAAAAGGTGTGACACAATAGCAGAAAGTTCATCATGCGCTGATAAAGGATGTTTCATGTTGATCTTGAGGGGTGATCAAGATTTGGTTGTATCCTAAAAATCTATCCATAAGGGATAGCATTTTATGGCCATCAGTAAGATCGATAAGTTGGTCTATGTTAGGTAGGGGAAAGTCATATTTGGGGTATGCAAGGTTAAGATCATGGAAATCCAAACAAAGGCAGAGTCCCCTAGTGGATTTGGTAAAAGGAATGATATGGGAGACCCATTGTGGGCATTCAAAGGGTTGAATGAAATTGATGGATAGACAGAATTGAAGTTCTTCTCTATTAAGAAGAGTTATGCAAGGGTGAATATGATAAAGTTTTTACCAAATGGGCTTAACTTTAGAATAGGTAATGATGTTATGAAGAGAAATGGAAGGGTCAATGTCAGACATATCCAAATAAGACGAAGAAAATGATATGTTATAGTCATGGAGAAAAGATTGATAGTCTCTTCATTCCTTGAGGGTTAGGTATTGGCCAATAAAGACAACACAAGGGTCATCTTTAGTGCCAAAATTAACCTTTTTGGTTGATTCATTTAGAATTGTTTAGTTTTTAGGAGGGAGGGCTTTTTGAAGAAAAGAGTTCCCCGCACCCAAATAGGTAAGAATAGAATTGTCATCTTGATGTTGGATGGTGTTAATGGTGGGTGAGTCATGTGTAATCATTTCAAGGTGGATAAGAGGAATGGTTTGGGTTTGGCCTTCCCATTCGTAAGTTCCCAAATTGATGGTGTTTAACAAAAAGAATTAGGTGGAATGATATCGATGTCTTCAAATTGGAGAGATGGGGTTGGTGAGGGTAGAGATTCATCAAAGTGGAAAAGTGGGGTTGGCCAGGGTAGAGGTTCTTCAAATTGGAAAAATTAGGTTGGTAAAGGTATACGCTTGTCCAATTAGAAAAGTGGTTGTGGTGAGGGTATGGGTTCATCAGTAGTGGTGATAATTGGTTTGGGTGATGTGGGCTCTTTTAGGGCATCATATCCCAAGCCAAAGAACTTGCAAAGTTTTTGGGTTTTGAGGATATGAATCTTGTGTGGTCCTCGTTCATAAATTCCAAAACCAAACCCTTTCAAATTGCATCGATGAAGGTATGTTTTCGCAAAGGTTGAGTTGTTAAGGTAAGAAAAGTTGGAAGTGAACGGTTTGACATAAGGCATGGTAGTGTGAGAAAGGAGTGGTTTATTAAGTCCCCCATAGATAAAGTATGTTTTATTTTTGGAAAGGCCTAAGGGGACAAGGGTACCAATATTAGGATCATAAGATGGATCATTTTGAAGGTTCCCAAATTCATGTGGAGAATGTAAAACATCCAAAGATAAAAGTTGATATGCCCCCAATGTAGTATGCTAAAACATGGATTGTAAGGGGTGTTCAACCAGGATTTGAGATGAAGGGATAGTGGAACCAGTGGATGCTTCATCATTGTTGAAGATATAAGTGTTGTTGGGTTGGGTTGACATGGTGGTTTGGCTAGAGTTTGGTTGTGAAGAGGATTAATATGGAATAAGAAAATCATTGGGTTGATATGTCATATTACAAAAAGTATAATGACTTGGATCAGCTTTGATTGTAATGATTTGTCCCTCATGTTCAAATTTGACATATTGATGAAGGGTGGAAGGGACACATCCTATGATGCAGATACAAGGGTAAATGAGAAATACATTATATTGAAATTTTCCTTCTACTATATAAAATAGTTCAAGAATAGTTTAAGGCCCCAAACAGATGTGGAGAACAGCTGTTTATAAAGTGGTGGCCAAGGTATCATTGAATAACCGAAGAACTATTGAACTTTTTGACATGATGTTTTCAGGTAGTTGGAGTTAATCATAGGCATGGGAGGAGATGATATTGATACTCACTCCCCCATCAACCATAACTCTTTTAACATGTGTACGATTGATGGATGTTGTGATAAAAGAGGGGGATCAAGGTGTTTGTTATGACAAGCTGGAATTTCAAATTATTGAAATGTGACCATGGTAGCATGTTGGATGGCTCCAATAAAAGGTGCAAGAGGTTGGATATCATCTAGTTGAACCTCTATAGAATGTAGTGCTTTGATTAAATCTTGATGATGTTGAGGTGAGGTACTACACAAGTCATAAAGACTCATTTTAACTGGCATTTAGTGAAGCTATTTTAAAACCAAGCACTGGATGAATGGATATGCATTAAAAGAATAAGGGGCTCCCAAAATGGAGACTTTGGTTTTGGGTGGTTGTGAGGGTGAGGGTGAAGGTGTAGCTATTTGGGTTTGGTTAGTTGTTGGGGAGTTGAACGGTGAGACCATGGAATGGTGTCCTTGGATTCTCCCTTTTCAATTTTTTAGATGGCTTTACCCTTATCCTTTTGTTGATATCTAGATTGAGTCACCATATGAATGGTATGGATAATGGGACTGGTTGCTTGCTTCAGTTCCTCTTCTTCAATTTTTGGTGGAAGTAAAGAAGTAGATAATTTTTAGGTGGATTAGATAGGTGGTAAAAGAGGCAAGGGTCTTAAAGAAGGCTCATACAATATATCATCCTCCTCCAAAAAGCCATGAATGATAGTTTAGAGAGCTTTACAGTTGTCTATATCATGCCCTAGGGTCCTATGGTAAAGACAAATTAGATTGTCATTGAACCAGGTTGGATTTTGGTGAGTGGGGTCAAAAGGCTTGATTGGTGGTAAGTTAATGGTAGAAGCTTATATGAGCCTATGTAAAATAGTTGTATAATATTCCAATAAATATTTTTGAGGTGGTGGAGTTTGGATTTTTGGTGTAGGAACCTTATTGGGAAAAGACTTCATGATAGGAGGTATGGTTGGTGGATTGAGCTTGGCTAGTGGTTTACAAAGAATTGGATTAGTTATAATTAGTTTAAGAACTGGGGTTCGAGATGATGATGATTTAATAGATGGGAAAGTAGATGGAGAAATTTTGGTAAGGAATGATGATGAACTAGAGGATTGAGTTGTTAAAGGTGTAGAAAGGGGAGACGGTTTCTTAGAGGAAGAGTAGGTAATGGGAATGGTGAAAGGATATGGTCCTAAAAGAGAGGGTAAATGTGAACAATTCGGTATGGTCCTTCCTTGAGCTTGTGGTCTAAAAAATCCTTTCTTCTTAATGGGATTAATTGGATTAGGTCTTGGTTGGGTTGATGTAGTCAAATCTAATCTTTAATAAGGGTGAATAGGATTAGGTGTGGGAAGGATCTCCATGTTTTTTATTAGCTTAACAAAAGAAGCATAGGGTGACTTGACAATTTTAGGTGGGGGTAATTGAGACGGTTCTATGGTGACCTTAGGATGGTTAGTTGGTGGTGTTGTAATAATAGGCTTGAGAGTGGACTCAAGTGAAGTATAAGGTTTGGTTTTATTTTTATACAGGAGACCAAGATGATGTCAAAAGGTGGCTCTATCAAAGTTAAGTTGGGAGGTTAATTCCAAGATTTGAACTAGTTGGGAAAAAGGTTTATAAATGGGTTTTGTTTCGTGATCATTAGTTTAAAATCTCAATCCCTTTAGGGAAGAAGAAGGGATAGTTTCAAGGTTGCTATCCTTCATGGAAGGTTCCAAAGGTAATGATTGGGTAGGTAGGGGTATGGTCTTTTGGGAAATGGTTTCCAAGGGAGGTACAAATAATTATATAATTGGTACAGTAAGGGTAATGGTTTCAAGTGAAAGGGTTGGTATAGCTTCTTCCTTGGTTTGGTTGTCTAAAGAATTAGGTGCTTCTTCTATTTGGTTTGGAGGAGTGGATGAAATGGTTGATGAAGTAGTTATATCCTTGGTTATTTCCATCATAGGATCAATAGATGGAATTGTGGTTTCATCCAAGGAATTAGAAGGGGTAACTACTTCCTCTTTTTGGGAATCTAAAGGAATATGTGGTGGGTTGTTTTCCTCTATTTATGTAATAGAGGTGATGACTTCTTCAATAGTGGGCACATTAATAATGACATTAATTACATGTGCCTCATGTAAGTTCGATGAATCAAGTTATATTGCATGGTGTTGGGTTGAAGGTGGATGATTTGGGAATGGTTTTCAAAAAATATTAGGAGATTGGTTATAACGATCATTTGGGTTATCAACCAAAAGCTCCCCTTTATCAATTAGGTCCTAGACAATGCTCTTAAAGGTATTTCATCTATCAGTATCATGTCCAACAACTTGATGATAACACAATGATCATTCTCATTGTACCATTGGAAAGGGCGTGAAAAGTATAAAATTGCTTAGCGGGCTTGATGGGTATAAGTTGGATTACATTGGCTTTAAGTAGTTTTTCCAATATCAATGCATAGAATTCCCCAATCAGGGTAAATGGTTTTGAAGGATCCTAGATTTGGGTATGATTTTGGTGATTGGATGGATTGTTGGTTTGAGGTGTTTGGTTGATGGTTAGAGGAGGTATAGTTTTTAGAACAACCAAGTGTGTTGATGATTTTAGTTTATAATTGGTTGG
Source organism: Torreya grandis (assembly GCA_037957365.1). NCBI lineage: Eukaryota > Viridiplantae > Streptophyta > Pinopsida > Cupressales > Taxaceae > Torreya > Torreya grandis. Next base: position 1,538,006 of record JARHVA010002686.1, read on the forward strand.
GTTTATGGTTTTTGTGGAGGATGACCTAGTGGATTTGAAACTAGAATTTTTATTTCAAAACTTTAACTTCCCTTCATTGATATCATAGTTTTCCAATTTATGCGACATAATGCATGCTTCATCAAAGGTCCTAAGGCATAGACTTGGAGAGTTAGAGAAATGTGTTTATCACATCCTCAAGAGAATAATTTAATTAATTTAAGTTGGGGTAATAGGAAGATGAGTTGATTAAAGAGGCCCCTCCGTCTTGCAATGAAATCAACAATGGATTCATCTTCATATTGTTTGATGGAGTATAGGTTAGTAATGGAGACCTCTTTAGATATGTTTACTGAAAATTGTTATAAAAAGGTTTTTGCCAATTTAGATAAAGAAAAAATGGAATGAGTAGGAAGGGAACTATACCGATCAAGGCCAACCCAAAATAATGACATGGGAAAGGTTCAGAGGAGGAGACCATCATCATAAGTGATCAAGTAGCAAGCAAGATAAAAATATCTTAAGTGCTACTAAGGATCCTCTTTAACTTAGAATTTAGAAAAATTAGGAAATTCTCAATGAGAAGGATAAGCATGGATGGGCACAGAGGGGTGGATAGGCCCATTACAAATTTGGTGATAAGACAAAAAATTAGTTGAGGCAGAGATGGATGACTCCAAACTAGTCATTTTGTTCATTATCATTTTGATTAGATCATGTTGGGGTTGATAAGATGCATAATTGAGAGGCACATTTTGTTGGGGTTGGCTTGTGACAATGTATGAATAGGTAGCAGATGGTACCAAAGAAGTCACATACTAATAAGTGGTGCCAAGAGGTTGAGATGGTGGCACATAAGAACTACTTGGTATATAAGTTTGTGTGGAGGGTGGTTTGTATCCTTGTGGGTTAGGAACATACTAGTAAGTTATCATAAGTACTTGTTGATGAAAAGTTATGGTTGATACAGTTGAGGTAGGAAGAAGTTGAAAAATTCAAGGTTGGGTAGTTACCCTTGTGCTAATTAGAGGAAGGTTTTGAAGTATTAAGAGCACTAGGTTTTGAAATGAAACTATGGTTGATGGATTAATTGCAACTAAAGGGAAGATAGAAGCTAAAGTAGAAGATATTACCATAGTAGATGGGGCATAGGTGACTAATGGCAAGGTTGAACTCACATGGGTTGTGACAAGAGGCATTTGGTTGGGAGGGGGAAGGTTTGTTTGAGTTTGGGTGGATGGGATATTAGAAGAGGCCTGAGTCAATGTTTGGGTTAAAATGGTCCCTACCATAAGGTGGGATGACATGCCCAAAAAAGGATCGAAAGAAGGAACCGAAGTAGGGGGGTATAGTGAGACAAGGTTTTGAGGTAATGTTGTAAAGCAACTAGATTATTTTTAATAAAGGTAGTAAAGTTTGGATCTCCTTTAGATATGATTTGGATTCTAGAAGGAGAAGGTGGTGGAGGAGAATGGTGAGGTGAAGTGTGAGGAAATTTATCAACATCTAAGGTATAATCCATGGATGAAGAAGGTAGTGGTTGTTTGTTTTTATTTTTCACTTGTTTTCTAGTTAAAACCATATGAGAAAATAGGGAATTTTATTATGACACACCTCAAACAAATAGAAAACCCAAAATAACTTCAAAGAAATCAATACATACACCAAGAAGTACATTTTAACCTTAGAATTACTTGTAAATCACTTTTGAATTATGCCTTAAAAAGTGTGATAAGGGAAGTTGGCTTGAGAAATGGGTACTAAAAAGGAATTCTAAGTATGGTTCTAGTTTGTTTAGGTTCTCAAAATAAATATCTATGTTTAACTTCAGTACGTGGCTTGGTGCTATAGCCTACCCATTCACTTCATAATCCCATAGCGATAAGGGTGTCTGGGGCTTAGCTCATATATACCAAGTCTAGAGTTTATACTCAACTAGAGAGTTGATTTGGTTCTCCCTTTGGTAGTGAAATCCAAGTTGGATAGTCGGGAGTGGGTAGGTTGCCATCAGGTGATGAAATCCTATTCGGTCCTTGTCTCAAGTATTATTTTGATGTGTAAATTATTTTTTGGTTTGGTTTTGTGTGTGATAACAAGTGTGAATGCTAAGATAATATTACTTTTCCTCCTAAGTTACTATATGAAATAAAAGTAGCAACCAATCAATGAATGAAAATGGTTAATTTTTAAGCCTAAAGAGAAATAATCTTGTTCGATTAGAAAACAATTATGGAAGAAATGGAACTAGTCCCACTAGGCATGCCAAAATGTTTCAATTAATTTCATTCATTTATTAGTTTTGAAAGTAGATAAAATAAAGTGAGTATTAGGGTTTGTAGATGAATACTTGGTATAATATGTGCATTGATATAGATGAATGTGAGGACTCCTTTTTGGCTAGGAAGGACTACCTACAAATCACATGAAGACTAGAATAAAAAAATTTAGATGGTAGGTTGAGTGGATTGCCTAGCGTATGCTAGATCTATGAAGCACAATGCTTTTTAGGACAATTTCAATCAAATTTTAAGAAAATTAAGTCATAAGTGATATAAGAAATATACTTGCATTCAAATGATAAGAAATTAAATATGCAAGAAAATAAATAATGTACCTGTTCAATAGAAGATATAACACGATGTAAAAATGTACCAAGGTTAGGTCCAAAGGGTCTAAGTAGCATCTACAGACTAGTCAAAATCCAAAATAAGGTATGTTAGGGTGTGAGGAAGGCTAAAATAACAAACTATTTTTTTTATAGTGATCGACAATGGTCAAAGTGACTAACGATGGTTGTCCTGACCAGTGATGATTATGTGACTAACAATGGTTATAGTAACCATCTACAATTACCTATGGGAGAATGGGTAAAAGGCTAAAAGGGAAGTAAAGGGATGTGGTTGATTAGAAATAGGTGAAGTAGGGGTTCTAAGGGTATGCACAGGTGTGCAAGTAAATAGATCAAGACAACAAACTATGTTAAGGGGTGAAAACACTAAAAACAAAAGAAAGATACCTGTATGATATCAAGTGGATGGTAGTTGATATCTAAAGAAAGTTGAAAAGCATAAAAATACTCTTTCCTTCAAAATTCATGTGGACATAGCTTATCAATATTGGTTTCTTGCACAAAGAGAACAAAATAATCTAGATGCAATTTTTTGGTTCCATAACTCTCCCAAGAGCCCTATATTTATAGCACAAAATTGTTAAGGAAAGGGAAGCTTGAGGAAAAGTTGCTAAGTTGGGAGGGGATGAAGTTGCCAATTTTTTTTCATCTTTAAATGTTGATTTTAAAGTAATTTTACATTATGGAGGATGCTTATCTTGAATAAAGTTGGAGCTACTTTAAAATTGTAAGGCATGTTTATGACCCCAACCATCGATGGTTAGGGTGACTGTTGATGGTTACCCTAGCCGATGACGATCAAGGGATCACAATAAATGGGTGAAAAGGTCCCAAACAAAGTGATGTGTTTTGGATGGTTTATGACATAATGCTAGTAAACTAGGTGTTCCACTAGATGAAGATTTGATTAAGGATCCATAGGTCAAGACAACACTAGAAATTGTCATGGTGTAGCTTTTAGGGGTTTACACATACACTGAGTTCACTAATAAAGTAGAAGCTATAATAGTTGTAGTAAGAGAGGAGTAGATAGAAGACTATGGGAATCTGATAGAAAGCAAAACACAACTAGAAATCACACTTCAAGCTATATTGCGAAGGTTGGAGACTTCATATAATAATATTGAATGACCTAGAATTGGTCTATGGTGTATTAAGTGTGGCGAGGAAAGCCACCATAGGAATTAATATCCAAAAGTACATACAAAGTTCTATGACATCTATCACATAGTGGCACACTCAACTATTCATTATAATTTTTTACAATAGTATGTAATAAATCCCCAATGTATGTATTATAAATTTTCCAAATCTACTAATCATGAAGACAAAGATTGTAGGGCTCTACAAGAATTGAAGGAAGAAAGTACTAATAATGTCTTTGAAATAGCCATGCAATAAGTACCAACAAATTTTAAAACCACTACAAGAGTAGAAACCAATCCTACTAGTGTAACATGGGTTGGGTTAACATGGGCATAGAATACACAACCATTTCAACCATAAGGATTAGCTGTTGGAGTTTAGGTTGCACAATGACTAAAATATGCTTGTCAATCTACCTAGAATCCTATGATTCCTTAGTCATGATAAGCCATTTGAAATCCTCTAATAAATCAACCCCAATATGGTGGCTATGATAATCACCAGTACCATTAGGGGTGGAATTTACCATAGGCTACCACCAACTTTAGGGCACAATAGACAAATGGTTGGGGATATCAAGGAAACAGAGGTGGATTTAGAAGTAGATACCATGGTAGTGTATAGTGAGGACATGGTAATCATCCTAGAGGCCCCATTAGATGTTATTTATGTGGGTAACCTAATAATGTATAATGGAATTATGCCACCAATCCAAAACAACAAGCTTATTGTGCATATTGTTGAGTATCATAACAACATGATACTCACAACTACCCTATTTTAGAAACATAATGCATAGATCAATCTATACAAAATGTAAATAGAGTTGGTTCTAAGCCTAACTATAATGAATTTATAAAAGTAGTAACAAGAACATATAAGTCACAACAAGTTTTACCTTCTTTATAAATCCCAATAGATTTTGGCATATGAAAAGCTAAAATAGATACCTATCCTAAACTATTAAAGGAGAAGGGACTCATGAAGGAAGATGTGAAAATTCTATAAAATATTCAACAACAAGGTTTAGCTGTACAAGATGAAGCCACACTTGATGTGCACATGTATGGAGATATTTTGTGAATTATGAAATAAGAAGGTGTTATAACAACCTCAATAGACTTGATGAAATTGTTTAATACTCTATGAAATGATGATATATTGTAGAACATCACTAATATTTTTCACAATTTGATAGAATGTGTGCAAAAGGGAAAGGAAATACCCAAGAATATGCTTTGGTATGTTAAAACAAAGAATCCATGGGATGTCAATGTTAGGGTTGATATTGAGATAGCAGCGTATGAAATACCCAATGTTGTGTTTGATTTTGGAATCACAGTGAATATGATTCCATCTTGTATTTGTGAGGTGATTGATAGACCAAATTTGAGTTACATCCATATTACTCTTAGTATAGTGGTCTATGGTCGGGTAGAACCTATAGGGTGATTGGAATATGTAGAGATTAAATTCGTAGAGCTAACTCTACATGGTGATTTTGAATTAATAGACATGAAGACAAATGAAACACACTACCTAGCATTGTTAGGCAAAAAGTAGGCCTATGATGGACACATGACCATAAATATAGTCATGAATCAAATAGAGTCCCACCAAGATGATCATATAATCATCATTCCTCTTAATAGAGATGACATATCTTATGTAATTACTAGGGAACCCAATTCTCCCTATGTAGCCAAAGGTAATAGCTGGATGCAAATTATGGTTTAGAATGTACCTAGTATACAATGAAACATACCAATGAATCAACATGGATATTTTTTAGAGGATCCAATAAATAATGAAGTATGTGGTAAGTATTTCTTAAAATCTTTAAATACTTCTACAAGAGAAAAAGATGAAGTACATTATCTATATGTTCACTCACCTATATACTCTGATATAGAAATTGTATATCAAGTTGATTCTATGGAGCATGACTATATTGAGCCTACCCCTAAAGTTATAATTCCATGGGATAGAGATTCTTCTATCAATGGTGATTATGATACTTATATGCTTAATTGGGCTTAAAATGATCATGAGCTTAAATGTTTGTGCATGGTCTATGAAACTGATTGGTAAATTCCTCAATATTTTTCCACTAAAGACATTAGTGACTTTATAGTGAAATTCCAAATGCATGGACTAGAGGATAATCCAAGGGTAATTTCCTTTAATTATGAATTCAAGGGAGTCATAGCTAATTAGTGGGAAACACATTGTAGTGGTAGTAAAACATGGATAGAAGTGTGTAAGTTGCTAATTGCATGGTTTCAATTGGTTGAGGAAGTGTGAAAAGAATGGCCCATGTTTTATGGATGATAATTTCCCCAAAACCATGTTCATCAATTCATTGAAATATGGATGACTGAAGAGATTAATTCTAAGTATTGGTCGCATTGTTTTATTTACACATTGGGGGTTTTGCCTACTACTTTATACATTCATCCAGAATGTCGCAAAGAGACACAACACTAGATCCAATTGCAGAATGATTTCATTCAACCCTTTATATTTGAAATTGACAATCCTCTTGTAAGTAATGCATTAAAAAAGATGAAAACATTTATATGCCATGAAAGAATAGAATATCTACCTAATGATCAAGATTCACAACTTGATGAAATAAAGGCTCATAAACTTATTGATGTTGTCACCCTAGAAGTCAAGCATAGTCAACAAGATGCTCAGGATATCATTGATGCTTTGACTATAGAGACTCTATGCAAAGGAAAAGATAAGATGTAAATTTAGCCTTGTCAACTTATTTATGAAGATTCTAGTGATGATCCTAATTCAATTAGTGAGGATTCTTTAGAACTCGTAGAGTTTTTTGAACCTAAGCTAGACTATGAAGTATTACCTAAACCTTTAGATCACAAAGATAAAGAAGAATGATTTTGTTAGATACAATTCCTAGAACAAGAAGGTGAGTATGATATTATACACTTTATTTTAAAGGATGAATGACAAATATAGCAGTAACCTCTAATGGAACAAATTGTTAATATAGGGTCTGAAACACCACCAAAATTGGCACATGTTGGGGACTATGGGTAATAGCAGGGCATTTTTTAAGCATTGCAACTTCTTTAAGAGTACATAGATGTATTTCCAACTACTTTTTTATAATTAAAAAGGGTGGATCCTTCTTTAGGATAAATTCATATAAAACTCAAAGAAAGTGTATGAGCTATTAAGAAAAGGCATTATCATCTCAATCCTAACATGAAGATAAAGGTTAAAGCTTAATTAGATCATATGGAAAATTTAGAAATAATCTTTCCTATTGGATAAGTATATTGGATAGTCCTATGGTCATACAACCAAAGAAAACATGTGAGATTCATATCTATGGAGACTATTTCATCTTAAATGATGCTTGTGTTAATGACCCTTTTCCATACCATTAACTGATGAAGTGATGGAAGCTATAGTTAGACATGAAGTTTATTATTTTACTAATGGATTCAGTGGACACCATTATATACCCATCATAGTTGAAGTTATAACTAAGATGACATTTACTACTGAATGGGGGTCATTTGCATACAAGGTAATGCCATTTGGTCTAAAGAATGCACCTATGATTTTTTCTAGGGCCATAGTAATTGCATTCAAGGATTTTATTCATGATTTGTTGGAGTTATATTTGGATTATTTGGAAGTGTTCTCATTATTTCAAGAAATTGTTTCAAAATTAAGACTCATTTTGGAGAGGTGTAAAGCACTCAGGATTACACTTAATTTTTAAAATGCTTGTTTTTCACACTGTTTGGTGTTCTTTTAGGCCATGTAGTGTGTAATAAGGAAATCCTAGTGGACCAAGTGAATATTATAGTAATAATGATTATGATACCTCCTAATTCATCAACAAAGGTGCATTCCCTTTTAGGACATATGAGCAATTACCAGAAATTCATAAAAAGATATGTCGTTATTTTAGCTTCCATAAAAAAACTACTATGTAAAGGTGTTCCTTTTATATAGATAGAAGATTGTCAAACAAATTTTTTGGATATAAAACATTGGTTAGTTACTGTACCAATCCTTATTTTTCCTGACTAGGGTAAACTATTTCATTTACATGTGTATGCATTTGGTATCATAGTTAGTGCAGTGTTGGCACAGCTTGGCAAAGGAGGCTTGGACCATCCAATCCATTTTTTAAGCCAAAAATTGTTTATGGAAAATAAGAACTACACCACAAATAAAAGGGAAGCATTATCAATTATGTTTACCTTACAAAAATTTAGACATTATTTGTTTGCTAACCCATTTGAATTGTTCATAGATCATCAAGCTTTAAGATATCCTATAAATAAGCCATTATTGGGTGGAAGGATATCTCATTGGTTGATGATTTTTAGGAGTTTCATTTTTATATCAATGTTAAACTAGGGATGGAAAACATTGGCCCTGATCATCTCAATAGGATGCATAATGGAGAGGATCCTATGGATATTCTAGATGGGTCTCCTTATGGTCATTTGCTTAGATGTTTTGTGATTCCTGAATAGTTGTCTAAAATTGCATAGTGCTTGGAATAGGGGATATTACCCACACATTACACTAAAAAATAAAATAATCACCACCTGACTAGGGCTCTTCCTTTTAGCATTATAAGTGGATTTTTGTATCACATGGGGAAAGATAAGGATCTGTGACAAGTCACACTAGAGCATGAATGCCCAAAACTTTAGAAGACACACATCAGGGCATTTCTAGAGGACATTTTGTAGGAGAAGCTATTGGAAGAAAAATATTACAAAGTGGTCTTTGGTGGTGATATCTTTTTTAAGATGCATAGTGGGTTGTCAAATAGTGTGATGTCTACTAATGAATGGGTAATCCCACTCAGAGGGATGAGATGCCTCTTCATCTAATATTAATGCAATAACCATTTAAATGATGGGGGATTGACTTTATTGGCCCCATTAACCCAAAAATTAAGCACATTAATGCCATATACATAATTACTATGATCAATTACTTGACCAAATGGGTAGAGGCTATTGCAACACCAAGTTATGGAGCCAAAGACACTGTTAAGTTTTTGTATGAAAAATATTATTAATCAATACATGTATCCACTATGATTGGTAAGTGATAGGGGTACACTTTTTTTTAACAAGACCATTAAAATAATAATATAATAATTTATTATTTCACATCATAAAATCACAACATATCATCCACAAGTGAATGGCAAAGTAGAGGCTAAAAATAAAGTGTTGGGTGAGCTCTTGAAAATGGTGTGTGATGTTAAGAAATATGATTGGGAGGACCAACTTCCTATGGTACTTTGGGATTATTGCACCCATTTTAAATGTGCATTAGGATTTACTCCATTCAAGATGGTTTATGGGATGGAAGCAATCATACCTATGGAATATGTAGTTTCTATCTTGTGAGTTGCTAATGTAATGCACTTAGGTGATCAAGAATCACTTACAAATCTCCTAATGGATCTCAACTATATGGATGAAGATAGGTGCCAATTCATATGGGCACAAATAATTAATAAGAGGATTCAAAATCAAGGCATGATAAGAATCTACACACAAAAGAATTCCATTGTGACTAATTTGTTTTGTTATATGACAGTCAGTTCCACACATTTCCTGACAAGCTCACCATTCAGTGGAAAGTTCCTTATATTATTCATGAATTTTTTTTTTAAAATGGATGTATAATCTTGTGATACCTTTAATGTAATGTTTTACCTAGAA